>SSNQ01034622.1:147327-181363 GCA_006942095.1 Nothobranchius kuhntae
CTCCACCTTGCTGGCGTCTGAGTCGGACTGGAGCTCTCTGCCCTTTACCAATCCAGCCACGGGCCCATCCATCTGGCCCATCAAGACTCACTCTCATTTCATCAGTCCATAAAACCTTAGAAAAATCAGTCTTGAGATATTTCTTGGCCCAGTCTTGACGTTTCAGCTTGTGTGTCTTGTTCAGTGGTGGTCGTCTTTCAGCCTTTCTTACCTTGGCCATGTCTCTGAGTATTGCACACCTTGTGCTTTTGGGCACTCCAGTGATGTTGCAGCTCTGAAATATGGCCAAACTGGTGGCAAGTGGCATCTTGGCAGCTGCACGCTTGACTTTTCTCACTTCATGGGCAGTTATTTAGCGCTTTGGTTTCTCCACACGCTTCTTGCGACCCTGTTGACTATTTTGAATGAAACGCTTGATTGTTCGATGATCACGCTTCAGAAGCTTTGCAGTTTTAAGACTGCTGCATCCCTCTGCAAGATATCTCACTATTTTTGACTTTTCCGAGCCTGTCAAGTCCTTCTTTTGACCCATTTTGCCAAAGGAAAGGAAGTTGCTTAATAATTATGCACACCTGATATAGGGTGTTGATGTCATTAGACCACACCCCTTCTCATTACAGAGATGCACATCACCTAATATGATTAGTTGGTAGTAGGCTTTTGAGTAAGACAACATGCATGAAGAGGATGATATGGACAAAATACTCATTTGCCTAATAATTCTGCACTCCCTGTATATTTATGAAATATATATATATGGCTCTCAGGGAAATACATTTCAAAATGTTTGGCTTTCATGGCTCTCTCAGCCAAAAAGGTTCCCGACCCCTGGTTTAAGCCCTTCAGAGAATGATTAATTATAGAGTCAGAAATTATATTTTATTAATAATTACCGTCTGAGCTTGTAAAAGCGACACATTGTCACTTATGTTTTCTGAACATTGATGTCTGAAACAGGATTTTGCATAAGAAATCACATGAATCTGATCCGAATCTATAATAACTAGTTTACTTGTTGGAGATGAAGCTATGAAGCCGTTTCATTGGCATCTGTTGTGTGCTTCTGTTTCCAAGCATGATGAAGAGGAGGGTATTTATTGATTTAAGCAGAGCGAGGAAGACGAGCACAGCTCCGAGCTTGATGCATATTTTAGAGTTGTTTGGGTCTTTGTGTTCCTGTGTGGTTTCATTAGGAGTAATACTTTAGTTTCTCTGTCTGTTTCTGCACCAGTTTGGTCTTTGTTGTCGAGAAGTGCTGCAGAGCGAACAGAACAAGATGTAAGAAAGTCTGAAAAAGGAAAAATTCTGGTAAAAATCGATGTTTGCAGAGCTTACGGTAACAACAGGAGTCTCTTCTCACAGTCAGGGTCACAAAAGTGTCAAAGAAATAAATTAATCCGAGTTTATGGTCGTGATGAAGACATTTATTCTGAATTTAATTAATCCACCTTCTGATGTTACTGAGAGATTGTGTTGGTGTTTTCGGCAGATAAACAGCTGAGACGTCCGTTTAAAAGGCTCACCGCGATAGGTACAACAGTTAGGCAGGATGTTAACACAAATATCTAATCAGCCAATCACAGGGCAGTAACCTGATGCGTTTAGTTACTGGAGTTCGAACAGCATCAGAACAGTGGCTGTTGGTACCGGACTGGTCTGTTCTACTGGGATTTGAACCCAGAACCATTTCTAGGGTTAAACGTCGGGCTGGTTCTAGATGGTCCAAAGACAACAGCAGCTCAGTTAACCACTGGTTTCCACCCAGGTCTGCAGAACCACAGCAGCTGCTCCAGGTGGACTCCAGCTGCAGAAAACCACACCAGGTGCGTCACCTGTCGGCTAAGAACAGGAAACAGGCTGCAGTTCCCACAGAGTCACCAGAACTGGACCAGAAGAAACTGGAGAACTTGGTCCTGGTCTGATGGGTCTGGATTTCAGCTGCATCCTAACCCTAACCCATCTTCTGATGGCTACTTCCAGCAGTATCATGCATCATGCCACAAAGCTCAGATAATCTCAAACTGATTTCTAGAACATGACCATGAGATCACTGGACTCATTTCAGTCCAGAACATTTGGGACGTGGAGGAGCGGGAGGTTCTCATGGATGCAGCTGATGCTGTCATGTCAGGATGGCCCAGAACCTCTGAGGACCAGATCTTGTTTTTAATAACAAGTTCCATAAGTCCTAATATTTCGGAGTGTGATGTGCGAGTTTAAATCGAGTCGATCCGTCTGAAGCTTTGGATCGTGGGGGACCAGGTTTTTGTTTGGAATAAATCACGATAAAGCTTTGTTTTTCTGCAGAAGGCTTCAACAGCAAAGCTCAAAGAATCACCCAGGATTCTGATTTCTCTTTTATAGTTAATTTGCTTTGTGATTTGGAGGAAGATGTCTTTGGGGGTCTTCGTCAGCAGCTGAGTGGGAGTAAACAGATTGTTTCAGGAATCACAGAGGATCACAAATCTTTTGTTTTCCAGCCATTTTAGCTTTGTGAATTTGCATCGCCTATCAGGGATTTAACATAAATTTGGTGCATTACACGGTTTCTCAGAAAACTCAGATTACCACCCCCAGGTAACAGACTCAGATTTATTAATCTGAGCAGGTAAAAGAGCACAAAGGAAAGGGTATTTTTAAAAAGCCAAATAACACTCATTTCTGTAAATAGAGGTGAATATAACCCGACATTCCACAGGGAAGGAATGCCGCCATTCATTTACCCAGACTATTTAAATGAAACAGCGTGACATTTTTCATTTTATTGGATGAAATGCCTCAGATGTTTGGTTGTTGTTTGTCCTTTCTCTTCTTAGATGTTCTCACTCATGAAGGAAAATGTATTTTCTGATATAAAAATGTTAAAAGAACATAGAAAAATAAAAAAATGGGATTTTGTAATGAAGACGAGAATCTCTGAGAAAGTTTGTGGTGAAACAAGATTTGATGTCATACAAAGAGAGTGAGTTACTGTAGTTGGCGAGGGGTAGTGGGTTTAGGTAGAGTCAGGTGTCATCTGCATAGCATTGGACATTGAGATTACATTCACAGAAAATGCTGTCAAGAGGAAGCAAATGCATGCTGAAGAAAAGTGGCTCGAGGACACAGCCCAGGGGAACTCAGTGACTAGAAAATATTTGGATTTATTTACTATGAGGAATAAATTATATAAGATTTAAACCAGATTAAGGTTTGGAGGAGATGTTTTCCTGGTGCATTTTTTGACATATTTTTGAATAACAAAAAAATAAAATATATAAAACGATTTATTGGGGGGGTTGGACCATTAAATTGTGTTTTTTCTAAATGTAATTTGCTGCAACAGCTTCTTCCAGGAACTCGTGCCTTACCTTTAAAGGGTTCAGTCTTTAGTTTTACATAGTTTTGCTGGAAAGTAGCACAGATGTGGTCTTGAAGGTACCAGATGTTAGCCAGGCACGCATCATCACAGATTTACTTTAGTTCCACCTGATTTAGATCTTTGAATGCTGGGAACTCATAACCACCATCAGCGTTAGTTAGTTAGTTAGTTAGTTAGTTAGTTAGTTAGTTAGTTAGGGTGGATATGAGCACCAACAGAACAAATGTAGCTGTAATCCTCCTAAATGTTTGACTGGTGCAGAAACTAAGCTGGTTCTGAGACTTCAGTAGTGGATCCAGTCTTCATCACCGTAACCGTCTTGTTGTTGGGAGAGACGAAGGAGGCGGGTTCAGCTGCAGCAGCTCAAACAAAACCAGAGTTTTGGTAAAGCAGACTTTCAGGATCAGAATCAATAACAAAGTCTTTACGGTCACGACTCCGTCTTGAACATGTTTAACCCTAACGCCCCACCATTGGGGCCTCTACAGTTTCATGTCCCAAACATCTACAACTGTCCACATTCTCCAAACACAACTGAAACCACAAACAGCCCAGATGGGAAACAAGGCCATTTTAAATGGTAATAAATTAAGATACAATGATATTTGAACTTTATTTTAGAAGAGCATCTGACCTTCTCTGGTGTCTGCTGGAAAAAAACCCTTGAACAAATTTAGTTGAGGACCCCTGGAATAAATAAAGCAATAGACTAAATTTCCTAAATGGAATTTGAACTCACAACCTCCATCCAGGGCAGCTCTTCTAAAGTAAAGTTCAAGTATTATTTTATCTTAATGTATCAGAAACCAAAAATTGCTTTGTTTACAATCTAAACTGGTTGGATTGTGGCTGTAGCTGTGCTCGGGGAATGCAAACAATCACTGACACTTGGGACATGAAACTCCAAAGGCCCCCAGTTGGGAGGCGCTAGGGCCCAAAGAAAAAAGGCCTAGGGCCTAAAGGGTTAATTCCAGATATGAGCCGGAATCGGGTCCGGGTCCTGCAGCAGTAGCCTTGGTGTGACCTCTGCAGGCTAAACTGCTGGAGGAAAAAAGACAGAAACCAAACCATCTGCAGCCTTTTGTTTTCGCACTGAAGAGATAAGAGGTCTTTTCTTGTGTGAGTCACTGATTGATCCTCGTAACGACTCAACAGAAACATAACTGCTTCATCTGGGAACCGGAGAGAGAGCCGGAGCGGTGAAAACGCTCAGAGAGCGGCCTCCATTCTGGGTTTTCCCAGAACACGCGCTGGCTGGAAGCCTTTATTAAGTCATGATGCTGAGAAAATCCTTGGCTTCTGATTTAGTACTCACAGCGGCTGTAATTGTGTTCATAATAATGTCATGACTTGCGGGAGGCGTCCAACCCAAGACATGCAGAATCAACACGGGACTCAGGAGGTAAGTAAAAATAAAGTCTTTTATTTGGAGAATGGGAACTAAAGGTGCACTGGAAGTCCAGTGAGTAGGGTGACATGAGGCGTTAGTCCAGAGTTCAAGCTCAGCAAGCAGCGGGGCCGGTGATGAGCCGAGGTGAGCGAGCGCGGGGGTCCAGCAGAGCGGGGAGGGTGAGGAAGCGGAGAGGAGAGGAGCAGGAGCCGTGGAGAAGGATGGGACGTGGTCCTGAAGATCCGGGGTTCTCGGCGGAGTAGGTGAAGGAGGTGATGGTTTTCCTAAAGGGTGCAAGCAGACGGGTTCAGAGGCGAGTCCAAAGTCATAATCCAAGAAAACAGTCCCAAGGTCAAAAATCCAATAATCCAAACACGAAAAGCCAAAACGAGCAAACAAGTGAATACGAGAGGCTGGAGCTAACCAAACTGTAGCAATCATCCGGCGTCTAGTGGTGACTCCATCCTCCTTTTATACCAGAGCCTCTGATTATGAATGCAGCACAGCTGGTGTCCCCTCCGCTCCTCACCTGTGGAAAGAGAACCTCAAAGATGGTTTAGTGAGGAGGAGCACTCACCTCGGCTCGTGGATCACGACAAATAAGGGGTGACGAGGAGAGTGGAATGGTGACAGAGATTTCATCACACATAACCATAGCGATGACGATGGTGGTTATGATTGGTTCAAAAGCTCCGGACATGTAAAAAAAAAAAAAGAAGAAGCAATGTTTAGGGATTAATAAAACACTGCTGGAGACGGAAAACTGAAAATTTGAAATAATCTTTGATAAAGCTGGAAGTCACACAGGCTGCTGGTTTAATAAAGAATTTAGCTAAATGTAATATTTTATGTTTGTGATTATATATTTTTTATTTATATAATTTAATAAAGATGTTCTTTGAACCTCTGATTTTCCTTGGATGTTTGAGATGCACAGATAGGGAACCTGAGGGCCGATTCTGATACCAGTTTCTGCTGATTTAGATTCAGATGTTTCTCCCTGATTATTAACATTTAATGTGTGCTGTATTAGTAGGAATGTGCTGCTCTGACCTGCTGATCTGAAGCCCATACTTTTGAGAGCACTATGTGATTACCTGTGTGTGTACACGCGCTTGTTTATGTAAGGTTTACCTATAGGAGCGTCCAATAGAGAGTGTGAGGGATCACAGATCCGCCCCCCAAAGATGCGTAGGAGACGGAGGGGAGCTCCAAGTCCCAGAGATCCAGGGGCTGCCCCAGAACACAGGAACTTCAAGGAGGCTGCAACCAGAAAGGCCCCCGCCCCCCTCGAGAGGCACAGAGGATTGCCCCGGGGGGCCACAACCAGCAGCCGGCAGAGTCCCAGGAGACATCAGCGGCAAGCCCTCAGGCCCGCCCGCAGCCTCCCACCCCCTAGCTGGCCGAGCCCGGGACCCAGGGGCGACCACCCCCGCCGGGGACCCAGCAGAGCCCAGGGACCCAGACCCCACCAGGCAGCCACCGGGATTGATCAGGCAGACGCCAAAAATCTTAAACCCCCTGACCCGGGAGCCACGAACACTCAGGCAGACCAAGGCACCACACTCCACGCCAGGTGTGGCAGGGGGAGGGGAGACAAAGATCTATATCATCAAAAGAAGTCCCAGGAGAAGGGAGGAGTCAAAGGCCCCACCTGACATATACAGTCATACACAAACACAGTCACACACTCCCTCCCTCATGCTCACACATGCACATACAACCAAAGACTTACAAAAAGGCACGCCGGACATCCATTCATGCTCCCCATACACACCCTATTCACTCTAGTCCCGGTACTGCTGCACATGGGTACAANGAGTGTGTGACAACTTATTTTTTCAGTCATTTTTGGAAATAGTGATCAATTTTGATTAATTCACAGCCTATGTTTAATTACATTTAAAAATTAGTTGTTTGACATCCCCAGTTATAATAAATGTCTACAGATGAGATCAAACAAAACAGATGAGAATTGCCCTTAAGCTGTTTAATTGGACCAAGCATTTTAGGTCACAGATAGATGTAGCTTAGGGTCTCTGTCTATACACCTTATAAGACAATTTAGGTGATGGCATGTTGTTTTTCTGCTATTGAACTGTTTTCTAATAATGTTGTGTTAAATAAAGTGAAGGAAGGAGAGAAATAACGTTTCCCTAGCAGTTTTTAAAAATTTCCCCATGTAATCAGATTAATCGATTAATCGTGTCGAGACCCCATCCGATTAATCGATTATCCAAATAATCGTTTGTTGCAGCCCTAGTTGACACATACAACCCAGCAGACGTCATATTCAAACATTTATGCGCGGTTACTCATGACTCACAAAAACATTTTCTCTAAGTTCTTATTTTTACTCCTGGGTTATGATTTGTGTCACCACTTTTTACATGCAACCCACCTCTGGTCACAAGCCTTTTACGTCCACGTGTGGATGCTATTTGACCGAGACGTTCAGCTGAACTTCTATGTTTACACCGCTTCCTCATGGGTAACTCCACATCGGAGAGAGTTGCTAGTATCAGCTCAGACGTAAGGTGTTTCCCTCCAGCGTAATCTATGGCACAAATATACGTGCACCCCTTGATCTGCTCCACACTGCGAAAATCTGCTCTTTCACATAAATACTGCAACCAATTTGTCTGTCTTTAGCGTGACCCATTTCCCTTTTCAGCTGGTTCTTGTTGTCACGGACCTTACTTGGCTTTGGAAAATGGATAAAAAATGTCTCCTCTGACATCCAATCTGGGCATCTAGATTCAGCTTAGCACCACCCGTAACATCAGTGCTTAGTTCCATCCTGTTTGATCATCTTTTTTTTTTTTTTTTTACCGTGTCCTGTCTGGCTGTGAAGCAAACAGAATTGATGTCTGAATGCTTAGAATGCTCTGAATGCAAGCCTTACAGATTTACTCTCAGGTGGAGCATCAAAGCGTCTGCTTTTAGTGTCACGCCTGATACTTAAAACTTTATTGTTATTGTTTTTCAATGCTTTGTAATTCCGACCAGACACGGAGTGAGAGGTGAAAGGAAAAGACAAAAGGTGGTGTGGGGGGGTCCACAGAAATAGACAATAATGAACAAGAGTCTGCTTCTAGACCTGCAGAAAGAGAAAGAATAGAAAAAAATGGGACACACAACAATACATCAGGAGCAAGCTATCACTGCGTCAGCCTGATGATGAAATATAAAGTCAACATTGTTTAACTGAACAATCACACGATAATAAATCATAGTGCATTTAGTGGCAACGACAGCTTTAAGACATGTGTTGAACGTGCCCAAGCCCATACTTTTGAGAGCACCATGTGAGCACCTGTGTGTGTACACGCGCTTTTTTATGTAAGGTTTCTCTATAAGAGCATCCAATAGAGAGTGTGAGGGACCACAGATCTGCCCCCCAAAGATGTGTAGGAGACGGGGGGAGCTCCAAGTCCCAGAGATCCAGGCGCTGCCCCAGAACACAGGAACCCCAAGGAGACTGCAACCAGAAAGGCCCCCGCTCCCTCGAGAGGCACAGAGGATCGCCTCAGGGGGCCACAACCAGCAGCCGGCAGAGCCCACAGGCTCGCCTGCAGCCTCCCACCCCCTAGCCGGCCGAGCCCGGGACCCAGCCCCCCCCCCCCGCCGGGGACCCAGCAGAGCCCAGGGACCCAGACCCCACCAGGCTGCCACCGGTATTGATCAGGCAGACGCCAAAAATCTTAAACCCCCTGACCCGGGAGCCACGAACACTCAGGCAGACCAAGGCGCCACACTCCACACCAGGTGTGGCAGGGGGAGGGGAGACAAAGATCTATATCATCAAAAGAAGTCCCAGGAGAAGGGAGGAGTCAAAGGCCCCACCTGACATATACAGTCATACACAAACACAGTCACACACTCCCTCCCTCATGCTCACACATGCACATACAACCAAAGACTTACAAAAAGGCACGCCGGACATCCATTCATGCTCCCCATACACACCCTATTCACTCTAGTCCCGGTACTGCTGCACATGGGTACAACCATCACCGGTAACCAGAGTTTGACCCTGTCTGCTGAGGTGCTGATGAGCAGGTCCCCCCGCCCAACGCTGAGCACAGCAACCCACCACCCCAGACCCCAACCGGACGACCGGATCTCCTTCCTAGCCTCCAGCCCCAGGAAGCCAAGCAACAACAGAGGTGTGCTAAGACCCCTAGTCTCCCTCCGCCTGCTCCAACATAGTGTTGTGTGTTGATGAGGTGTATTCCATGGCTGTGGTGAGCGGGCAGTGCGGGCATTGTCTGGCCTATGCCAGCTGATTCCACCGCACCACCCCACTTGCACCCACAGCCCTCGGTGTCTAAGTGCAGTTTAAAATTGGAAGTGGGCACCGGCACTCGGGAGGAGGCTGAGAAATCCCCCTGCCAAGTGCCATTGAATGTGTTCACTCCCAAGGCCCTAAGTGTGTGTTTGCGTGGAATGTCATCGGTGGAAGTGTATAAGGTGCAAATAAAATTGGGGGGCAGGTTACCACAGGAATGCGGAAATGGGGTCCATACCCGCACTCCCCGACTTGTCCACCCTCCAAGGTCCTATGTGCATGTTTGTGTGATGATGTGAGGGAGCAGGAGGAGAGAAATGTGCGGGGATGGGGAGGAATGGCTGGAATCTACACTTTTTAGGTTTATTTTCCTAAAATGATAACAAAAAAGTCATGCATTAGAAGGCTTCTAGAATTAGCTGAGCACATTACATGAAGAATAACTTTTTGGGCTGCACAATATTTCTAAAAGATATCAATATCATGGTCTTGATTCGGAAAAGGGTAGAACGCCTTCTCCGGGTCAGGGATGAGGTCCTGCCTCAAGTGGAGGAGTTTAAGTATCTCAGGGTCTTGTTCACAACCGAAGGAAAGTCGGATGGGGATATCAACAGGCAGATAGGTGATGCAGGCGTTGTACTGGTCTGTCGTGGTGAAGGGAGAGATGAGTCAGAAGGCAAAGCTCTCGATTTACCGGTCGATCTACGTTCCTACCCTCACCTATGGTCGTGAGCTTTGGGTAGTGACCGAAAGAAAGAGATCACGGATACAAGCGGCTGAAATGAGTTTTCTCCGCAGAGTGGCTGGGCTCTCCCTTAGACATAGGTTGAGAAGCTCGGTCATCCGGGAGGGGCTCGGAGTAGATTCGCTGCTCCTCCACATCGAAAGGAGCCAGTTGAGGTGGCTCGGGCATCTGGTCAGGATGCCTCCTGGACGCCTCCTTGAGGTGAGGTTTTTTGGGCACTTCCAACCATCAGGAGGCCTAAAGGTAGACCCAGGACATGCTGGAGAGACTATGTCTCTCACCTGGCCAGGGAACGCTTTGGGATTTCCCCGGAGGAGCTGGCCCAAGTTAGCCTGGCAAGCCAGAGTAAATAAATGTATTATTTAGTCTGGCCACGCTCCATTGACGGCTCTCGGTTGTGGGGCGGGTTCTACCGTTGTCTTTCAAATGATCTCCGCATTCCACTGGACAATGAATGTGACATACTCTTGTTTCACTCTGTTGCATCATCCCACCCACCAGGCATATAGAGTGCCCTGATTGGCCCACAAAGCGGATAAAGCTCTGTGATTTGTTCACTAAGTAGATAGAGCACTATGATTGGCCCACCATTACGGACCAATCACAGCTCTTTATGTGTTTGAAACCCCTCTAGAGAGCTGTGATTGACCAGCCAGAATGCTGTTAGGAGCTGTGGCAGTTCCAATGGAGCATGCCTAGACAAAACTTTGCAAAGCAAGAATTTGGTCTAGTTCACTAGGCTAGGCCCAAGTGGCTTGGGAGAGGGAAATCTGGGCCTCTCGAGTTAGGCTACTGCCCCCGCGACCCGACTCCGGATAAGCGGATGAAAATGGATGGACGGATGGATGGATGGATGGATGGTTGGATGGATCAATATCATGGTGTCCATATTGAACAAGCTTCAAATAAATTGCAAGAAGTCTATATTAGATGCTCAGATGTTTCCTCATGATCTTAATTTTTAGTGCCTTGTTGATAGAATTTGTGTTTAACAGTAATGTTCGTGTAACAGTGTAGAGCTCTAATAGAAAACGTTCTTGTGCTTATATTAAGGTTGTTTTCAGCAGAATCGTTGCTGTTTAAGGACTCCGGTTATGGCAGCTGATTTACGGAGATGAAGTGAGAATATTAACGGGCCAGATGTGTTTGAGAGGATTAACTGCTGCTCAGGTTTAGGAAATCAGTGAGTGAAGACAGTGGGCGGTTTAATTAATGCTCAGGTCTGAGATAAATATCTTATGGTACATTTACTGCCCTCTTTCGGCAGCTTTGTCTGATTTTCTGAGATTAACTTGAGTCTCTGATGATGAAACATTTTAATAATCCTTACATTTCCGTTCAGACTTGATTCTCATTTGGTTTAGTAATAGGACATTTTTCTTCCCTCCAGTTGGACCCAATGTTCACGGTTCCGGCCCCCCCGGCTCCAAGCCACCCTGGGGCCCCTGGATCTTCCCTGCCCTTGGCCCCCTCCTTCTCCTCCCCGGCCCTGCCCACCTCAAACCCAAAGCAGCTAGCAATCAGGACGCGGTCTGTCGGCACCAACACGCAGGACGGAGGCGTGCCGGGGGCGTCGGAGAACGATCCGGGCTGCTTGGGGCCCTGTCAGCCTGGGACCAGCGTCAACCTGGAGGGTATCGTCTGGCACGAGACCGAGGAAGGTAAGGATGGCTCCGGAAACTCCTCTAGGAGAGAATATCTGGATTTTGTCACATGAAAATATAGAAACATTTACTTTGTATTGAAGAAGAAACTGAACAGATGGGTTCAGATCACAGAATTTTGGTATTTATTCTGTTTTTTATGGAGTAATGGACAGAGTTCATAGATGCAGCCTATTAATGTCAGTGTAAAGGGGCGGGCCCTTCTGGGGCCCAGATAGGGATTTTTAAATGTTGACCATGTGCTGATTGGGTTTTTTGTTAGATGATCCCAGACCTTTGGTGCTTCCCGTCTTTAATCCCATCCTGAGACCATTCTTTACACGTGTGACGGGCTTTATCAGAAAAATCAGTTTTGCCGTGTGAAACCTCCCCTGTAGGGTTTTAGCTTTGTATAATAACATCATTGTGATGTTTGGGTGGAGGAACAGGTGAGTTTTCCCGCTTTCAGACAAACGTAATTGAATTAAATTCAGTTTTTGTTGTTAAATGTTCCTGTGTGATAAACGTTTCTGGTGTCGGTGTGTCTCTAATAATAAACAAATTCAAGCCATAAAGGTGAAGCTGGATGATCTCTGACAGAAAAATAGGCTGAAAATTGAACAAAATAAAAGATGACTGAAACTTTTCTTGTGAGCGGCGTCAGTAGGGAGGTGTCGAACAAAAGTAAAACTACTTTAACGCGGCATTAAGACCTCGGTTATTCAAAAGTGTCAGTTATGTTGAGCCAGATGCTTTCCACCAGCCTTCATGTCAAAGAGGAACAAAAATCAGTGTGTTTTATAAATCTGTTATTCACCCAAACCCTTTCTGATGTTTGCTCCGAACGCTCCAAAGCAGAAATGTGCGAGTAACGAGGAGCTAGCTTCAGTCTGGCGTTAGCGTGGCCAGCAGCAGCTGAAGGACGCGTTTCTCACAGCTCGACAGATGAGTAGCTTCCTGATTTTAATCTGCTGTTTGCAGACCGCTCCAGCCGTACGCTGAGACGATGCTCGTTAATGTCGGCTGCAGTGAGAGCTGACCGTTTACAGACAGCAGCTGCTGGAGGCACAAAGCTGCCTCATTCATTCTTGATCTTTATTTAAAGGGACTACGGAGTTTTGAATTTTTATGCTCGCGATTGCCCCCTCAGGCCAAAAGCGTAACGGCAGCTTCAATAGTAGGCTCGTGCACGAGGCGCGCATGCTGTACGTGCACACTCCTTAACGAAAATAACAGCTGAGACAGTCCCTTGAGTGTGTGTGTGTGTGTGTGTGTGTGTGTGTGTGTGGCCCGGAGGACAGAGGACAGGAGAACACGCAGCTAATTAATTAAATAATTGGTTCTGTACCTTTCTCTTCAGCACAGCCGACAAAGGTTTATGATGGGTCAGTCCTCCTGCATGCTCAGATCATTCCCTTCCCTTGCTTGAAAAATTGTTTCAAAATGAAAGTTGAACCCACATCTTTTTTATCTGTGAATTCAATGCCGTTCGGCGAGTCTCAAATAAAAATTTGGGCATCTTACTGTAAAAAATATATACCATTAATGTAAAAAAATAAACTCTAAATAAACTATGTTCACACCCAGAATCAAACCCAGGTCTTCTACATGGGAGTCAGACGTCTTACTAGGTGAGCTACACTCTAGTAACATTCACAGCATCTGTAACATTTATATCCTTGATGACAGCTGAAACAACGTTCAAAGAACGGTTCGGAGCTAAAATGGCTATTTTGTTGCTAATTTGCAGGAAATATCTAGAAGAAAGTTCTACAGAAAGTAGCTAAGGGTCCTCAGAAATGTAGCTAGCTTTGTCACTAGGCGTTAGGAACAGCGACAAAGTGGCACTGCCTCTCTCTCTGCTGCTAAAGCTACGGATAGCAAATGCTACGGGCGATGCCTGAGCGTGAACGCGCATGAAGCAGCCTGCTCGACCCGAGCATCTCTCTTTTTCTGTGATTTTACAGAAAAACAGACAATCACAGTAAAAATGCCAGGGCTCATTCTACAGGACCAGGGCATTGCAGGAGAATGTATGAAGAAGACATTTATTATTTCTATACATGTTTTGACTGTCACACTTCCATAATGCCCCTTTAAGCAGACTGTGACTGTCTGTTGTTGCAGGTTAGATAAAGATCAAATCACGTTTTATGAACAACTTGTAGAGAAATCCATATAATTCCAAAGGGTTCACATACTTTTTCTTGCTACTGTAAGTCCAAATCCAGAAGAAAACCAGAACCGTCCAGAAAGGGCCAACTCTATAAAATGATGCTGTGGGACTGTTGGGCTGTGGCTGCCAACGAGGACGGCACTCGGCGCCTCCACCTCTCATCCTGGCTTCTCTTGTTCTGCCAGCTGCTGGTCATCAACGTTGACGGACGATTTTGGGGAGAAACTTTTGTTTTTATTACCAGAGTGGAGTGAAGAGCCTCTGTTAATTAATGTGATGCTGAGATACAAACACTGCACAGAAGATCCAGACTGTTCTCCAGAGGAACGAGAAGGAACAAATACAATTCAAGGAGACTAAACCACCTTAAATAAGGAAAAAAAGGCAGATAAATGAAAAACAAAACCTCAGCCACACGAAGCTTTAAAACAAGCTGCAAAATGTTTCAGCTACATGAAACGTTAATTATGAAAAGCGATTAAATCATCAAAATGAAGTCTTTGCACGGGTGGTGATTAACTGTAGACTGATTAAAACGTATCAGGAAACAAAACAGGAACTAATGATGCTTCATAATTGTTTCTTACCCACAATGCAACTAAACGCGGTCTTCTAACCTTTAGCATTAACAGGCTGGTCAATAAAAGTCCTGAGACGACTCTGCACCTTTTCTGTTGATTTATTCAAATCTCTGAAACTCAACACCTCTAAGTTAGGAAAAATAAACACTTCAGGTAAGATTATCGACTCCCTTTTTAAAGATATTTTTACAGAATAAGTTTCATTCCTATTTTGACCCTAATAGAGAGTTTTATGATGTTAAACTGAGACGAGGGAAGAGATGGGAGGATGGAGAACAGAAACAAAGAAAGAGAGATTCACTTCACAATCTGATGGATGGTGAAATGAGATGCAAAGAAAAGCTGTTAAACCTGCAGCGAGAGCGAAGACGAGCGATGAAGATGGATGTAACGACTCAAGCCGGAGAAATAAGATGGAGAATGTTTTGTTACTGATGCAGTCGGAAAGAGGAGTTTCTCTCCCTGCAGCTCCAGGATAATTGTTCAGGAGGCGGAGGGATAACTCACCCCCCCTCATGGTGGCGGAGGGATGCTGGGGGGGAGGAGGGGAGAGCGAGATGCAGGTTGCATGTTAATTAAGCTGACTGCTAATTGGACAGACAGAAAGAGAAGAAGAAGAGCTCCTCCTCATCGTCCTCGCTGCAGGAGACCAGAGTCTAATCAAACAGTGATTGGTTTAAGTCTGTCTGTCTGTCTGTCTGTCTGTCTGTCTGTCTGTCTGTCTCTGTCAGGAATTCAAAAATCCAAATCTATTACAACCAAGTGTTAGAAACCAATTTATATTGTATAAAAACGCCAAATATCCACTTCTAAGGTTTTTTCTTTCTTTTGGTGAGACCTCCACCGGAGCTGTTTTCTGGTTTAATTCCTGCAGGTTGAAGCTGTGGAAACGGAGAATGCCATTTCATTTGTTAAGCACCTTTAACACAGCATTACAGCCGACCAAAGCGCTGCACAATAACAACAAACAAGCAAAATAATCACACAGTCAGTAGTTTAAAAAAGGAATAAAAACCAAACAGGCAATTGGAGACATAAATACACAAATGTTAAATTAAACAAGATGGAATAGAGGAAAACGTGTAGACTTCAAACTAAATTAACTGAGGGAAGGGGGCGGTCCAGCGGGGCGGGCTGGCTCCTGGATGGTCTCCAGTGTCTCCAGCAGCGTGGAGCTTCAGGTGGATGTCTAGTTAAAGGGGACACATGCTATCGTTTCTAAGCAAGTTATAATCCTTCTATGGTCGATACAAAACATGTTCAGTGCTAATTTTCCTTATTGTGACATCACAATAATGGACTTTTTCAAACGTCTTGATTCCTGAAACCACGGTTTTCTCCACGTTTGTAGTTTATGGAGGCAGTGCAGACCCACATGGCAGCACAAAAGGAAGCAAAAGACCTTAAAGAGCAAGTCACTCCAAATCAACATTTTTTATTGCTGATAAACTATATAAATGAGTGTCTGATTGTGCTGCAGACAAGTGTAGTCAATAACTCGGCACTTTAGTGCATCTTAGTTAAAATTTAAGTATTCTGCCTAAAACTGTCAGCGATGCACCGTCGTCAGGCAAAAACTCAGCACTGCATTTGAATTTAAATCTGCCGGCGCTATTTGCTAAGAGGTACACTATGATGTTAGATGGTACATAATGATGTCACAATGTCATGAGTGTGTGTATTTGTTAGTGGCTCCGCCCTTTCGGTCTGCTAAGCAACAGCATTTGTTGCATTTTTCAAACAGGAAGTGGGAGTGGAGTAATACTCTGGTAGGGGGTGACTTGCTCTTTAACTCATTCACTGCCATCCGTTTCCTGATCACTAACGGCCTTCGCTGCCAGCGTTTCTCACCGTTTTTGCTGTTTTTTTAAGAGTCACTGAACGTTGCGCGCTAGCATGATGTCGATGCCAAAACAACCAAAACAAAGAGGAGACTCACCTCTTACATCAGGAAGAAGCCACGTGTTTCGAGCGTTATCCGTTCTTTCATATTCCATTTCGAATTGTGATTGGCAGACGCTTTTCCGGTTAGCGCCTCACTTTTTTTTACAGGAACGGCCCAAAATGATCTCCAAACGCATGGATGTGTTGCTTCCTGATCATGTGATCTGTGACGTATGCGGATGAAGATCGGCTTCAGGGCTGAGATGTTTGTTCTCTCAGCGCGGGGGCTCGTTCCGATGTTCAAACGTTAAAAAAATGCAAATGACGACTTTAGTCATTTGGTTGGATCTAAAATGACGACTTTAGTCGTCAATGGCAGTGAATGAGTTAAAAAGGACCTAGTTTTTTTTTCTTTCTTATTTTACCAGGTTAAATGGTTGAGAACACGTCCTCATTTACAAACACGACCTGGCCTCGAGGAGAAGTCCCTGTTGAAATCCATTTTTCTGGTTCCAAAAATCCATGATTCTGGTTAATTTGGATCTCTTCTCTACGGAACCAGTTATCTGTGAGGCATAAATCATCAGTCGGAAAAAGAAGGATGTTTTTCCCTCATGAAGCTTTTAGAAAGCGGCTTTAACGGTTTCTGAAAGCACATCCTCTCTGTTAAACATGATGCTGTCATCGGGGCCCACAACAACGAGACACAAAGTGATGAGCTATGAGTGTTTTGGCTTCTTCCCAGGAGGAGAGGAGACAAAGTCACGCCGACTAAAATTAGAAACCGTCACGTTTCAGACCATCGCCGCCTTCAGGGGATGTCACAGCGAGGAGGAAAACCCCCAACTGCTGCAGCTTTTCTGGAGATTTAGTCCTCACATCTTGGGTCTCTGAGACAGAAAACCACCAACCTAAGGGTTTTTTTTTTTAGCGTCCTCTAAACGCGTTTTGTGCTCTGGTTGTTTAAAGAGCAAGTCACCCCCTACCAGAGTATTACTCCACTCCCACTTCCTGTTTGAAAAAGGCAACAAATGCTGTTGCCTAGCAGACCGAGAGGGCGGAGCCGCTAACAAATACACACACACAGGCTCACAACGACATTGTGATATCATATGGTACCAGCTAACATCCTAGGGTACCTCTTAGCCAATAGCGATGGCAGATTTAAATTCAAATGCAGTGCAGAGTTTTTACCTGACAACGGCACAACACTGACAGTTTTAGGCAGAAAATTAAAATTTTAACTAAAATGCACTAAAGTGCAAAACTATTGACCACACGTGTCTGCAGCACGATTAGACACACATTTATATAGTTTATCAGAAACAAAAGATGATTTAGGGGTAACTTGCTCTTTAAAGGACAAGAAATACGATTTTTAGCTTTCCTGTCTTACAGCAAACGGGTTCAGGCAGATATTTAGAGGTTTACAGTAAAATAAAAAGCCACTTACTCTGTTTTCATTCAGATTTGATTCATTTGAGTGGTTGGAGGCTGCTGCTTTTACATCTTTACAACGGTGCTTCTTACAGATCACCTGATGTAGAATAAAATAACTCCTAATCTGAAACATTTAAAGGTGATATTTTTTTCTCTTCAAAGATTTTAGACAAAAACTAAAATATGAGTCTGTTTGATGTTTTTATTGACAGTCTTTGCTCAGATTGCATCGGCAGTGTTTAACGATGACTGAGGTGTTACTCCGTGTGTTTCCGGGGACCCTGTTCAGCGTGACGCAGTCGGTTAAACTGCAGCGTGTCCTCCATTCTTCTCACTGACAGAGCTAATGAGCGGTGAAACAGACATTAAACACATCTTCAGTGCATTTCTGTACATTTCCTATCGACTGTGAGAGGAAATGAGGCTCAGCTGGGAGTTCTACCCTGATGAAGATCCATGAAGAAGAACCAGGGGCGGGGCTTAAACCCCTGATGAAGACGACACATTTTCATGGATGGATGGATTTACTCTGTTTATGGGTCTATGGGTCGAGGCCTTGGGGGGTTTAGGGTTGTGTCTCTGAGGTTTTAAGGTAAATTTAAAGCGGTAAAATCTAAAGTTTAGATCTGAGAAAACATGTTTTAATGATTATTTCTGATTCTAATGGGTCTAGTTGATAAAGGAACAAACTAATGAGTTTTTAGAGGGGTTTAAATCCGTCATTGAGTGAACGCCTTCATCGTTCTGTTTAAACATATTTAGAGGAAAATAAATACTCTAAATGGGATTTTTAATCATTTAGTTAAATTTGACATCAGTCACAGTGGGTGGAGTCTCTAGAAACAGGAAGTAATCATCTGAAACAACACTTATGGCAAGTCAGATTGCTAATAAATTGGTTGCCAGTCTCTGGCATTTAACTATTTTTGCGCTCGAAGAAGCCCCATTAAAGCGTCGGAACTCTGTGTTACCTGGTTTAAAGGTGTGGTTCACTGAACAAAAACATGTTTATTAATTATCGCTGATTCTAACGGGTTACTCTTGAGTGTTTCATGCAGGCAGAACATGAATATATTCTCCTACACCTACCTCCTGCAGTAGCTTCTGATAGAAAACAGACGGTGAAACTCGAGGATTGGAAAATCCTGAAAGATCTACGTCACACTGTCTCTAACATTCATGGACTCACCCATCTGGACTCATGACGGGGAAGGCTGTTGTTGGTTTACCATCCAGGAAACAGCAGAGAACGTCTCAGCTAGTAGAAGCTAACTGTTAAAATTAGCAGCTCCACCACATGGCAGAACTCCAGGCTTGTGTTTTTTATGGAGACAAAACATCAGTGTTGCAGAGCAACCAGAGTCAGTGGTAGAGTCGAGTTGCTGTTAGCCAATCAGAGGTGAGATGTCCACATACCAGGAAGTAAGACTCCAGATCCTGCCTCTGAAGCTACCTTCTCCTCCAGCTGACTTGTACTTTCTGAAACAGGTGTCCCAGAGCTTCTTCTTGACTTACAAGGCATTCATTCCTACTAGAGACTAATGCACATGTGTTGATTGAAGGAGTAAACTACTCCTTTAAAACCTGAAAGCAGGTTTGTTTAGGGGATTTCTGTTCCTTCAGATCTTCTGGCCTCCCTCTGAACACGTCCACCTCTCGGTCAGGTCTCCCAGCTCTCATCTGAAAGCGGCGGCCATCGTCCCTAATTGAAAAGTGACGAGTCGTCCGTTGCGGTTGAACCTTGTTTGAAAGCTGTAATGTGTCTTAAATTGGATTTGCTTTGCGTTGCTGCTGGAGCATCACAACTCGTAGGTTAACGGCTTTCAAATGTCATCGTGAGAGCATCAGAGGGAGAAGATAGCTGGTGGAAGAGAAGGGTGTTCATTTCATCAGCTGGAGGAGTTTAAACCTCCAGACTAAACCTGAAAACTCTGAGGTGATCTTCTGCCTGGGACAGTTTGAGCCTTTTTGAAGAGGAACTCTGAGTCTGTCGGCTGCTGATCTCAGGTGTCGGCTCATCAGAGGAACATCCTCCTCTCAGATGTATTTGATTTTCTTTCATCAGTGAGTCGTTCTTCGTCAGATACAAGCGAACACAAACAAATGAGCCATTTAGCAGCTCTTTAATCTCCTGGTAAAGAGCTGAAAGCCTCTTTCAGACCAAAGCGGATGTTTGTTGGGTTAAATTCATCTTTCATTTTAAAGATTTGTTTTATTTTTCCACGTTCTGATGCTGGCGGGTCTCCTGTGACTGACAGGTGTGCTGGTGGTGAACGTGACCTGGAGGAAGAGGACCTACGTGGGAACCCTGCTGGACTGCACCAAACATGACTGGGCTCCTCCGAGGTAACCGCAGATTCCCTTTCTTCTTCTTCTCTGGAGACCTTTTAGTTCACACCTCAGGACTACAACATGCTGCTACCTACAGGAGGTTAACTCTGTGTGTGTTTCACACGTTTGCTTCTGTGTGATTGTTAAAAATAATCATTTCGAAATATGACCTGGGAATTTTAGAGCCTGAAGAGTCGTGTTGTGAATGAAAGGGGTAATAGAGACTGAAACAAAAACAAGCTCCATCATCGGGCTGCACATAGCGATGGGTACCGAATTCGGTACTTTTTAAGGTACCGACCGAATTCCATAGTACCGACTGAGCACCGATTAACGTCATTTGAAACGGTGCCTCGTTTCGGTACCCGTCCTTCATAACGAGAACTTGCCTAGACAGCTGCACTTGCGCAAGAGCGTTATGTCGTCAGTCGCTGCGAGCGTGTTGTAAACAGAGCAGCATGGTAGAAAGAACGCACGCTAAAGCTTGGGTCCACTTCACTAAATGTGACGGGTAACTGGGTGATGATGAAACCAGCGACAGACAACGATCTAAGTGAGACATCCTCATCTTAATCCTCAAAATAAAATGTTTAAGATAATGTTAGCTTGATATGTTAGCTTCCGTTTCGCTAATGGTGCGTTCGCTTTCTCCTCGGAACTCTGAATTTCCGACTAGAAGAACATGAACGCGCTCTAAAGTTTGGCTTCACTTTACTAAATGCGACGGGTGAAGATGAAACCAGCGACAACGATCTAAGTGTGAGGCATCATCGTTTTAATCTGCTCCAGCAGCTAAATAAACTGTTTAAGATAACGTTAGCTTGATATGTTAGCTTCCATTGCCACCATTGTTATCAGCTAATGGTGTGTTCGCTTTCTCCTCGGAAATTCTAACTTCCCAGTAGGAAAAATCAAATGAAAAAGGACGGCAAAAGGAATAAAGATACACAGTAAATTTAGTTCACAGTAAAGAAGTTTGCTTCAGTTTAATTATCAGCTTATAAAACTACAAGGACGATGTTAAAATACAAACAGTTGTATGTTATTTATCGTGATATTTATATTGAGAAAAATATATATTTCATTATATAAGAGAATTAAAATATTAAACACTCAAAAGTATCGAAAATTGGTACCGTTAAGTACCGGTATCGATTCCTAGGTACCAGGAATTAGTACTGAATCTATTCAAATGTCAACGGTACCCATCCCTAGCAATGTATCGTAAATATATCGTTATCGCGATATCAGCATGCACAATATGCATATCGCAAAGAACAGATAAATATCGCAATGAATGGTCAGCTCAGATGTTTGCTACACATGATGCATTCTGTCAACCAAACAGAAGCATGATGTTTTTAAACCAATTGGAGCTCTTCACCCATTTGGCCAATTGGATGGGTTCACATAGGTTAGAGGCCCGCCCCCGAGGCGGGCGGCACTTCATTTAGATGGTTAGCAAACACCTGAGTTAGCTTTCTTCTGCTCTTTCTACCGATTCTGCTTTTCCCGGCATCCACTGATTGTCTTTTCTTTTTCCCTTTCCTCACATCTTTTGCTATTCTCATTTTTACGATTATTTTTGGTCATTCTTTTTATTTGTTTTTGATTATTTTTTGTTCCAGAGTAAAGTTTTTATTTATCGCAAGTAGGGCTGCACAATATATCGAAAAATTATCGTCATCGCGATAACAGGACGTGCGATAGGCCCATCGCAAAGCACGTCAAAAACGGCGATAAATGTTTGGCTCAAACATTTCCATCCATGTCATACATCAGCTTTTTGTAAACCAGCTCTATTTTTTACGCTGAAGTATTACTTGACCAATCAAATGTAGCCCTTCTGATATGCGGCCAATCAGATGGGTCCGTTCACGTAATACGTACCTACGTAGACCCTTAGGATGGGTGGAACGCAACACCCGAACTGAGTTAGCGGCGCCGTTCCCTTGTTCGTCATGCTGGCTCAGAGCAACGAACTCACTTTGTGCTGAGGTTTCTGGAATCAGCGCTGCTTTCAAACGTGAACGTGAGTCCGCTCGGTGTCGTTAATCATTTTTACCGGGCTGACTCCGACACGTGCCAGTGAACTGACCCACCTTCATGTCGCTAGTGTTCCACCGGGTGGTGATGTTAGCCCCAGGCTCCTGTTAGCTTCCAGCTAAAAGGCTACAGCACTCTCCTCCCAGTCCCACCCTGCTAAAGAGGGCCTGGAAACGTTCCCCCACACATCAAAGTGATTTTTCATTCATGAGCTTTTATAACCTTGTTAATCAGGATAGTTGATTTGCTGCTGCACATAAACTGTCAGTCAGAAGCTCTGCTAGCCGCTTATCTTAAGAGGAGCTAGTTCAATTAGTTAGCTTGTTATCAGAATCATAGTTGCAGTTTCGTCATCTGAGCTGCTTTTTAAGATCTAGGTAAACTTGTTCAGACGACATCAACACTGCATACTTTAGTATTTGTTCATTTATCGTAAGTAATATCGTCATCACAATATTAATCATTGTTATCGAATATCGCAGGTGTTCACAATATCGTGCAGCCCTACTCCGTCATAACGTTGTCTCACAGCTCGGCTGCTTATTTGTCTTTTTATGTTTATTGTTGTTTACTCTGGCCTTTGGCTGACGGCGATTTCTGCGATTAACGCCAGAGAAACCCCTTTTCTTTAAAGTGTTTTGCTGAAATAATGAAAAGCTCTGAGGCTGTCGGCTGTTATTCAGCTGTGATAAAAACATTCTGAGCTCTGAATAAAACCTGTTTGACAAACGGTGAGAGCTTTTTGTAATTGCTGAGTGGAAAATGTGACGGCCCCTCTTTGCTCTGCTGAAACCTTTCAATTATTCCCCCTGTATGTAAGTGATAGTTGTCATGGCAATTACAGCTTAATCTCAGAAAGAGGAGACTAAATTGCTTTTTTCATTTACACTCGCCTTTCAGTGCAGATCGACTGTGGTTTCATAATGAGATTCGACAGAATGAAGCAGATTTTTGCAACGATTCATCATCCGAGTAGAAAAACTGAAAAGTTGACTTTTATAAACAAGTCTGGACACTAAAAGCAGCAAATATCCTCGAAACGTTGAAGACAAAAGCCTAGCACGTGTGTTCCAGCGGCCTCGGCGGCGTGCACTAGGATGTAAAAACCAATTACAAACATCACAGGAAATGTGAGATATCATTGTCTTAAAATCAATGTGCTCTGCAGCCCGTTTCATTACGGATCTGGGTAATGCCCGAAAACCGTCTCTTCAAGGTCAGAATTGACTCCTGAGTTTTTAACACCAGCTCGTGTGATAAAGTGCCATGATTGGTGTATTAAAAGGCCGTCGCAGAGCCGTGGACGTGTGTTCCCATCACAGCCGGTAGCTTTTTGATATAAATAACAGCTCTTAGTTTGAGTGTGAAGATGCAAAGTGCTGCGTCGAATGGCATCAAAAGACTGGAGGCTGGAAGGGAACGGCGTGTGAATACAGAATGACTCCGTGTCAAATACAACGATAACCGTGGATCCTACAGGTTCTTTTATGTCATCAAACCAGAAACAGGCTTTGCGCTGAATAAAAAACAATGCCGTCTGGGTGAAGTGCTTCAGAGGAGCTGTGATCTGATTCCAGAGCTTTTGGGTTTGCCTGAGTTTGTTTCCTCGGATATTTGTCTATCCGTTTATTTACATCTATCCAAGGTCGGGGCACGGGTGTAACAGGTCTAGGGGTAAACATAGACATCTGTCTTCATAGCAACTCTTCCCAGCCTCCTTTGGGTATCTCCAGGTACTCTCTTACCAATTGGGATGCACAACCCCAGCAGCAAGTTCTGGGTTTTCCTAGGAGTCTCCTCCCAGTGCCCGGAAAACCTCCAGGAAGTCACCAGCAGGCACCCTGTTCAGATGACAGAACTACTTGAGCCGAGTCCTTTCGATGAAGAGGAGCAGCAGCTCTCCTGGACTGGACTGTCCCACAGAGGGAGACCATTTCAGCAGCTTGTGTCTGAAATAAGCCAAAGCTGCACCTTTCTGTCATGATCCATGTCTCACGGTCATGAGGGAGGGTTAGTCTGCGCTTTATAAGCTTGGCGGCCCGCCAGGCTTTGCTTGGCAACCTGCCAGGCTAAGCGTCATGCCCCGCCCCCCTCCCCCACCCTACCGTGTCTGCTGACACGAACGGCGCAACGAAACTAGAGCCCTCCATCAGCTGATACTGGTGAGAAACAGCAGCGGAACGTGTGCAACACCCCACCCCCGCTCTCACGGAGGAGCGCACTCTGTTTATTTTTCTTCCGCCGAGTAAATTGGCTTTTTGGAGGCCTTAACATACCCGAAAACTCAGGAATTTAACAATAATAAGTAAAAAACAATAAATAGCGCCCCCTACGACCATTAAAACTGTCAGCCCCGAGCCATGCTTTGACTGAGGATTAAGAAATTCGGTACACTAATGTGGTGTCTCGGGACCTACAAAAAAGTCTCTTGGAGCCAAACGTAAAGTCGTACAGGAGGTCGGCCATTATGGTCCAAGAACTCGATTTAGTAGTTTTCGCACACGTTGTTTGGAGAATGATGCCCCGTCGCCCTTTTCACCGATCCCCTTCAAACTTCTGCTATATACTCTTAAGTTATAGGGGGAAAAGTTCAACCATCGGATTTTAAATAAGTGTAAAGGTGTGGGCGTGGCTAAGCCTCAAACTTTGACCTGTCGCCACGCCACTCTTTTTTTCACAGCTCCCTATTGGACTCCTTTCACCCAATCACCACGAATCTCTGGCAAATAGCAGTAGACAAGTTGAGGTCACTTGGTCTCCAGTACTGGCAGGTTTCGAAAAAAAGCGGGGCTTTGGGAGCATGGCGAAATTTGCCGTCACACCATGGAAATACGTTTGCCTCTCATTTCCTCAGTTATTGTGATATCGCTACAAAATCTCTGATGAGTGATCCTAGTCTGACCACCAATAGAAATGGACATGATAGGTTTGTGGGCGTGGCCTTTTTCTAAAATAGCGCCCCCTAGGACCAATTAAAACTGTCAGCCCCAAGCCGTGCTTTATCTTAGAACTACGAAATTTGGTACACTAATGTAGTGCCTTGGGACCTAATAAAAAATCTCTTGGAGCCAAGGTCAATGTCGCACAGGAAGTCGGCCATTTTGGTCCAAGTACTCGATTTAGTGGTTTTCGCACATGTTGTTTGGAGAGTGATGCCCCATCGCCCTTTTCACCAATCACCTTCAAATTTCTGCTGTAAACTCTTAAGACATAGGGGGAAAAATCAACCATCAGATTTTTCTAAAATTGAAAGGTGTGGGCGTGGCTAAGCCTCAAACTTTGACCTTTCGCCATTACATTACTTGACGTAAAAATTCCCATGTGCATGATCAAATCTATATCAAACATTGTCTGTGTGATCACTGACCACATCTCAAGACAATGACAATGTGTACAGCTGACATCTACTAAGCCCCGCCCCCTGACTACAGGAAATCTATTGTTTTATGGTGAAACGCCCATATTTGTCCCCTCTAATTTAGTCAACATGACACTAAGGCCATCCACTGTCTTCATGATGCTGTAATGACCATTCAGTTCTGATAGCTTTCCAGAAAGGGAGGGGCTTTGATGCCATGGCGAATTCTGGCATGACGCCGTGACCTTACGTTTGACTGTAACTTCCACAAACAGCCTCCGATCTGCCCGAGACTGAACATGGCAATCAACAATCATGCCCTTTTGCCAATGAGGCACAAACGGTTGGTGAACGTCGTATAATATCACCACAGCGCCCCCTACATACCTTTAAAACTGTAATAACTTCGACAGATGAGGTCGCAACTGCACCAAACTTGCTATGTGTCATCACACAAAGGCACCCAACACAATCCTGTGGTCTTTGGTTGATATCACTTTGCTCCGCCCCCTGACAGACTTTAGGCCCTGAATAACACATGCATGATGCACTTCACACCAAACTACATGGCTGGCTTCAAACAAATGATGAACGCACAGAGATGTGGTGCAGATTATGCCGTGAAAATCCCACCCTGGCAGACAAAAAACAGCGCCTTTTACATAGGCACTAAAAACTTCAATCATCCAGCATTTGATGAACATACTAACATTGGAAACATTTTAAAATAAAGAAAGAAAGATAATCTAACCATAGGTGAATGTAAGGATGAGCTGATGGTTGCTGTTGGACAGCTGACTACTTACAGAGGCTGAGGGGAAATACAGGAAGGAGACTGGGGCACAAGCTGATGCCGACAGGGACAAAATCAACGTATTGAGAGCTCTAATTCATGAGGTTGAATGCAGATATGAATCTCTCAAATCATGTGATCACTTTTTGATTTTTGATACCACAACTCTTGAAGCTAAAGATCTCCTAAGCAACATCCTTGACAAATATGAGTCCATCATGTCTGTTGACAGAGAATCCACTTTAAGAGAGTGGATGCGCTTAAAGCAAGATGGAAGACGTTTGGCAGCCTCCTCTGTGCGCGACCTGAGGAATGTTCTGAAGACAAGCCATCCTGAAAGTTACTCCAACATTCAGAAGGTCCTTCGTCTGTCCCTTACACTGCAGTGCTGCATGTGAGAGAGGATATTCACATTTGAATATCATCAAAAACAAGTACAGATCTAGCCTATCAGACAATCGGCTCTCATCGCTAACGCACATCATGCCGTCCCAGTTTACCACAGAAACCTTTGACCCAAATCCATCGATTGACTTGTGGATGAAAACAGCTAATCGCAGGCTGAACCAGGAGAAAAGGAGTAAGCCTGAACCATCTACATCCTCTGCTGTGTGTGAACTGGAGGAAGCCAGTCAGGATAGTGAGGAGGAGGATGATGAGGATGAAGAGTCTGTAGAAATAAAAACAGCATTTATGCCATTTAAAAACTGCAGTGCTCTGAAATAGTAATTTTGTTAAGCGCTTAAAAATTTATTTTATTTGATTTTTGTTATCATTTTTGTTTTGTTAGTTTATAAACTGTGTGATGGTAGTCCTTGTAGTTTATAAACTGTGTGATGGTGGGTCCTTGTAATTTTATAAACTGTGTGATGGTGGGTCCTTGTAGTTTATAAACTGTGTGATGGTGGGTCCTTGTAGTTTATAAACTGTGTGATGGTGGGTCCTTGTAGTTTTATAAACTGTGTGATGAGTGGGTCCTTGTAGTTTAGAAACTGTGTGATGGTGGGTCCTTGTAGTTTTATAAACTGTGTGATGAGTGGGTCCTTGTAGTTTATAAACTGTGTGATGAGTGGGTCCTTGTAGTTTATAAACTGCAAACCTAAACTGAACAAGTGCCACTACAATATATTTAAAAGCTTGGTGTCAATAACGAGTATCATCTTTTAAGACCAGTGTTTTTTTTGTCTTTCCAGGTTTTGTGAGTCACCTTGCAGTGATCCCGAGTTATCTGGTGGCCGTGGGCGGGGGAAGCGGATGCGAATGGCCATGGCTGAGCGGCCCTGCATTGAACCTTCTTCAACAGCCAAAGTCAGGGGTTTCACCCATCACCGGAGCCGTGGAGGTGGAGTGGCAGGAACTCCCGCATCCATCCACAGCAAGGGGAGGAGAGGCAGCCTGAACCTAATCAACAGCAGCTGCAGACCACCTCCTTCTTTCTTCACGGTAGATGAGGTGAAAAGTGCAAGTAGCACCTCCTCGCTGTCCTCTGGGAAGAGGAAGAACAAACCGCCCGCCGACCTGGACCTCAGTCTCGTCTCGTCAGACGACATTAAGAATGGGAACGGGAAGAGGATCCGAGCAAAGTCCAGAAGCGCTCCGTCAACACCACTAGGCAAGTCTGACCCCTCCTTCATGGATCCAGGAGGAGGTTGCGCCTCTTCTCCTCCCCCGCCCATCCTCATCGACTGCCCTCACCCAAACTGCACTAAACGCTACAAGCACATCAACGGCCTGCGCTACCACCAGACGCACGCACACCTGGAGGCTGAGGAGCAAAGGAAACCTGATCTGGGACCTGTGAAGGATGGGGAGAGTGAAGACCGACTTTCAGACTGCGAGGACGCCATCAACAACATGACTTATGAGCTCCCAGAAAACAGCACAAACACCAACAGCTCCTCTAAGAAAGCTGCTCCTCTCTATAAGGTGACCACGGTGGGGTCACCGAAGAACAGACGATTACTCCTCAGCACCGACCACAGCCCTTCGGCCAACTCCAAAACCAGAAGAACCTCACTCCTGAAAGATGGCCTGATTGATGACCTCAGCAACTTACCCATCATCTCCAACATGACTGTGGTTTTAGAGAACTGCATGGTCCCAGACAGGAGCTCCTTTGTAGAGATGCCCAAACTGGAAGCTGAAGGATTGATTGAAAAGAAGGGAGGGCCATGTGATAAGGGCAAGAAGGCCAACGGGAAGGTCGACAAGCTGTCCAAGTCCAGAACCAACCGGCCAATCGCTCCAGCTCCCGCTCCACCAAAGCTCCTCGCCATCCCCAACACAACGTACTCGACCTGCACGGCTGATGCTGTCACCCCACAGCCTTCTCCCACGGCATCAGGAGGCCTCACCAGTAAAAACCTTCCCCTGAAACCCATCAAACCAAAGCTTAGCATCATTGTGGAACCGAGTCTCGTCAAAGCCACTATGGTTACTTGCAAAGAGACCAGGAAAAAAGAAAAACGGAGGCTGAAAGACAAACATAGCAAAGATGCACCAAACAGGACGCCCAATGGTGACAGTAGTGGAATCAAAATGGAGGATGGGGGTGCTGGACCTAAAATCAGTGTCAAGGAAATCTCTGGAAGCCTTCTGAAGGAGCATCTTAGTAAGCAGGATGTAACTAATGGATTCACAGAAAGCCAGGAGAGCAGGATGGCCAGTATACGTGCAGAGGCTGATAAGGTCTACACTTTCACTGACAATGCCCCTAGTCCATCTATCGGTGGTTCATCCAGACTGGACTCTAGCGGCAGTTGTCTGGCCGCAGCAGACAGCAGCAGCAAGAACAACAGTCCCGCCTACTCGGACATCTCAGATGCCGGAGAAGATGGTGGCTCGTCCGAATGTCGCTCAGATGGGGTCAGGTCTAAGTCGGGCTCTTCGTCTTCCTCTGAGGTGAGCTCCAACAGCAGCCATGGTAACGTCGGTAAACCCCCCCCTACAGTTTCGACCCAGTCATCAAAAGAGCCCCAGTCCCCATACTACCACGGCTACGATCCCTACTACCTGCAAGGCTACATGCAGTCCGAGAGGCAGAACACCAGCGGCGTTGCTTTCTACAAAAGTTCCACTCATGACTGCAAGGGGAAGGACAGGATAGAGGAACTGAAGGAGGAGGACGACTTCTCTGATTCCAAGAAAGGTGACGGGCCGCCCCAGTCCCAGCTCCAGCTGGCTATGAGTCAGACCCAGACGGCTTTGGCCCAGTCTCTGTACTACGGCCAGTACTCCAGAGGAATGTACATGGACCAGAAACTGTTAATGGCCTCCAAATGCTGCGACCAGACACATAAGCAGAGAGGACAGGGGGTGAGAGACGGCGAGGTGGTTGGGGTTTCCCCCGGTGGACCCATGCTAGGTAAAGGTCCAGATGGTGCTAAAGGTTGCTGCTCCAAACCCGTGCTGTCCTATGTGGAGATGAGTGAAAGGGGAGAAAGGGGGCAGAGTCTGGGCGTAAAGGTGGTGCACAGTGGAATGGCGGACCAGCACCAGGTCCCAATGAAAGACTGTGATGACATCAAGTCACCCTCCTCCTCCTCTTCATCACTCCACAATCCAGTCAGTCAGACAGATCTGGACTCAAATGTTTCCTTTTCCAGTGTAAGTTTCTCCCTCTGTTTATAACCGCCGCCGCCGCTGATGGTGTTGTTGGTGTGCTTTCCTGAGATTAACCACACGTTGTTGGTGCTAATGTCAAGGACCATGTGGCTTCTGTGCTGCTCTAGCTCTCCTGACTTCTGTCCAGTGTTCCCAATGTTTAGAGCGAGAATAACTGGAGGAAATGTGCTTTTACAACTTCAGCCGTAACAGAACAAACGTGGTTTTGACACGAGCAGAAAGGCTTGTACAGATTTTTACCATCTCACAGTAAGGCCAGCCGCCATCTTGAATAGAAAACATGGAATGAAAGCCGTGTCTGAGAGGTTGTTGTTTTTTCCTCCAAATTGCTCTAAACTGTGCACTTGATCGTATGTGAGACGTGTCTTTGTCATTGAGAGGGACGCCGCTTACCTCACATCTCACCGCTGAATGGCCGCCTGCTGTTGAAACGTCGTCATTCTTCATCTACATCTCACCCAGAGCCAGTGATAGACGGCCTTTCTTTGGCTCTGTTGACAGTGTTTCCTCTATAGTCGTTCAGCAGCGGTGGGCCCCGGCAGAGAGAAAGCCCCCACCGCTTCAAAAAGAACTAATGAATGTTCAGATGAAAGTCATAAATTATCCTTTTTTTTCCTAAAGAGACAATTTGTTAATGTTTAGATAAAAGGTGTAGAGTTTTACCCCGGCAGCTGACTGAGACCTGGACCAGAGTTGAACTGACCCCAAAATGGCTCCCACCCACCACTGTTAAAGACCTATAGGGGAAACACTGAACTAGCACCAACACTTGTCCCCATCAATCTAGCCCTCAGACGTCCCCGCCTGGGCCCACCGCCTGGCTCACAGCAAATACTCAGAGCTACAGAGTCAACACGGGGAGAGTGTCGAGGAGGGGGAGGCAGACAGTGGGAAAGAGTGGGGAGCCACCACAGAGCCTGCTGGGGCCAAGATGACCTCAGGCGTAGATGCTAAAAAAGCCAGAGCTTACGGAATCCATGATCCTCCACCCGCCATCGACACAGAGGACTCAGACCAGCTGGAGGATCAGCACCAGGAACCAATGGAAGGGCTGTCGGAGGAATCGCAAAGCGCCCGGGCGGCAGTGTCTCCTCCCATGACCCCTCAGCAGCCGTACATCCAGTACCAGCACTCCTCCTATCCCCCATACCTAGCCATGTGTGAGAGCGGCGGGGGCGCCTACAGAGGAGTTTCCCCGACCCTGGTCCACAACTACCCAGGTAAGAGTCTTCAGCCATTATGGATGTTGGTGAAATGAACACAAATCCTGCTAATTAGAGATTTTCTGACCGTTTTTCAACCTGCATTTGATTTTATGACCAGCAGGGGGCGATGCTAGACTTTAAAGGGGCATTATGGAAGTTTGACAGCCAAATCATGTATAGAAATAATAAATGTCTTCTTCATACATTCTCCTGCAATGCCCTGGTCCTGTAGAATGAGCCCTGGCATTTTTACTGTGATTGCCTGTTTTTCTGTAAAATCACAGAAAAAGAGAGATGCTCGGGTCGAGCAGGCTGCTTCATGCGCGTTCACGCTCAGGCATAGCCCGTAGCATTTGCTATCCGTAGCTTTAGCAGCAGAGAGAGAGGCAGTGCCACTTTGTCGCTGTTCCTAACACCTAGTGACAAAGCTAGCTACATTTCTGAGGACCCTTAGCTACTTTCTGTAGAACTTTCTTCTAGATATTTCCTGCAAGTTAGCAACAAAATAGCCATTTTCACTCCGAACCGTTCTTTGAACGTTGTTTCAGCTGTCATCAAGGATATAAATGTTACAGATACAAAGGATGTCACTGGCGCTTTAGCTCACCTAGTAAGATGTCTGACTCTCATGCAGAAGACTCAGGTTCGATTCTGGATGTGAACATAGTTTATTTAGTGTTTCTTTTTTACATTAATGGTATTTTGCAGTAAGTTGCCCAAATTTTTATTTGAGACTCGTCGAACGGCATTGAATTCACAGATTAAAAAGATGTGGGTTCAACTTTCATTTTGGAACAATTTTTCAAGCAAGAGAAGGGAATGATCTGAGTATGCAGGAGGACTGACCCATCATAAACCTTTGTCAGCTGTGCTGAAGAGAAAGGTACAGAACCAAATTATTTAATTAATTAGCTGCGTGTTCTCCTGTCCTCTGGGCCACACACACACGGGACTGTCTCAGCTGTTATTTTCATTAAGGAGTGTGCACGTACAGCATGCGCACCTCGTGCACGAGCTTACTATTGAAGCTGCCATTACGTTTTTGGCCTGAGGGGGCAATCGCGAGCATAAAAATTCAAAACTCCGTAAAGTCCCTTTAAAGGGGACATATTATGGAAATCTCGTGTTTTGGATCTTTTTGCCGACATGAGGGCATCTCCTGCCTCTATAAACATTCCAAGCATGAATAAAAAGCACTCATCTGTTTTCTGCTAGTTTAGTTCCAGGGAACCCTGTTCTGCTCTGGAACACGACTGTCTTCAGATTTAATTCTGACAGTTTTTATTCTGTAAAATGGCTTCATTTGATACAAGATCCAGTAAATAGAAACATCCCTCTGATTGTTTAAGTTATTTGTCTAAGAAGCCGCTTTAAGAGGAGGAGGGGGCCACGTGTGGCTCCAGAGCCTCAGGTAGTAGACCACTGCTGAAGCCAGCGTTTCAGATTAAATTCCCACGTGTCTGGTTCTCTCCAGGTTTTCACTATCCTCTGTACGGGAAGACGGCGGGACGGGAGGAGTCGGAGGCATCTCCAGGCGGTAGAGGAGAGGCAGTGAGTGGGAAGCTGATCGGCGAATCGTCGTCCTCCAGTGTGGAGCTGCTGCAGCAGCCGAGCTATCAGTTCCACGGGAAATCCCCCGCTGTGAGCGAGCGCTCGGTTCACCCCCACACGCACCCACAGCTGAGAGACCCGATGTCTCGCAGATAAACGCCACCGGTCTAAAGAGAAACAGAAGGAAGTTTAATCATCAGATAGAAAAAGCTGCAGATGTTTGATCATCTAGGTAGATTTTCTTCTGACCTTTGACCTCCACAACAGGAAACGTTCATTTTTGGGCAATGAGATGTAGAATTTAAATAATAAATCACAATAATTATATTAACATTAAGGTTATATGAAACTGAATAAGATTTTACTTTTAATTCAAACATTACCATTTTTAAAATGCATTTTAGTTATTGGGTTATTTTCAATGAGCTAAAAGATCCTCACCTGCTGGTTAACGGGTTAAGTAACCAGGTGAATCTCACCCAAATCATTACACTTTTATTTATGTTTGTATTCCAACGATCTGATTGGTGGTAGATAACTTCTATACAGAGATACCAAAATGCCAAATATAGAAAAAACTAGGGATGCCGATACAGATTCCAGTATCGGTATCGGTAAAAGTTAACCGATACAGGAACCAATGCAGTTGCTTGAAAATGTCTTCACTGTAACTTGTCATTTCTGTTCACCTAATATTTTAGTTTTGTGACGATTTCTATTCATATACTTAACTTTTTATCTACCTCACAGTCTTTTCCTGTTGAAAGCTAAGAAGAAAATAAAGTCTGTATTCCAAATCATTGCACTTTTTTGTGCAGTAGTAGTATCGGTAGCGATGGGTACCGAATTCTGTACTTTTTAAGGTACCGACCGAATTCCATAGTACCGACTGAGCACCGATTCACGTCATTTGAAACGGTGCCTCGTTTCGGTACCCGTCCTTCATAACGAGAACTTGCCTAGACGGCTGCGCATGCGCAAGAGCGTTATGTCGTCGCTCGCTGCGAGCGAGTTGTAAACAGAGCAGCATGGTAGAAAGAACGCACGCTAAAGCTTGGATCCACTTCACTAAATGTGATGGGTAACTGGGTGATGATGAAACCAGCGACAACGATCTAAGTGAGACATCCTCATCTTAATCTGCTCCGGTAGGTAAATAAAATGTTTAAGATAACGTTAGCTTGATATGTTAGCTTCCGTTCCGCTAATGGTTCGCTTTCTCCTCGGAACTCCGAATTTTCGACTAGAAGAACGTGAACGCGCTCTAAAGTTTGGCTTCACTTTACTAAATGCGACGGGTGATTGGGTGAAGATGAAACCAGTGACAACGATCTAAGTGTGAGGCATCATCGTTTTAATCTGCTCCAGTAGCTAAATAAACTGTTTAAGATAACGTTAGCTTGGTATGTTAGCTTCCATTGCCACCATTGTTATCAGCTAATGGTGCGTTCGCTTTCCCCTCGGAAATTCTAACTTCCCAGTAGGAAAAATCAAATGAAAAAGGACGGCAAAAGGAATGAAGATGCACAGTAAATTTAGTTCACAGTAAAGATGTTTGCTTCAGTTTAATTATCAGCTTATAAAACTACAAGGACGATGTTAAAATACAAACAGTTG
>SSNQ01034622.1:182919-210605 GCA_006942095.1 Nothobranchius kuhntae
TATATTAACATTAAGGTTATATGAAACTGAATAAGATTTTACTTTTAATTCAAACATTACCATTTTTAAAATGCATTTTAGTTATTGGGTTATTTTCAATGAGCTAAAAGATCCTCACCTGCTGGTTAACGGGTTAAGTAACCAGGTGAATCTCACCCAAATCATTACACTTTTATTTATGTTTGTATTCCAACGATCTGATTGGTGGTAGATAACTTCTATACAGAGATACCAAAATGCCAAATATAGAAAAAACTAGGGATGCCGATACAGATTCCAGTATCGGTATCGGTAAAAGTTAACCGATACAGGAACCAATGCAGTTGCTTGAAAATGTCTTCACTGTAACTTGTCATTTCTGTTCACCTAATATTTTAGTTTTGTGACGATTTCTATTCATATACTTAACTTTTTATCTACCTCACAGTCTTTTCCTGTTGAAAGCTAAGAAGAAAATAAAGTCTGTATTCCAAATCATTGCACTTTTTTGTGCAGTAGTAGTATCGGTAGCGATGGGTACCGAATTCTGTACTTTTTAAGGTACCGACCGAATTCCATAGTACCGACTGAGCACCGATTCACGTCATTTGAAACGGTGCCTCGTTTCGGTACCCGTCCTTCATAACGAGAACTTGCCTAGACGGCTGCGCATGCGCAAGAGCGTTATGTCGTCGCTCGCTGCGAGCGAGTTGTAAACAGAGCAGCATGGTAGAAAGAACGCACGCTAAAGCTTGGATCCACTTCACTAAATGTGATGGGTAACTGGGTGATGATGAAACCAGCGACAACGATCTAAGTGAGACATCCTCATCTTAATCTGCTCCGGTAGGTAAATAAAATGTTTAAGATAACGTTAGCTTGATATGTTAGCTTCCGTTCCGCTAATGGTTCGCTTTCTCCTCGGAACTCCGAATTTTCGACTAGAAGAACGTGAACGCGCTCTAAAGTTTGGCTTCACTTTACTAAATGCGACGGGTGATTGGGTGAAGATGAAACCAGTGACAACGATCTAAGTGTGAGGCATCATCGTTTTAATCTGCTCCAGTAGCTAAATAAACTGTTTAAGATAACGTTAGCTTGGTATGTTAGCTTCCATTGCCACCATTGTTATCAGCTAATGGTGCGTTCGCTTTCCCCTCGGAAATTCTAACTTCCCAGTAGGAAAAATCAAATGAAAAAGGACGGCAAAAGGAATGAAGATGCACAGTAAATTTAGTTCACAGTAAAGATGTTTGCTTCAGTTTAATTATCAGCTTATAAAACTACAAGGACGATGTTAAAATACAAACAGTTGTATGTTATTTATCGTGATATTTATCAAATATTGTTATAAATTGAGAAAAATATGTATTTAATTATAAAAGAGAATTAAAATATTAAACACTGAAAAGTATCTAAAATTGGTACCGTTAAGTACCGGTATCGATTCCTAGGTACCGGAATTAGGACCGAATCGATTCAAAGGTACCCATCCCTAAATCGGTATCGGCGAGTACTCTGATCCAACTATCGGTTTGGAAAAAAGGGGGTATCGTTGCATTCCTACAAAAAACTTTCATCCTCACAGCTGGTCGTCCGTCAGAGCTCCTGAATGAACACGAACGTGGACCAAAGCAAACCGGGTCAGAAAACAGAACAGTGATCCAGTCAGAGTCAAGCTGAGCAGAAACTAAATGATAAAACAGGGAAGAAACGGGAGCCAGAACTCCAGAAGCATGGTGAGAACATGATCACTGAGAGTTTCTGCTGCTGAAGGAGGTTCGATTGGACCATCAGCTAAACCCGAGTCGCACATTTCAGCTTAGCTTTGCTAGCAACATGACTTTAGCACAAAAGGAAAAGAAATGAGTGTTCGGGTGAGAAGCTGGTGAGCTGTATGAAGAAGAGCTAAGCTAGTGATCAGTTTCAGGAGGAGGAGCCAAAGTCAGATCAGCGACAGGAGGAGGAGCCAAACTGCTGGCCAGAATGAGGAAGAGCTCTAATTTCCTTTGCCAGATTTTTAATATTTTGTTAGTTTGAGGTAATTTGATTGTATTGTAGGAGCTGTAAGAACCTGGTGATGTCATCATTTCCTGATATAAAAAACATAACGATGGAAATATTCAGATATTTTGTTTTTCAGAATATTTTTGTGTTATTAAAATAGCTGGATTGGCTCGGTTTGTACATTAATAAAAATCTTTGTTGGTTGTGAGCAGCCTGGTGAGAAAGGTTCCCCCGAAGGAGAACGAGAGCTCGAGCGAGAGAGGAACCACGTGTCGTTCGCCCGACACCTCCACACACACCACCACACACACCTGGGCGTAAGCTACAACCTGATGTCCGGACAGTACGACATCTACCAAGGTACCGACGTTCTTCTGCAGACCTGTGGGACCCTGCTGGTTTACTAACATGACCCTGATAATCAGCTTGTCTCTCGTGGTAATAGACATCAGTGTGATATAGTCCAACTAAAGTTATTCCGTTAACTCTGGAGGAGAAGGGATCTGTCTTCTGGTTGTTTCTTTGGGATTAAACCAGGAATTTCAGACTCTTTCTGGGTTTTAAACAGATTTGTGACTTTGCGTCTCTGTCCTGAAGGTCTGAGCTCCAGGTCGCTGGTCTCCAGTCAGCAGGTGTCAGGACACCCGTCAGCAGGTAGGTTTCAACCAGTGGCGGCTCCAGAAATGTTTTTCTGCAGGTGCTATGAAGGAGCTAGTCTTTTTATTGAGGGTGCTATGAAGGAAGTGGTCATGCGTACCTATTGTTCTCTAAAACACCTTCAACACTAGCAGATACACATGCGTGCACAACACCTGAACAACACCTGAAACAATCATTAATATACATCATAAACGTATGAACAATCGCTGACTTTTCCATGAAATCATAAACACATACAGCCACACAGAAAACCATCTATAGTGTTGCAAGGTTAGCTAACGTTAGTGTTAGCATTTCCAGCGGCAAAACCCTGGACTGCTGCGGCGGTTGAGGGTTGACTCTCTTCATCCAGATCCGTAGGTGTTTGTGGGTCTGAGATCACTTCCAAAGATTCATTCGTTCCTGACTGAACCCGTGGAAATGTGGGCAACAAAAACCGATCCATTTTACCACTAGCTCTACCTTTCACTCGTTCACAGGTGGAAAATGAGGTCAAAGGTTAACATCAATTTCCTGTTTTGGTTTAAGTTTTTACCATCTATATGATAATTTACTCATTATTTTTGTTTTGTATGCTAAATATTATCACATCCACACGTTAAAATTACATTGTAAAAAAAAAAATCTAGGGGTGCTATGGGGGTGCAATGACTAATCCAGGGGTAGCTATAGCGCCCCCTGGTGCCAAATAGTGCTCACTGCAGAACCACAAAGGCGGAGCTGCACCAGAGTCAGCCCCGCCCATTCCATCAGAGTCAGTCCAATTCCTTCCAGTTGTCAGACTTGATAGCATTCTGGAACCATTTAGGGTGTTATAGCTAGTATCATCTAAAATGCAAGATTGAGCACGGAGTTGAGAAGTTAAGTGAACAGTTTTTGTAAAGGTTCCATATAATTAAAAATCTAACTTTTGGAACTTTTTACCATGTTATATTGTCGTTTCCTCATAAGAAACACGCCAAAGCCATTTTTGGCCTCATTCACGCATTTTCCTCCCATCTCAGCTTCAATTTGGTCTCCTCCGAAGCGGGTCTGGTCTTGGTTCTCAAAATGGATATTCTGTGAATTTTCTGACAAATTATTTCTGAAATGACTTCTACTGAGACACCGCTGGAAAAACCATACATCCCATCTACAAAGACACACTGAATGGCACAATTACATGTGACACCACTAGCTTGTTATCAGATCTAGCGGTGAAGTGGTTATGGAGTCAGATTGGCATGTAGTTTTGCGGAGGTTCGCCTCTCGGTAGCGGCGCAAACCTTTTTCTTCCTTTCTAGCTACACTTGCCAGTACTATGTTTTTAACCATTTATTGGTATACCGTTTAAAATATAATGACTCATGTGTTTTTTTTATTTATTCGTTTATTTAGCCAGTGTGAGTCCATTTGTGAGCAGAATTTCAACTAAAATGTTGTTTAGGAACGACCAAATTCAAAGAACTTTTAGAAACATAAATATTTTGCAGAAAATAAACATTACAACTAAAATATAAACAAATTAAATGTTTCAGCTGGCTAAATAGATTGCTGCCGACCCCACCGAGAGTCGAACCAGCATCAGCAGAGGGGAAAGCATAACATAAGGTTGATGATCATGCCACTAGGCTACCAGAGCTCACACGACAAAAGCTATCCTTCAATGCTATCGTAGACCGCTTTTGTTGGAGCGGCTGTGGGCAGACACTAAAACCTTTTCATTTCGGGATATATTCAGGCTTTGTAGCAAGTTATATTTATCTGGCTTCATTGGAGCATAGAACATAGCATTAACATTTGTAAACTAGTAACAGCCGTAATGCATGCGGGTCAGGTTAGTTTGTGATAAAATAAAAAAGAAGAAGCCAGTTGGCTAGGCTGAGTTTGCGTGAATGGGCGGGGCTGACTCTGGTGCAGCTCCGCCTTTGTGGTTCTGCAGCGAGCACCCTCTCTCTGGCGCCGCCACTGGTTTCAACTCCCAGGAAGTGGTCTGAGATTCTGAGGTCCACATTAGGATTTATTGTACACATTTTTAATTCAGCATTTGATAAAGATGCAACGTTTTCCTTTAGGAAACAGGTGAACAGCCATATTGAGTGTATACTCATATTCTATCAGTCAAACTGTTAACGAAGCACCTTCCACTGCCTTTACGGACGCCCAGGGCGACACGCGTGCAACATGACATGTTGAGATGTTTGATTCCCAGGGATTGTTCCTCTGAACGCTCCACCTCGTCGGACCCGTCGTAAACAAACCCGGACTCGTTAATCTGCCTCCCGTTGAACACAACCTTCTGACTTCAGTCTGGATTTCTTTTTGTCTCCACAGACGGCGAAGGGAACAAGTAGGACCATGTGACCACGTCTCACATGAGGAAATTTTCAGACATCAGTTCCTTGGTGTTGAATAAGCTTCGCCTCGCTGAGAGGCAGAGAACAAGCAAACTCTTTCATTTCTTACTAATGAGCCACCAGTTTTATAAGGGAGGAGCCGGTGGAGGGAGGAGTCGACCTGTATAAATCTTTGAGACGTCCTAGAGCGCCGTGCACTCAGCTTTACAGCCGCTGTGTGTCCGACTTTATAAAACACACATTTATTGTAGTGTACTATGAAGATATGACTGAATGTACTGATGACACTGTTCCAGCTGTGTGGACCTTTTTTTTTAAAGCTCCTGTTGGGAGAAAAGCGGCATCAGGAAGCCAAAAGTCCCTGACGCTTGTTCCCGCTCTGATTGAAGTGGTCCTCCTTCCTCCATAGTGCTGACGCTACATTTGTATTCTAACCTGTACTTGAGCTTGTTGATTGTATCGTCTTTATGTGAGTAAACCTTCACATCGACCCGCTCAGTGCCATTTAGGAGCCCAGTGGTGTAAATATTCTGTACAGATTTATGCTTTATTATGTCGATCACCATCAGCTGAGCAGAGGAGGCGCTGAGGGCCAAGCGGGGAGGTCCAGTAGAACCAAAACCACTTCCTACCCTTTTTGCATGTCTGACCAGCAGCGTGTTATGGAAGCACTTTGTTTGGTAAACAGGGTGCTAAATTTATTATTTAGCACAACTGATATAAAAGAACGAAGCAGAAGAACCCGACTGGTTCCAAACATAAGATGCGATCTTTTTACCGACCCAGAAACGAAGCGTTCCCGTCGACGTCTGCTGTAGAAAAGCCACGCCAAACCATCCCGATTAAAGGAGCTCCAGATCTAAAATACTCCCCTGCATCAAAGCAGTGATCACAGCTGAAATCAAAATGAATGGCTGAACACAAGAAAACAGTAGTCCCATTCAGGGGGCGGGGCTTTAACCTTATACTGCAGCCAACCACAAGGAGGCTTCCACGTCTGCGTCATGTTCCTGCGTCACCGATTTACTGTGTGATGACGTTAATGTAACCGCTCGCACCCTTTGAAGTGGAAAAGCTTCAGAGTAACATCTGACATGAGTTTGGGGAAACAGACGTGGGGTAGTAACGGTTCAGTATAGGTTATGAACCCATTATTAACACTAAGGTGATGACGTTAAACGCTTTCATAGTTTTCCTTTGTTAAGCAGAGTTCATTGATTTAAAGAGCAAGTCACCCCCAGATCAACATTTTTTTCCTGATTAACTATATAAATGTGTGTCTAATCGTGCTGCAGACACGTGTAGTCAATAGTTTTGCACTTTAGTGGATTTTAGTTAATTTTCTGCCTAAAACTGTCAGTGCTGTGCCGTTGTTAGGTAAAAACTCTGCACTGCATTTGAATTTAAATCTGCCATCGCTACTGGCTAAGAGGTACCCTAGAATGTTAGCTGGTACCATAGGATGTCACGATGTCGTTGTGAGCCTGTGTGTGTGTGTATTTGTTAGCGGCTCCGCCCTCTCGGTCTGCTAGGCAACAGCATTTGTTGCATTTTTCAAACAGGAAGTGGGAGTGGAGTACCGTATTTTCTGGACTATAAAGCCTGATTCATGCTTCTGCGTCAGTGCGGAAACGCAGCATCCTTGCGGGCCTGCTGGAGAGCTCCGCAAGGACGGACGGAGTCGAGCTCTCTTTTCTAAACATCCGTCAGTCGAGACGGACAACACAAGCTTGTGATTGGTCAGGACGCCGCTGTCGTCTACGCCGCCGCCATCGCGCTCTCAAAAACATAAAGAGAGCCGAAGATAACTAGCGGCAGACACGTCGAAGCTTGAAGAATACCTCGCGAAAAAACTGAAAACATGAACGTTTAAGTCCCCCGTGACTGGAGGAGTGAAAAGATGCGCAGCAAGTGTTTTATTTGTGGACGGAAACGACAGGAAACGTGGGTTTAGAGGTGGCGAGCGCATGAAGAGGTGGAGGAGGATGAGAGACAAATTTGTCTGTGTTAAGTCTCTTATATACAAAAAACACAATATAAACACACTATCTTGGACCGGTACATGACAGGATACCACAGAACAGCGCTACGCCCTCTGGTGTCCTGCCGGGGAATTGCTTTACATCACTCCCCAGGAGACGGAGAAGTATGAGAGCAAAACGCTTCCGTCTATCCATGCGTGTCTGTCCCTTGCAGAGCTGACGGAGAAGCATGAACCAGGCTTAAGAAGCTACTTTTTCCCACGCTTTGAACCATGCGGCTTATATTGAGATGCGGCTTTAGTCAACCAGAAAGGATGGATGCTGGAACGTCTAATGAAGGAATGATTAAAGGAATGCTACGGAAAGCGCCCAGGAGGATTTTTTTCACAGTAAAACGGCGCTGCTTGTTTTCCCAGCTTCACGCCGGGATGATGACAGCAACACGGAGAGCGACGCCGACATCGCCACAGAAAAGGTATGTGACGAAGCTCTTCTGAGGCTGTTCAACTCCGACACTGAAGAAGATGATGACTTCAGTGGTTTCAGTGCGCAGGAGGACGATGAATAAACTAATCAATAACTTTTCTGTTTTGTTTGATCCTGATCAGTTCAGTTACGTTCAGTTAAACTACGTTTTCTATTCAGTAGATATCTGCGGCTTTTAGCCCGGTGCGGCTTATATTGAGGTGCGCTCTAAAGTCCTGAAATTACGGTAATACTCTGGTAGGGGGTGACTTGCTCTTTAATAAAATAAAGGAACTAAAATGTTCTCTGTCCAGTGGCAGACCAGCAGGTCAAAGAGTTAACTAGTTCTTTAGTGACTAGCGGTTAGCTTTTCTGTTCAGTCCCAGCTGATCTCTGTTTCTTCAGACTGAGTTAGCTCACATTATTAAAACATTCCTACAGAAATCCACTCCCAAACAGAAGTCTCACTATGAAAACAAACTTCAAACCAATCCCAAATGCTCTCCAAGTTTTAGATCTAATTCCTAAATATGATGCTAAATCAGATTTTTGTTTCGTGACTCCTAATTCAGCCCAATAAACTTACGTGATACTTAATGTTTTTTAAGAAATAAATAATCAGCAGTTTGGCCTAATATTTTACTTTCATCCTTTTACTCGCGTCTCTGACTCCAGATCAGCTGTTTTCAGTGTTGAACCTCGGTAAAATACAGAAACCACAGATAGACGAGTTTCCTTTCTCCTCTGCTAAATGAAGACTTGTAGACTTTTCTGACAGAATCTGGTAACTCGGGTAAAACAAGGACTTACAACAAAAAACACCCAAAACTAAGTAGCTTCGCTGTTAGAATGAAAGCTCTTTCAATGTTATATTTATAAAAAACGTACCTGCTGTTTCACTAGTCAAACGTTTCTGATTGGATGATGTTTTTTTTTATTCTTTTTTGAAACTGTGTGATGAAAACTGGGTCTAAAGGGACGCTAAACGGATGATTTTAGGGTTTTCTCAGCGATGAGTGGATTCTGGTTTGTCTGGAGTCTCCGTTTCCTTCGCCCCCATGCTTCCTGTAAGCTAACTAGCTCACAGCGGAGCCTCTGATAAACACAGTCGGCTTTTACCTCTGGTGTTGCACCACTGCCAAACCTTACAACTGTGAAATATTTATCCTAAAACTGGCACCGTAATGATCTGAGTAAAGGTTTAATAGATGTTTTCTGGGAAGTTGAATATTTGGAGCCATTTTTACGTGTTTTTATTCTAAGTTGTCCCCAACAGAAGCACCGTTGGACTGTTGTAAATAATCCTGTAACCAACCTTGAGTTCTGCATGTTTGCACATTTATGGCTGCAGGACTTGCTGCTCCGATTCATCACACAGTGGTTATATGATCACGTGGTTTCACTAAACCTTATTTTCCATGTCTACGAACACACCAGGGGCGTGTCCAGGGAGTGGCCTGGCCCTTGGAATCTGATTGGCCACCCCAGGTGCCACCACACTAATTTACATTTAAATAGGCTTTTCATTGTCCACAAAAGGCTTGGGGGTAAAACAAAAAAGCATAACCATTGGTGCCACCCCTGCACAAAGTTGTGCCTCACCTGGGCCACCCCATTTCTGGACACGCCACTGGAACACACAGCGGAGAAACGAGCCCAGTGAGGTGTAATTCATAGAGCATATAGTTCAGAATCGTTTAGTTTTCCTTAACTCTATCCCTACAAGCTGGTTCAGAGCTGTCCTGACCCGACCCGGCTACACAAACATCCCGAAGCTGGACTGAACCTATCCGCGGCTCTGCCTCACCTACGCAACACCGTACCTGCATAGTGCCAGTGCTCATTCTATTACTTGAATATAGTGTTATGAACTCTGTTTACACAGTTCTGTCTACTTCTGAGAGACACCGTGTTGTCTTATAAAGGCTGCTTGGTTTGTTCAGCTCATCCACCTGGTGAGTCCAGTAAATAACACTCAGAAACCGCTCCAACATAAATCCCGCTGTTGCTTTTTTTATACTGTATATGCCTTAATTCCTATGTTTGGCAATCATGATTAAAGGATGTTTATATATATAGCTGCTGCTTGTTGGTGGATTTTTAAAAACATTTTGCTTTGTTTTAACCATCAACCACACATACTTTTTATTTGAACTTAGTTTTAAGGAAAAACAGTCACTGCTTAAATTAAAGAAAAAAATTTAAGAGGATTTTGTGTAAAAGGTTGATTCAACGCTTGAACCTGAATATTTTTTAATGGAAGAGAAAATAGCAGGCAAATACTGTAACACCTTTACATTTGACATGTTGAATACCTAAAAAGTCCATAAAAATAGGGCTAAATGCACCCAAACAGTTGGTGCTGTATTGTCGTTCTTGATTGCTAACTGTATTTTTTTTATTTAATATACTTTTAAACCTGTAATTGTTTTTACTGACATTTTCCCTAAAACAGTTTAAAACTAGATCAGTTGTAGCTCTCAAGATTACCAAGATTATTTTACGTTACTTTAGGAGCTGAAATTTTTGTTTTTAATTTTTTTATCTCAAACAATTAAAAAACAGGTGACATAAAATTTCACATGTACTCTTCCATATTCCTAATACATAAAATAAGACAATATGGAAAAAGGAAATAATTTCAACTTTTTTTCTTATTTAATTCCTCAACTTGCATCACATTTACCCTCATCTAGATGTGAGGTGCATAATCTGTGTATTTCATTTGGTTTTTGTTTTGCTTTTTTATTCCCCAACCCATTTCCCCATATATTTAACAGCGTTGCTGTTCCACCTCCGGCCAGCAGAGGCGCTCGTGAGGCTCCAGCGTCTCTTCCGGTTTGAACAAAACCAAAATGGGTGGCGCCAAAGCTTCACAACAAAGCGTCGCTAACGGACAGCTCTCCTCCAGTCACTACTGTTAACAGTTAAAAACACCAAGTCTTGGTTTGGCTGGAAGTTTTACTTTGAAGCTCAAATGTCAGCATGAGCGGGAAATCGGACCAACTTCTTATCGTTGTTTCGATTCTGGAAGGTGAGTTTTTACGGGATAAACAGCGGGACTTTCGGTGTTTGCGTCCGAATTTCAGCTTCTGAAGGCGGATAGCTGCTCGGCGTTAGCCTTCGATTTTTTTGTGTGTGTCAGCTGTTAAGAGCAGTTTTCTAGAGTGTTGTTGTGTTAGGGGGGGTTGAATCTGAGTTTCAGCAAGTTAAACGCTTCGAGTGAACGTTTTTCTTAATTGTTGGTCGTTGACTTGTTTTTGTAAAGTCAATCACAGTTTTGGTCTAAACGAGGTAGTAAACTTGCAGGTGTATTAATGACGGGCTGCGTTCCGCTTCTAACGCAACTTCCTGTGAGGGGAATGCAGCCCGTCATTAACACACCTGAGTTATTCAGGTTCAAATGTCTGCTGGGGAAGAGTTTTATATTTAAATAGTCTTTTTAGCTCAGGTGACAAATATATATAATAAAACACCGAGGTAATAAAAATGTTTGCTCCGTGTTTTGGAGCTTTAGCTCAGTAAAACAAGACATTAGACAACTGACGTGTTTTCTCGCATTAAAAAAACTCACCGGTGCGGTTGAGCTGCAGCTCGTGACATCCGGGTAACCACGGGGATGAAATGATTAGTTTCACTGATGAGTTCAGTTTAAGGAGAAAAGTGGAGAGAAACTGTTTAGCTTTAACCTGAAATGAGTTTTATTAACGCGAATTAGTTAACAGATGAACTGATCCTCCAGAGGGTCATCGGGGTCATTTAGGTCCTGCTCCACATCCTAGATGTCTTCGTCACATCCCTGAAGATGTGGGTTGATTTGAAGTTCCTTAGATCAGCTGTGAGTTGACAAACTTTTTAACTTCGTCTACAGTTTTGTACTTCTGCCTTTTTTATTCACATTTTTTGGATTAACTGATTAGAAACGATCGATGGAGAGAAAAGAGCTCATAAGCTGCTGTGTGGTGTGATAGAAACTCAATATTTTGTCCCTTTTTAGGTCGCAACTTCCCAAAGAGTCCCCAGCGCAGCGTGGTGGTTCAGGCGAGCTTCGATGGCGAGCAGCTGGCCACCGACCCGGTGGCGCACCGAGAGCAGCCGCAGTTCTGCACTGAGCTGGCCTGGGAGCTGGAACGTAAGAGGCTGCACCATCACAGGTCTGCAGCTCCTTAAACCTGAACTCAGTGTCTTTATAGGGATGCTGGAAGCAGCCAACATCAGCTGTTTTCCTCATGAAGGTGTAGCAATTAATACATATTAATTATGACCAATAAGATGTGATATTCCATATAAATATGAAATATCAATCTGATTGGTCTTTGAATGTTTAATCAGAAGATTCTAGGGTTCTTTGCTTCTTAAGGGATCAAACACACTTCGTATTAATCCAGACAGTCAGTATATATTTTTTAAAATGAATTTAATTATTTTTCCTAAACTTATAATTTATACATGAAAAGATATGGGGGTGACGGTGGCACAGGATTTAAGTGCTCATCCTGTAATCGGAAGGTTGCAGGTTCAAGCCCCACTCAGTCTGTCGCTGTCGTTGTGTCCTTGGGCAAGACACTTAACCCACGTTGCCTGCTGGTGGTGGTCGGAGGGACCGGTGGCGCCAGTGCTCGGCAGCCTCGCCTCTGTCAGTGCACCCGAGGGCAGCTGTGGCTACATCGTAGCTCATCCCCACCAGTGTGTGAATGGGTGAATGACTGATTGTGTTGTAAAGCGCCTTGGGGGGTTCCAGGACTCTAGAAGGCGCTGTATCAAATACAGACCATTTACCAAGATATGAATAATAAGATGTGGTGTGGTGGATGTGAGGCGTTGTAATAGAAGCTAGATGTTGTAGCAACCGTTCTTTGTATCTGAGAGAAATTGTGAAATCTGGGTGTAAAAGAATTTGTTGTTGTTTATAACTAGAGAGTTGTTTATTTATAAACTTCATCAGACTCCAGTATGCAGGCTTACGATACCCTGGTATGAGTTGCTCCCGGCGGTCCGGAGGGTTGCGGTCAGAGTGGTGAGGTCCAGGGGCGGCGTTAGGCCCGGCTACTTGGGCTGAAGCCCCCGATGTTTTATGAAAAGCCCCGGATCTAAATCGCAGAAGTAACATGCAGTACCAAAGTCCAACAGAGAGGGAGCTGCTGGCAGTAGTTTGTATACAGCCTGCCTGAGCCTCCACCACCGAAGAAGAAGCCCTTCAGCAGCCGGCTTCTTCTACACTCTGCCTGAAACGCATGAGTGAAGATGGACATAAGGAAGTTTTTTAGACAAAAAGTACGACAGAACCCCAGCTTTGATGAGACTGGTGTTGACTCAGGTTTGTGAGTCTTATTTGAAAATATTTGTTGTGCTGCTGGTTTGCCTAAAGTTAGCTTATCAGGTAAAGTTGATGGAGAAAGAAAGGGAATATTTACTATCATCTCACACTAAACACTAACAGGAACTATACTCTGCCCTGAATATGCTTAATATGTAGCTTCAGATTAAAAATTATATGGTACAAGACATATATATATGATGTTGACTAGTGCATGTGTGCGCATGCGTGTATGTGTTAAGCCCCGGATCTTCTTCAGTCCTAAATCCGCCCCTGGTGAGGTCACCGGACATCGAAACCACCATACTCGGAGATTAGTAGCTTCCTCTGAGTTCAGCTTCCCTGGACATGAGATGCAATCCGGGGTCTGCAGGTTAGGTGTCCAAGGTGGATGCCTGAGAGTTGAAGTAGCTCTGAAAAGAGCTTTTGTGTCTGTGATCACTTGCAGCGTCGCAGAAAGGTTTTGACTTAAGGTCAAAGGAGATGGTTTCAAAAGAGGCCTCTTTCCAGATTTGGCCGAATCGAGAGTCAGCTGGAAACTGAATTAATCAGGAAGTAATTCCTGTTCTTAAGAAACTCATTATTTATCTTTTCTGCCATATTCTGGCAAATCAGATTACGTGTTATTTAATGAGCCATAAGGCGTGGGATTCCATAGGAAATATGAAATCCACCTTACGGATCTGTGAGTTATTTAAACCAGAAGATTGGATCTTTTTATTGCAGGGATTAGATAACCGCTTCGTATTCACTCAGAGACAACAGAAGAGAGAGAGTCAAGTTTAAAAGTTAAGAATTTTATTACTAACAAGTTAAACTAGACTGACTTTAAGCACTAAATGTATTGTGTAACTAAAGTGGATGAGACGGTGGATGTATGACGTGTGATGTTAAATCAGAACCAGAAAATCCGAAGTAGCGACTGGTTCTGACGGTAACTGAAGATGATGTCTTCGCATTAAGCTTTGGTTAGGAGGTCCATAAACACATGAGACACCATTATGTCGGTCTACCTACCCTGCGGGAAGTCCTCTGTAGATCAGGAAAATCAAGGTCTTAGCTTGACCCTCTCTGGAACCGAGCGGTAGGAAAAGCCGCGGTTCCGATCAGACCCGTCTTTGAGTTACTTTCGGGTACACGACAGTTTGTTGTCATCTGGTGAGACCCAAGCCTGGGTCTTGATAGTTAAGCTTTTATTCTGAAAGGAACTGTTGCCGCAGTTGGTATAGCGATGAATTTTTCAGCTTGTCGTTGTTCTTTCGGTTAAAGAGTTTAGATCAAGATCGGCCACTCCGTCACTTTCTCTGGAACGCTTTGAACTGGCGTTAGAGCTGACGTGGCGTAGTTTTATACTTCGGATGTTTTGGTTTATGGTCGAATGAAAAATTACCAAACACCATCAGAAGCACGCCTCCGTCAGATCTGTCAGATTCTGATTGGATCAGTGAAAGTAATGTTATGTCTTTTTAACGCTACGTGAAATGAGTCCTGTTGGAACATTTAAAGTCATAGTACCTTTATATCTATAAGATCATAATAAAGTAATTAATATTTTGATTTCACAGATCGGTCCCATCTTATTTATTGACTAACACTTTGATGGATTAGCTTTATTAAAATAGAGTTCTTTGATTAATTAAAAGAAAAGAGTTCATTCTTCTGTTGAGCTGAAAATAAGCAGGTTAGAAGGAATGCATGAGACCTTGAGACCATCTCTCATGCAGACTAGTCCTGTGCAGAGGAGGGGAAAAACAGTCATTGCGTTCCGTTACACATGTCTGGAAGGCTTTACCAAAACATCCTTCAGATAGTGATTTGTGAGATAAATGGATCATTGTAAGAACAACATTCAAATTCAGATTTATTGGTTTTAGCACAGATTATTCAAACATTTCATTTAAACATCTTGTTCATTCATCACATATGATTATTGTAATCTTATGAGTTGTAAAAGTCACGGAAACATTTACTTGTTCAGAGTGAAGAATGTTGACGTCTGGCAGAGGGTGTTGGAACCTTGGGAGAGAATGATTGTTTGAATGTTTTGTCTGCATGGAATGTCAACACGCGCTGAACAGAACCTTCTGGTTCTGGAAGGCCAAACAGAAAGTGGATTTATGCTGTAGATGAAGGGTTATTATTGAAACATCTTTGGTGTGTTCTTGCTGTGTTGAAATTCTAATTCCATCTTTTAGTTCTTTTTAAAACACTGAAAGGTTTTATTTACCTGCAACGTTTCGTTTGCGGCCGCGGCTCTCTCTCTCTCTGTCTCTGTCTCTCTCTCTCTCTCTCTCTCTCTCTCTCTTTCTCTCTCTGTCTCTGTCTCTCTCTCTCTCTCTCTTTGTCTCTCTCTCTCTCTGTCGCTCTCTCTCTCTGTTGCTGTACGAGCAAGCGAGCGGAGCGCGCCGCGTGACAACACCCTCAATAAACATAGTTCACGGCCCAAATCCAACAGAACCGGTCGGGCTGATTCAGTTCGGTCTCAGGTTACAACTCTAGCGCTCAGCCCTGCAGTACCACATTAAGGTGGAACCACTTGGTAAATGTGGAGGATGCTCACTCTTGACAGATTTGGATGCTGCGCTGGTGCCGCCGTTAAAAAAACAAACAAAACTACATTCCACTAATTAGGGATGGGTACCTTTGAATCGATTCGATACTAATTCCCGGTACCTAGGAATCGATACCGGTACTTAACGGTACCAATTTTAGATACTTTTGAGTGTTTAATATTTAAATTCTCTTTTATAATTAAATGCATATTTTTCTCAATATATAACCATATTTGATAAATATCACGATAAATAACATACAACTGTTTGTATTTTAACATCGTCCTTGTAGTTTTATAAGCTGATAATTAAACTGAAGCAAACATCTTTACTGTGAACTAAATTTACTGCGTATCTTCATTCCTTTTGCCGTCCTTTTTCATTTGAGTTTTCCTACTGGGAAGTTAGAATTTCCGAGGAGAAAGCGAACGCACCATTAGCTGATAACAATGGTGGCAATGGAAGCTAACATACCAAGCTAACGTTATCTTAAACAGTTTAATTAGCTGCTGGAGCAGATTAAAACGATGATGCCTCACACTTAGATCGTTGTCGCTGGTTTCATCTTCACCCAATCACCCGTCGCATTTAGTAAAGTGAAGCCAAACTTTAGAGCGCGTTCTTCTAGTCAGGAATTCGGAGTTCCGAGGAGAAAGCGAACGCACCATTAGCGAAACAGAAGCTAACATATCAAGCTAATTATAGTTACCTACTGGAGCAGATTGAGATGAGGATGTCTAACTTAGATCGTTGTCGCTGGTTTCATCATCACCCAGTTACCCATCACATTTAGTGAAGTGGACCCAAGCTTTAGCGTGCGTTCTTTCTACCATGCTGCTCTGTTTACAACTGGCGAGCGACGACAAAACGCTTTTGCGCATGCACAGCTGTCTAGGCAAGTTCTCGTTATGATGGATGGGTACCGAAACGAGGCACCGTTTGAGATGACGTGAATCGGTGCTCGGTCGGTACTATGGAATTCGATCGGTACCTTAAAAAGTACCGAATTCGGTACTCATCCCTAACTATAATCGATTATGGCGTACTCTTCTACGATGCAGAATTGTTAAAGTCCGCATCCCGATGTATCGATTATTTGATTATTTTCCTCAGCTCTATAAGAAGCCATATGGGGACATTAACAGATGCTCTTTCATCATTTGAAAACTCAAATGTTTCATTTAAAAAATATTTGATAATTTCTCATATTTTAGAAATCAAATGCGTAGACTTTTGCTTGAATTCCTGTTTTCCGATGGGATGACGTGGATTCTTCTGTAATTTGGTTGAATAATAAGTTCATGATTGCCAGCCTGGCGGGCCATCCTGTAAATGGGAACCTGCAGAGCACAGTCATTTAGCTGCTGCTACAGCCTGTGTAGATGTTGCACATTTAATTTGTATTTGTTAAAACCTCCACAGAAACCTGCGTTTTTAGGTCTTTTTGCCAGACTGGGAACGTTTCTAAACTGACGCCTTCGTCCTTTCAGGCTGCATCGAACTCCCATCAAGCTCCAGTGTTTTGTCATCGACTCCATCAGCAACAAGAGGGAGGGTGTCGGCTACATCATCCTGGACCTCAGGGAGGTTCAGGAAGTCAGACAGGTAAAGCGTCGGTCTGAAAGAGAATCGGGTGTTTTTAGAAACCGTTTTGATGGAAGTTGTGATTCTCAGGAGCCTCGTTGGTACCCACTCCTGAGCAGTAAATACACCAAACAGAAACCCGCTCTCCTCATCGGCGTGATGCTGGAGAACGACTCCAAGGCCTCTGAAGCCTCTCCTGAGGGCTTTAAAGCCAGGAAGGCCCCCCCTCGGCGAGGTCCGCTCCTCTGTTCTGGTCCTGCTTGTTTCAGTCTGTCCCGTTTCTACAGCGATGCTCTGGATTGCTGTCTTTTCCTGCAGGTTCTGCTTCGGTAACGGATCTGCTTCCTGACAAGCTGGAGGCCGTTCTGATCCCAGATCAGGGTTACCACCAGGTCGGGCCAGCGGGTCTCTGCACGGACATGTTTGTCCTGTCTGTCACCGTCGCCTTCGCTACCCGACTAGAACAGGTAAACGTTACTCAGGCGTTGCCGCGGTTACCAGGGGCTGGATTAATACAACTGTTTGAGCATTCGGAAACATCTGGAATCCAGTTTGATGTGTTGGTGTTTCTCTTTCTGTTGGAATCGTTTATAACCGAGAAAATCTGATGGATGGAAAAAAATTATTTTATGAAACAAAAAATTGGGCCAGCTCTATACCCTTGCAAGGGTGATGGAGGGGGCATGGGAGTTTGCCCAACCGATCCACATGTGTTTTGTGGATTTGGAGAAGGCTTATGACCGTGTCCCCAGGGGCACCCTGTGGGGGACGCTCCAGGAGTATGGGGTGGGTGGCTTTCTGTTAAGGGCCATTCAGTACCTTTACCAGAGGAGCGTGAGTTTGGTCCGCATAGCCGGTAGTAAGTCGGACCTGTTCCCAGTGAGGGTTGGACTCCGCCAGGGCTGCCCTTTGTCACCGGTTCTGTTCATTACCTTTATGGACAGAGTTCCTAGGTGCAGCCGTGGTGTGGATTGTGTCGAGTTTGGTGGCAGGAGAATCTCGTCTCTGCTTTTTGCGGATGATGTGGTCCTCCTAGCTTCATCCAGCTCTGACCTTCAGCTCTTGCTGGGTAGGTTCACGGCCGAGTGTGAAGCGGCTGGGATGAGGATCAGCACCTCCAAATCTGAGACCGTGGTTCTCGACCGGAAAAGGGTGGCTTGCCAACTCCGGGTCGGGAGAGAGGTCCTACCTCAAGTGGAGGAGTTTAAGTATCTCGGGGTCTTGTTCACGAGTGAGGGTAGGAGGGATCGGGAGATTGACAGGCGGATTGGTTCGGCGTCTGCAGTGATGCGGACGCTGAGCCGATCTGTCGTGGTGAAGAGGGAGCTGAGCCAGAAAGCCAGGCTCTCGATTTACCGGTCGATCTACGTCCCAATCCTCACCTATGGTCATGAGCTTTGGGTAATGACCGAAAGAACGAGATCACGGATACAAGCGGCCGAAATGAGTTTCCTCCGTAGGGTGGCCGGGCTCAGCCTTAGAGATAGGGTGAGGAGCTCGGACATTCGGGAGGGACTCGGAGTAGAACCGCTGCTCCTCCGGATCGAAAGGAGTCAGTTGAGGTGGTTTGGGCATCTGGTCAGGATGCCTCCTGGACGCCTCCCTGGGGAGGTGTTTCGGGCATGTCCTGCCGGCAGGAGGCCCCCGGGTCGACCCAGGACACGTTGGAGAGGTTACATCTCCAATCTGGTCCGGGAACGCCTTGGGGTCCTGCCGGAGGAGCTGGTGGAGGTGGCCGGGGAGAGGGCGTTCTGGAGCTCCCTAGTTGGGATGCTGCCCCCCCGACCCGGACTCGGATAAGCGGAGGCAGACGACGACGAAAAATTCTAACAGCTGAAAGTAAATCTGAGCTGAATTAAATAATCCCTAAAATGTTTTCTGTTTCTGTAATTTTCCTCCCTGTAAAAATGTTTTGGTGGTAAAACGGTGGAACGGGGTTATTGTGGGCTCTAGTTTGACTTGATAAAGATTTAAAGAGCAAGTCACCCCCTACCAGAGTATTACTCAGCACCCACTTCCTGTTTGAAAAATGCAACAAATGCTGTTGCCTAGCAGATCGAGAGAGCGGAGCCGCTAACAAATACACACACACACACAGGCTCACGACATTGTGACATCATATGGTACCAGCTAACATTCTAGGGTACCTCTTAGCCAATAGCGATGGCAGATTTAAATTCTAATGCAGTGCATAGTTTTTTCCTGACAAAGGCATGACACTGACAGTTTTAGGCAGAATATTTAAATTTGAACTAAAATGCACTAAAGTACAAAACTATTGACTACACGTGTCTGCAGCACGATTAGACACGCATTTATGTAGTTTATCAGGAAAAAAGTTGGTTGCGGGGTGACTCGCTCTTTAATTAGCAGAACTTCCTCTTACCCTTAACGAGTTACTGTTGCTGCAGCTGATTCCCAGCACCAAGAAACTTTCCTCAGAGCAGTCTGGCTTCTTCTTCTACTACTCCCTACTGGGGAATGACATCACCAGCGAGCCTTTTCACAACCTTCTGGGTCCGGACTTTGAGCCAGAGCGCGCCTCCGTCCGCATCCGCAGCAGCAAACCGGTCCTCCAGACCTTCCTGTCCCAGCAGCCCAGCCTACAGGTGAGTTAGCGTGACCTAGAGACTCGTCGTGTCTCTTCGTGCGTCTGATGTCCTCGTCGCTCCTCAGATCCATCTCTGCTGTGGGGACCACTCTCTAGGCAGCACAGACGTTTCCCTCTCCACTCTGGCTGGTGTTTCTGGTGATCTGGAGAACAAGGCAGCGACGGTGGAAGGAGCCTTCGTTCTTCTCCCTCCCAAACGTGCGAAGCTGCCCGCTCTGCCCGCCGACCTGCAGCCAACCATCGGAGTGGCTGTTTCTCTGAGGAGGGAGGAGGCACCGCAGGTAACCCGTGGTCAGATTTGATCCTTTGTCGTCAAGATACAAAAGTTTGAAAACAGCTAAAGAAGAACTTAGAAAGACCTTCAGAACGTCTGGAGAACTCCTGATGGACGTCTGAACCATCTTGTGTCTTTCCAGCCCTCTGTGGTGAATAAAGACCGGACCAGAGCTCCAGCTGAGCCGGGACCTCAGAGCTCCTCTCCAGTCCAGAAATCTTCAGACCATCCTCCTCCACCTGCTCCTCTTCCTCCTCCTTCCTCTCACACTGAGAGCGAAGCTGAGAGTCTTCTAGAGGAGCTAGAGTTCCACAAAGAGCCAACGGGAGCAGCAGGTGAGCTTCAGCGCTTTCAGACGAGCAGTTTGAACCTTCCAGAATGTTTTGGTTGAGGGTGTGTTGTTCTGGAGTCCAGCTTCAGCTGCAGATGTGGAGGTTCCTGCTCCTCTGCCTGGTCAGCCTGAGGTCATAGCAGCAGGAGGAGCATCCTCCATCAGTGTTTCTGCTCCCAAGGTGGCAATCCCCTCCTCCGCCCATCACTACTGCTTCTCCCTGGACCTCCGCAGCCTGGGGAAGCTCAGCTTAACTCACTCCATCGCCGCTACGCTCAGGTGAAACGCCTCACCTGCGACACGTCGGATCTGTAAAACCAAACCAGGATTTGGCTAATTTGGGTTTTTACGCCGTCTTTAATTCAGGTATTCCTACCGGTTCTTTGGCAGCGCGGCTCCCATCATGACCAACCCTCCTGTGGAGCTGCAGAGGAACATGGAGGTGTCGCTGCCTCAGTCCTACTGCGCCTTCGACTTTGCTGCCCTGCCTCATCAGCTGCAGGACACCTTCCTGAGGTAGGAACACCTGTGTGTGTGTGTGTGTGTGTGTGTGTGTGTGTGTGTGTGTGTGTGTGTGTGTGTGTGTGTTTAATGCAGTGTGTTTCTGCTCTTTGTGTTCCAGAGTTCCTCTGACGGTGGAGCTCTGGCACCGAGGCTCCACCAGCAGAGATCAGCTGATTGGACGAGCCTCCATCCACCTGTCTCACCTGCTGAACTCAGACAGAACCAGAACTGTTGGATCCACCGGAGAGCAGAGCTGGAAGCAGATCCATCAGGACCGGATCCCCGTGGTCCAGCCACAGAGGTAGGGACCACTGACTGATGATGATGATGATGATGGTGAGGGTTTAACGGCTGCTTCTTCGTCCTTCAGTCCAGCAGAGAAAGTGGCGGAGCTGAGCTACGTGGCGACGCTGGAGGACCTCGGCTTCGTCAGAGCTAAAGAGGTCGTCCTGTCTGAGTCCTTACAGGTGGGTACAGGTGTGTTCACCTGGTGGAGCCCCACAGGAAGTCCAATCCTGTTAAAAATATTTATATTTTCATTATTTAACCGGGAAGATGAGGGAACTTTGCCATGTCCGGCTGTAAAGCAGACTTTAACTCTCATGCTTGTTTGTGTTTAACATCAGAATGAACCTCCAGCCGCTCCGCCACCGGCCTCCCACCCCGCAGCGTCCCCTCAGGGTCCGCCGGGCCCCATCGGCACCAGAGAGACCCTGGAGTACCGCGCCGCCCTGGAGCTGGAGATGTGGAAGGAGGAGCAGGAGGACCTGTTTGATGATCAGGTAGAAGCTCCAACAGCAGCTAGGCTCAATCATGAAAGTTCTGATTAAAGTTCTGACCAGAACGCCAGTGGGTCCTCGGATCCGGGTCAGAGCCTAACGACGGTTTGTGTTTCAGCTGAGGAGGAAGGAGCTGAGGCACATGCAGGCGCTGGCAGAAGAGTGGAAGAAGAGGTACGCAGAGAGGGAAGCTCTGCTCAAGAAGAAGGTGGAGAGTTTTCCCTTCAGCTAAACGGAAACATCACGTCTGGTCCTCCAGCGTCTTCATCCGCTGCCCGTTTGTGTCTGTAGGAGGTGGAGCTTAGCCGGCTGGAGGAGAAGCTGCAGAAGACTCTGGTTGATCTGGAGAGGAGAGAGAAACAGATGTCAGAGGCCGAGCTGCAGGTCAGGTCCTCCCGATGATGATGATGATGATGGTTTCAGGAACTCTGACTTTATACCAGCAGTTAGAACCGAGTCAGAGGTCAGCTGAAGCTTCATCTGCTGCTAAACCAGCGGAAGCTTTACTCCTAGGCTGCAGCGCCACCGTGTGGTCAAAGCCAAGCGTGCAGTCAGTTCAAACAAGTAAAAAAAAAAATCCAATAATAACAAATAATCAACATATAATGACTAATGGTAAACCATAAAAAATATTTAAACTAGTTTGTTTCTAAAATACATAAATTAAAATGGATTCAGTGGGTTTACATGGATTTAAATCAGATTTGAATTAAATAACATTAAATCACTTTTAGATAAATAAAACAGGATTAGGATCGTGTTGTTTCTGACTCTTATACTGTTGTAATGATTAATAATGGTAATAAATATTGTTTGTCTTCATTTTTTAGGTCCAACACCCAGATTTTGGTTTTGTAAAATAATTTTATTAAAAAAAAAAAGCAATTTATGCTTTGATCACATTAAATCTGCCTGATAGAAACATTCTTATAGGTTTTAAATAAAAAATTATCTTAATAAAAACAATTAACCTAAATGTTTCTAGCGAAAATATTTAAACATGAGTTTGTTTCTGTCATCAGTCGGTTTCAATCTAGAGATTAAATCTTTTCTATCAAACGAGTAAAAACTGAGTTTTGGTCTTTAGAATCATGAATTCTCCAAAAAGAAACTGAACTATCAGTCGTCTCCGAGCTTCTCAAAGAAACCGTTTTGATACGTATCCCGTTTCTTCGGTGTTTTCCTGGCGGCTTTCTGAGGTTTTGCTCTACGCTCAGACTCAGCGGCTGCAGCGGGAGCTGCGATCCGAACACGAGCTCACCCAGAAGGAGGTGCAGGAGCAGAGCAGGAGGCTACAGCGGGAGTGTGACCACCGGGTGGCGCTGGAGAGAGAAAAGGTCCAACTGATGGAGCAGGAGCGAGAACGGCTGCTGCAGCAGGTAGGGAGGGGGCGGGGCCTATTTACAGGGTTCCTGCAGGGTCTTAAAAAGTCTTAAAAGCATTGAATTTTGACCAGTGGGTCTTAAAATTTGTCCTCTAAAGTTTTGCCAACCACCATCGTTTTTATTAAATAATGTTGCATCATTAAAGAGAGGCAGAACCCATACATGAGAACGCAGAACGGGTCAAAATACTCTGAACACGTGACGTGTTCAGGTCCCGCGCTCCAGCAGTGAAACGAAACGGTAAACAACACAGACCTCCAGCAGACCACGAGAAAGGGTGACTGACGCCTAGGGCTGGGTGCCAGAACTCTGGACCTCTTTGGGACGGAGTGGAAACATTCAGTAGGTACCCAATGTGCCACCGCGGGTCACATGACTGATCCCGAGTCACGCTATGAGCGGAGGAGACGCGTCTCATTTCAACAACAAATCTAAGTGTTGTCTCCTCCATTCATAACATGACTCGGGATCATTGATGCTAAAAAATAAACTCAAATGTTTGGGTGCGTGTTGCTAAAGTAAGCAGCAGCTAAATGCAACACCAGCGAGAAGATTAGTGCAGCAAAAATCAGGAATAGCAGCAGTTTAACTAAACACCTGGCCGTGCAGCGCCTCATCTGGAGAGCTGAAACGTGGAAAGTCTCTGATCTCCATCACCTCCCAAATCACTGCAGGAGTCGGACGATGGAGGCTGATGAAGGCAGAAACGGGACAGAAAACCAGCTCGGCTGCTGTTCACCAGCTTTATAAATGCCGTTCAGCAGGTTGTTACTGCATTAATGAAGCTATTGTATACATGTTGTGCCTTTAATGTTTGCTGAAATAAAGTATAATAAAATAAACAAAACCTCTAGTTTGTTCTCCTAAAATAAAAAAATGTAGATTTCAACAAAAGTATCGTTAAGGTAGTAGTGTGAAGTACTATCTCCTGGTACCCAGCCCTACTAATGCTGTTATGTTTTAAACGCGTTATCCGTTACCATAGCTACGCTATCTGCGAAAGCTCAAACCGCTCTGCTGCTGTTCTACCGAGTGTTTTCGCAAAATATTATAAAAGATTAATTTTATTTTAATTTTTTTGCCGGTAGGGCTCTGAAATAGGGATTACATTTTTATATACAGGGTATCCGCGGGTCCTTAAAAAGTCTTAAATTAGCTTTTCCAAATTTAACGCCTTAAAATCCTTAAAAATTACAAATAATCCTTAAAGTTTCCAAAGGTCTTAAATTACTAAAGACCCAATAAACAAGATTATTTTATTTTTATAAAGTTTTCATGAATTTCTAGTTAGTGTTCAGCATTTTTTGTGTATGATGTTGGCGTAAGCGGATCCGTACACATGCAGCTGGTTGTGAAAGGGGGCTATTTTTAGATGAGCACATTAGCTGGTTAAGCTAGTGGGAGCTTGCGCCATGGGGAACTGCAAATTTAATGGTAACTGGATGGCTAATCCCACCTTCGCGACGTGGTTAGCACCGGTTCCAGGCAATAGCTGGAAATTATATCTCAAATTTGGTCAAAGTGGCTTTAAAAAAGTCTTAAAGTCTTAATTTTGGCCCCCTTAAACCTGCAGATACCCTGTATGTAAGTGGTCTTCAAAGTCTTGAATTGAACTTGATGAACCGCGTATTTAACCAGCTCGTGTCACATGATGAACCCGTAGGAACCGCGTATTTAACCAGCTCGTGTCACATGATGAACCCGTAGGAACCGCGTATTTAACCTGCTCGTGTCACATGATGAAGTCTGTTTCTGTCGCTCAGATGGCGGACGGGGAGGCCCGTTACAAACAGCTGGAGAGAGAGTTTCAGCTCTACCGAGAACAGCAGAACCTGCGACCCGAGTTCAGACTGCAGTCAGACGTCAACCTGATGAGGCTGGAGAAGGTAGGCACCAGATTACCTCAGATTACAGATTATACAAGAGTTAACAGGGTTTAGAAAATGTTAATTATCTCAAGGTCCTAAACATCCGGCTGCCTCGGGTTTTTCCTTCATGTTGTGAAGTTTGGGTTAAAGTATTTATTGAAAAATAAAACCTGTTTTAACCGTCAGCTAGGCTTCAGCTCACTATGCTGACCGAACCGTTTCCTTTAGAATATCGTCTTAATAAAAACTTTAAATGTTGAACTGCAGGAAAAAAAGCTGAACTTGTAATCATTTTTTACAGAAGTGTATAGCATTCAGCCACAAAATAAAAAAATCTTTGTTTTTCTGAAGTAACGAGAACATTTTTACAGAAAATAATAAAATAATCTCGCAATGATGATGCTCTGTGGCATTATTAACTGAAAGAGGAGCTCAAACGTTGTTTTGGGGTTGAGACGCCGTGTGAAACTCGTTTACCAAACGTTCGTAGAAACGTTGCTATATTCTGTCCTACGAATGGGATTTAGGATGTTCGTACAAATGGCCCAAAGTCTGATTTATGAGAGATGCGGCGGTGTCTCATACGCACGTCCTTCCACAATCAGCTGTTGATGAATCCCACTCATGCATACTCAGAGGTGTTTCGTGCCTGTTGACAGCCATTTGCATAGAGAAACGCCCTCAATTAACCATATTTGGTCACGCTGCGTCCTCAGCACTTGAGGGGATTCCCCTTTTTATTTAGTTTTTTTGTTAGAAAAAATAAGAAAAACTTTATTGACAAGATGGAAACCGGCTGCCAAAGCGCAAAAGAACCCAAAAAGTTGGAGGTTAAAAACGTGGTCGGGACAGAGGAGAGGTTCCTGTCGGAAAAGAATACAAAATGGATTTGATGAATCGTAGAGTAACGGGTTGTTGTTGTTTACATTTAAGCAGTCGTTCCGTTTGGAGTTAGTTTATTTGGAAATGTTTTCTGAGCGTCGTTCAATTAAATTCAAGTTTATTTCTGTAACGCCAAATCACGACAAGAGTCGTCTCAAGGCACTTCACACAGAAAACATTACACGCATTCAGTCTGGTTACCATAGAAACGCGGCTTGTGTGATCAGGGAGCGGAGGAGGTTCTGGAGGGTTCTCTAGTTGTAAAATAAAATATGAGCTGGGATCCGATTCATGAGGTTTGTCCTGTCGCTCGTAGCAGTCACACTTTATAAGATAAGATAAGATAAGATGACCTTTATTAGTCCCACAAGTGGGAAATTTGTTTCGTTTACAGCCAAGTAAAAGCAAAGTAAAAGTTATGCAGCAGAGGGAGAAAAACACTAAAATACAATAAGATCGATCGCAATGAGATAAAATAAAGTCAATATAACAGACAATTTATACCTTAAGAATGGGTTAAAAAATAAGAACCATACTAGATACAGCTAGAAGTTATAGCGTGACGACTGCAAATGAATTATGACCAATAAGATGTGATGATTCCATATAAATAAGTAATGATAGTAATTTACATTTAATTAAGGACGTTAAGATTTCATATCTAGAACTTTTTAATGCAGGGATTTAGATAACACCTTGTATTAACTGAGAGACAAGAGAAGAGAGAGAGACCTTCAAATGTTTAAGATGATTTATTACTAAATAATTTTAAACAGTTTAAACAAGACCAACTCTCTAATGATGGATGTTCTGTTTGAATGAGGTGTGAGATGGATGGTGTGTGTGAACGAGTGTCATTCAGAACCCTCGTATCCGGAGAAGCAAGTCTGAGTGGGATGATGTTTTGCGTCTAACTGATCAGAGTTTGAGACTTGTAGTCATAAACACATGAGACGCCATATTGTTGCATCCACACATGCCCTCAGTGAGAGCTCAGTCACGGATCCAGAATGTCAGGTCCACGGACCCTCCTCTCGGTACCGGAGCCAGTGGTACAGCGTCAACAGCACGACAAACTAGTCCGTGGATTGTCTCCAGGTAAAAAGCGACAGGTGGTTCACAGCGTCAAAAGGGGACCCTCCTTGGGTCAGCGAGTTCAGCTTTTATTCTGAAAGGAACCGTTGCTTGGTTGGTTAAAAACAACAGATTTTCCCAGGTTGGTGGTTCTCAGCTTAAAAAGGGAAGTTCAGATGGCCGGTCCGATACTTCGCTTAACACGCGGTGAACTCCAGTGAGATCTTGAGAACTGAACTTAAGATGGCGTTGGAACTGTTTTATTAATCTGGATGTTTTGAATTCTGGTCGAATCAAAGTTGGCAGATTTATAAATACCACAGAGTCAGAATATTTAAATTTGAACAAAGATGCACTAAAGTGCCAAATTATTGACTACATTTGTTTGCAGGACACTCATTTATATAGTTTATCAGCAAAAAAATGATGATTTGGAGTGACTTAATTTTGTTATTTTACAGGAATAACAGGTTTTTATTTCTCTGGTTGTTTAAGGTGGAACTAGAGAGGAAGCTGGAGTCCACCACCAAGTCAAAGCTTCACTACAAACAGCAGTGGGGTCGCGCCTTAAAGGAGCTCGCTCGCTTCAAACAGGTACTGCCTTAAACCATTACCACCTTAACCAGGGGCCACCATAACCCAGTACCGCCCAACAGGCGTGTGCGTGTTTCTGATCGCTGACCGAATTCTGTTATTTGTCAGAACCTCGTTGCATAAAACGATCCGAGTCTCTGATCTTCTAGGATGTCGGTCACTGACCTGCTGAAGACGTCCGACCGGTGTAGAGACAACTCCATGTTGTCTTCTGTCCTTAACCTTTAATCTGTCCAACTAGTCCTGATGCCTTGGATAATAACGGGCAGATGTTGATCATTACCTGGACAGGTGTGGAGCTGCTCAGGTTGATTCAGCTCATAAAGGTGATTCGTGTCAGGCAGCGTTCCTGAAACAGCGTTCCTGAAACACCGGCAGCCGTGTGGTTCAAACGAGACCTTCAACGTTTTTACCTCGGGGATTTTTATAAGAATCGTTTCACCTGAGAAATATTTATTAGAGTTGGTAGGTTTTTATTTCACAGCCATTCAATACCTGAAGT
>SSNQ01034622.1:210652-228954 GCA_006942095.1 Nothobranchius kuhntae
AAAGACAAAAAAAATCACTTTTTAAATAAACAATTATTAAATTTTTGAGATCAAATACCGATGAAAAATACAATTTTAATGCAAACTTTCAGAACTTTGCTGACATGTGAATCAGAAGGCTTTTATTCGCAGACGTCCTCTTCCTCGCTGTACTGACTCGCTTATGCTGCTGCGGTCCTGGTGTACCATCAGATCGCTGCACCTGCTGGCTCCTCCCACAACGACTTCCTCACTGCCATCCAATGCATCCACGACCACCATCATCTTAAAATTAGCACTATCACTCTGCCGTAGAAGCTTGCTAACTCGTCTCCAGTAGAGGGCACGCGGGCTGGCGCCCTCTGCTGTTACTGCCGTGTAATGACCCCAGACAAATATCAGCATTTGTGATGCTTAGACCTCGTTTATAAGACGACCCCACATGTAACAAATTCGCTGCCAGCGTTTTTCACCGTTTTTACTGGGTTTTTTTAAGAGTCGCAGAACGTTGCACGCTAGGATGACGTCAACGCCAAAACAAAGCGGAGATTCACTTCTTGCATCAGGAAGAATCCGTGCGTTTCAAGCTTTATCCGTTCTTTCATAATCCGTTGTTGAATTGTGATCGTCAGACGCTTTTCCAGTTCGTGCCTCACTTTTTTTTACAGCAGAGGCCCAAAACGATCTCCTGACACATGGATGTTCTGCTTCCTGATCACGTGACGTGTGACGTATGTGGATGAAGATCGGCTTTAGAGCTGAGATGTTTGTTCTCACGATGCGGGGGCTCGTCCGACACCCACACAGTAAAAAAAAAATGCAAATAACGACTTTAATCGTCAATGGCGGTGAATGAGTAAAAAATTATTTTCTATGGAAAAACCCTAGTCTCCGATTCGGGTCAGTACGGTAAGTCTGGGCTTTCTTAGTTCAAAGTAAGGTCTCTAAACATATTTTAATACTTTAGCCAAAGCGATCCACATGAACGTTTGTCCCTCTAAAGCTCCGCCCTAACGTTGAGACGATTTTAGCAGAAAGATGTAGAAGCATCCAAACCTTCTGCTGCCATGTTGAGCGGAGAACCTCTCCCACCAGTGGTGTTCTGGTGCGGAGTACGTGAGTGTGTGATGAGTGGAGGACCCAGGGAGGTGCGGCGGCTCGGTGAGACAGACAACCGCAGGGTCCGACTGTTGGTTTCAGACAGAGTTGTGTTGTTGGTGGAGGTTTTTAGACAAATGCGTTTTTTATCTCCACAAAATATTTGTAGCTCCTCATTTTTCATTATTTTCTAAGGAAGCTTGCAGACATTTAAAATGATGATCTGGTTTTACGAGCAGGAATTCAGCTCAACTCCCAGAAAAGGTGATTAAAATAAAAGCAAGTTTTTGAAAATATTTTCTGTGTGCAAGAAAGGGAAGTGAGAATTTCCTTTTTTAAACTAGGAATCTGATTTGGATTTGGAATCGGATCATATTTTTTCACCAACAGTGTTATTTACTCCTTAAAGTCCGGTGGTTCTGCTCCGTTTGCTGAAATCCGTCAGACAGAATTTGAAACATGCAGTCTGAGTTAACTGGTCCCAGAAGAGTCTGGGCTGGTTCCCACTGGTCATTCCTAGAATATTCCCGATCCCCAGTGTGGACGGCGTTGACCCAGTCGGGTCAGAGTCTGAGTCGTTCTCCAGAAAGTTGCTTTGCTGGATGTCTTAGACCAACAAATAGTGATAAACGTCACCTTTAGGGGTCAAAGTTCACCGGCAGGCTGACCTGGGGGCATGCTTAGTATGAGGATTGCATCAAGTCACTGACACTAGTCAGTGACTTGATGCAATTTGCTGGGTTTCTTATATAGGAAACATTATTTCTGATTGGCTTAATGAACTGACCTGAATTGGAATGTTTATTATGTGAAGTGCCTTGAGACGACTCTTGTCGTGATTTGGTGCTTTATAAATAAACTTGAATTGAATATCTTATGTCTAAACTTTGTTTCAGAAAAATTAGATTATAAAGAAACATGTTCATATTTACTATAATATTTGAGCTCCAGCACTCTGTCTACGGCAAGCCAACAGGTCACGCTGAGTCGCTGTTTTTAGGAAGAGGCGTACTTGATACGGTCGGTAAACCGGTTAGACCTGGCATCCCTTTGGCTTCATGCGTTCATTCTGGTTATGACATCATTATTACTGTCATTCAGGAAAAGTTTAAACAGAAAAGATTATTGATTTTATTTGGGGGAATTGTTGTAGTTAATTATGCGTCCCGCAGCGAGGACCGCTTAGAAGTTTACAGATGTGGTCATGTTTTTGTTTACAGGTTCTGATAAATAAATAGGCCCGTTTTCAGGATCCGAGTCACATCCAGAGTTGAATCAGGCGTCACCTTATCGAGCGTCATTTAGGGTTGTTGTCAGCCGTCAGTGCTACTCATCCAGCATGGTTTAGTTTTAACGCTGCTGCTGCTTCAACCACTGAATCAGGTGTGCAGGAGCAGAGAAACCACTAAAATGTGCTTCTTACCGGCCCTGCTGTACACTACTTACAGGTGCCGTTCATAAAAGTAGAATATCGTGACACGTAGGGATGCGTATTGGTGAAATTCTGGCGATGCAATACGTATTACGATACGGGGAGACGATGCAATATATCACGATATATTGCGATACATTCAGTCAGACGATATTGGCGATTTTTTAGGCTAAATTTATTATAGGAAAATTCAATAAACAGTCCAAACTGATACTTAACATGTTTAACCGTAGCAGAGGGATTTGCATTTCAATGGTAGAAACAAAACCCATTACACACTGCTGCCCACTAGTGGTCGGCGTTTGAAATGCACCACAAGAAAAGAAAATACACAAACGTTTCCATGTAAATTCTTCCAATAATTAGATACACGACTTTTGAATATCGATACATTTTTGCAAGAAAGAACTTTCACGATATATTGTGATATCGATATTTTCGATACACAGCTTTTAAATATCGATATAATATCTCTGGTGAAAATATCACGATATATTGCCATAATCGACATTTTCTCACATCCCTAGGGACGCGGTTATTTATGAGTATTAGATTTCTGACACACAGACGTATTTATTCTAACTGACAGCTAATGAAAATCCCAAATGCTGCATCTTCACATAGATCAGCCACAAGCATCATAGTTCTGATTTAATATTTATTATGTCATGCAGCTGCAGGTTGGATCTCCTCAGATCGGTGGTCCGGTCCGGTTCTGTGTCTCCCAAACAGACTGTTTATTCAGACTAAAGCCTGAGGCCCGGTATCACCTCGTCCCGATTGTCCCGGGACTCGGACCCAGGTTGTCTTTGGCAGCCGACACCAGAGGAAATGTTCGGCCTGTTTGTTTTTCTAGTAATTATCCTTAAAACAGCCTGTAAGGCAGACGGCAAACGGACCACAGAACCGGGCCTGAGTCAACACCCCCACTCCTCTCTGTGTTAGTACTGCGAGGTGCTGCTCAGCCGTGTGAAAGTCGGGACAAAATGTTGGTTTTCCCATCCAGACCGGGCCGGCTGGAGTTCTGCTGCGTGTCACCAGACACCCCCCCCCCCAGGAGACTAACTAGCATTTGGGTCAGATTTTATTATTGCTTTCATTTGTTTCCCTAAAAGAGACTTTTCAGAGTTTTATTATCAGGCTGAATCCCATAAAAGCTCCCGAGGCTCCGTTTAAACGGGTCATCTCGGAACGTCGATGGTAGGGCGCGTCATCGTGATCAGACGAGACTAGCAGCAACGTTTTTATTACAGGGACCTGAAAGTTTAGCTGAGTCCCATCAGAACCTCCTTAGACTATAAATGTACCAAATCTTTATTTCCAACGCCCTCCCAGGTGTCACGTTGATCATTCCTGATTCTGCAGGAGTTTTAAACCGAGTTGGTTCAGAGAGAGTAAAGAACTTCTACGTTTTAACGCTGGGCCTGCGAACGCAGCACCGATCTAAGCTTTTATGGTTGCATTTCCTGGGTAGGTGAGTGTTATTAAATAAAAACAGCAGAAGAGATGAAAGTAGAGAAAAACGTTTATTAGATCTGTTGGCGTTCGTGTTATGATGGGGTGGGGGAAAGTTTTGACACCATGTTGTTTTTGTCCTCCTGAGTTAGGAGAGTAAGATCAGCGTTTTTGGTAACATCGGGCCAAACGGCCGAGAGAAATAGGACTTGAGGACGTTTTTATGAAGTTTTCTGTCTGTTCTCACACCGCTGCTGTAGGTCGCTACATTTTTATCATGGAGCTGTGCTCTTAGAGTAAAAACAGCTCTTTGGCCTCAAACACAACGTTTCAGCGGAGAGGTCAGAGGTTTTGTTTTTAAATCATCTCAGGTCTGATGTAATGAATTTGTTCCTGCTTCGGGCCGAGCCTCCAGAAGGCCCAGCTGTCTGAGTGAATAAACCTGTCTGATCGTGATCTATGTCTGCAGCGCGAGCACGAGAACGCCATGGTGTGTCTGAAGAAGCAGCAGGCAGAACTGGAGGCCATGAGGCTGCGTTACCTAGCAACAGAGGAGAAGGAGGTGGTCCGACAGGACCTGAAGGAGCTGGACAGCATCAGGAATGAACTGAACAGGTGAGCAAAAGGACCGTGATGTCCAATTGTTTCTCTGCTCCAACACACCTGGTTTTAATTCACGGAGATATAGAACAGCTGCCACTACCCAGCATGTTTTAGTGGTTTCTCTGCTTCAAAGGTGTGTTGGAGCAAAGAAACCACTAACATGTGATGGACATCTGACCTGGGCTGCCCTGGCACCAGATGTGCAGATGGAGTTGGACCATGTAGCACCTATTCAAGGCAGCCACCCCCCACTTGTTATGGGCCATTCCCCATCTGTACCGGGTCGGCCCGGGCCGGGTAGCGTAGGTTGTTTACATATCTGGGTGGCCTGGTATTTTTCCGGGCCAGCCAAGGCTCATTCTCAGCCCTCTTCTCGAGGGGTCTGCTTCAGGCCGACCAGGGCCGACACACCCACTGCTGACAGCAAATTCACACCTTCCATTAGAGCAAGCCTCTGATTGGTGGGTAGAATCAGCCCACATGGGCTTAAGACAAGGATGTGTGGAATCAACCGGGCCAGGCTGGGGCCGACTGGGGCTACCCGGCCCGGGCCCGGTACAGATGGGAATGGCCCATTAGTCTCCACAGGGAGCCTAAAGCTTGGTTTATGCTTGACTCATTTACTTCCCGCTTGGTGATGCGGCTCGCGGATGGAACGCGCTTCACAACTTGCAGCGTTTATGGTTCACGCGGCTTGGCTCTGCGGTGAGCCGATATTCTCCCAAACTGTAGGGGGCAGCATGGAGCTCCAACACTACACCATAGAAGTAAAAATGACTGTTGTTTACAACATGGCATTCTAGCATTTTTTAACAGCGTCCTCATCTTTTCCAACAGTGCGAGCTTTTTCTCTCCAAGAATTATTAACAACATGTTGATCACGGTGATCTCTGAGAGCTGAATCATACAAATGTCTGTATTTACGAACCTCTGCCATACTAGTTCTTGCCAGTCCGCCATGTTTTTCTGCGCCCGACCGTCTGCGTGGTTAGAAAATTTCCTAGGTGCGCGGTGCGGAAATTTTAGGCTGTGTGGAGGGGCGTGGTTGTTAAAATGATGCAATTTCGCCGCGCGGACGCGTCAAGCATAAACCAACCTTAAGTCCTCTAGACCAGCGGTTCCCAGAAGAACGAATAAACGAATGCAAGTCAACGGGGCTAAAAACACCATTTTCTAGTTCAGCTTGTTTTGTGCCATGGATTTCAAAGAGACATTTTGATACCAAGAACGAACGAGGGGAAACGTTATTTTAGGTTTTTGTTAAAACAAGTCCAGGACTACAAATGTGCATTACCGAAGTGACGTCTCCAAAACAGGGATAATGTTTTAAGTTCAGCAAACAAGAAATCCTTCCTCCTGAAGGAAAGAACCACCGTAACTGGTCATGTGGTGAGTAGCAGCTATGCTAGGGGAGTAGTGATGTTACATATGCGGCGTACCGACATCTGGTGTGTAGTCATGCTGATAAATCTTTAAGTACGTGACAGGCGTGTTCGACACACTCATCATTACTTTTCATTTAAACTGCAGTACCTGTGTGTGATTCAGGGCGTGAGGCCAAGCAGATTAAAAATAAATAGCTCTTTTAGCCCCGTTGACTTGCATCCGTTTATTCGTTCTTCTGGGGACCCATGAGCCGACTGGAAAGAGAGGGGACTTATGGGCCATTCCCATCTGTACCGGGTGTGGAATCAACCGGGCTGACTGGGGCTGACTGGGGCTACCCGGCCCGGGCCGACCTGGTACATATGGGAATGGCCCATTAGGCTCCCTGTACCCCAGGGTTCCCTCCTGGTCTACAAAACCCATCCTGTTACTCAACGGCAGAGAGGCGGGACTATCCAGCTCAAAAATAACCAATCAGAAAAAGGACAGAAATGCCGACTGTACCGCACAGCACTGTAGCAAGAAAAGACGTCTGGCGACGGCACAAACATCTTTCTTTAGCAGACAGGCTTTTAGCGTTTCTACTTGTTGTTTTAAAGATGTCCAAGTCATTTAGAACAAAGAGCCGCAGCGAACTCCGCTTCAGATGCCGTGTTTATGACAAACTGCGGTGTGTGTGATGTATGCTGCTCAGCGCTGATTGGCTCGGTTAGAATTCTCAGGGGGTGGGGCTATTTGAATAGGACAGTTTCCCTTTCTCAGTGCAGAATTGAACAGAGGAGGCGTCTGGCCGGTCAGGTTAACTGTTGTCATGAGGGTTCTTGGTCTCTCCTCATCACTCTGAGAGAACAGTTCAGTTTAAGTTTAACCTTCTTTACTTACAGGTTAAAAAAGCAGGAAGAAAGCTCAGGCCCCGCCCCTTCTCCACCTGACCACGCCCACGGCTCAGCTCTAAACGAGAGCGCTGAGGAACACCTGAGTCGTCTGCTGGAGGAGAGAGATACGCTGCTGAGGACGGGCGTCTACACCAACGAGGACCGGATCATCGCTGAGCTGAACAGACAGATACAGGAGACCATGAGGGACAAAATACCGTGAAGGTGCTTCATCGAATAGAGGCAACAAGACACTGTTGGATGGGGTCGGGAACCCCCTCCCACCATCACATAAATCACCAGTCTTGAGTTCCATCTGAAAGACAAATTAAACTCTAATCCCTGTGGTTTTTTTCATCCCGATGATGCGTTCAGGGACACTCAGACTTTTACAGTGCTGAGGTTTCGTTCGTCCACGTTGTGTTTGTGTCTCAAACGGCTACAGCTGATCAGGTCTGACAGCAGGTGGCGTTGCAGCCTCAGCACATTAATGCACTTCTGCTTTAGTAAACGAACATTTATTTATTTTAGAAATCTAGTTTTAATAAATGTTTACATTTAGTCATTTCAGTCTCTTCATTGTTCACGAGCCCTAAAACGAACCAACCTATAGGTCAGTAAACGCTGCATGTTTAACGTAACAAAGGTTTGACCTGACTTATCCTGAGGGGGAGGACGGCACTCCGTTCTTTCTCTTTATCAGCAGAGTTTCTGTTGCAGCTCGTAAAACTCACTCTGACCGATACCCGACCAGAACCAGCGATTAAGAATGTAACACACAAAAGCTTCTGATCAGACTAGTACCTGGTCTTCACCAGCTCCGGAGCATACAGGCGTGTGTCAACAAGAGGAGGAAAAGCGGCTGTGCCTGGGAGGGGTCAAAGGTCATTTACAGAATAGGGAGAAAGTTGAAAACATTTCTGATAGCTGCTGATTTTCAGGAGTGGACGTCGACGCTGACAACTCAAGTACACGTCTGAGATTCTAAAGGCTCCGTTAGGTTAAAGGTCAGAGTTCATGACGGGACAGTCCGTCAAAGACTGAGCAGCATTTGAAGGTTGCAGGAGAAAGTTCCTCTTGGCAGCTCGCCGGTCTGAACCAGGTCATGGTACAGAACTATTGATTCTTAAGCAGCTCCGTGAGCTGAATCAGGATCTCCAAACAGATCCAGAACACACATACTCACCCTGAGTCAGAGGAACAGGTTCGATGAGTCCAGATTCCTGAAATAAACAAAAATAAAAACATCAGGAAAAGTTTTAGATCAAACCAAAATTACAAAACTCAATCCTACCTCAAACCGAATCCATCGGAACCGTATCTTCTCCGCTTTGCTGGAAGCTTCAAGGCCGACAAACCAGGATTATTTATTTTTTTGTTATTTAATTTTACATTAAACTGAAACTGATCCATTATCAGTTCTGCAGGTTAAATGAGGTTCGGCATCCCCTCTGAGCCCACCGATGTTGACTAAATTAGAGGGGACAAATATGGGCGTTTCACCATAAAACAATAGACTTTCTGTTGTCAGGGGGTGGGGCTTAGGTTATGTCAGCTGACCACATTGTCATTGTCTTGAGATGTGGTCAGTGATCACGCAGACAAAGTTTGATATAGATTTGATCATGCACATGGGAGTTTTTACGTCAAGTAATGTAATGCCGAAAGTTTAAAGTTTGAGGCTTAGCCACGCCCACAACTTTCAACTTTTGAAAAATCCAACAGTTGAATTCCCCCCCCCTATGTCTTAAGAGTATATAGCAGAAGTTTGAAGGCGATTGGTGAAGAGGGCGATGGGGCATCACTCTCCAAGCAACATGTGCGAAAACCACTGAATTGAGTACTTGGACCAAAATGGCCGACTTCCTGTGCGACATTGACCGTGGCTCCAAGAGATTTTTTAGTAGGTCCCAAGGCACTACATTAGTGTACCAAATTTCGTAGTTCTCAGATAAAGCACGGCTTGGGGCTGACAGTTTTAATGGTCTTAGGGGGGGGCTATTTCAGAAAAAAGGCCACCCCCACAAACCTATCATGTCCATTTCTATTGGTGGTCAGACTAGGATCACTCATCAGATTTTGTAGCGATATCACGATAACTGAGGAAATGAGGCAAAGGTATTTCCATGGCGTGATGGCGAATTTCGCCATGCCCCCAAAGCCCCGCTTTTTTTCGAAACCTGCCAGTACTGGAGACCAAGTGACCACAATTTGTCTACTGCTATTTGCCAGAGATTGCTGGTGATTGGGTGAAAGGAGTCCAATAGGGAGCTGTGAAAGAGTGGCGTGGCAACAGGTCAAAGTTTGAGGCTTAGCCACGCCCACACCTTTCAACTTTTGAAAAATCCGATGGTTGAATTTTTTCCCCTATGTCTTAAGAGTATACAGCAGAAGTTTGAAGGCGATCGGTGAAAAGGACGACGGCACATCATTCTCCAAAGAACGTGTTCGAAAACTACTAAATCGAGTTCTTGGACCAAAAGGGCCGACCTCCTGTACGACTTTGCGTTTGGCTCCAAGAGACTTTTGTAGGTCCTGAGACACTACATTAGTGTACCAAATTTCGTAATACTCAGTCAAAGCATGGCTTGGGGCTGACAGTTTTAATGGTCCTAGGGGGCTCTATTTAAAAAAAAATAGGCCACGCCCACTGGATTTTCACATCAGATTTTGGGGGGGGGCTTGGATCGCTCACCAGAACTTTTGTGGCGATAGCTTTAGAAATGACGAAATGGGAGTCATGTATGGCCACGGCGGTACGCCTGACTTTGCCGCGCCGCCACAGCCCCACCCTCTTTTGAAAACTCCCATAAAGTGACTCCAAGCAACCCCCACTTGTCTTGAGTTACCAGCTACAAATTTGTGGTGATTAAGTGAAATGTGGCGATTTGGTTCCTATCACAGTAAAACATGAACTTTTTGGTCCTGAGGGGCTTGTGTGATGTCATCATCCAACTATTTTTATTTGGGGCCGAATGACCATAGGAGGTTTTGTAACTCTATTTGGTTATGAAGTTATAGCCATTTATATTTTTTTGGCGAGTAATCGAACTTCGAGGCCTGGCCCCGCCCCCTCAGCATATACGAAAAAGTCAGTTAAATTTTTTCTATTTGATTGGTGTAGAGTTGTTTACTTGCACTCCAAATAAGTTCATGTATTTTTGTTCGTTTATTTTGTTCTCATTTGTCAAAAGTTCCTTGCTCTGCTGATTTGCTTTACCTGTTGTGACAACCAATGACATTGCTTTCAGCACTGCATAAAAGACGTAACTGGAATAATAAACTCCACTCCTCTTGTGAATGAAAGCTGACGTGTCCGTATGATTTGTTTTTCTCCGTCAACCCTGATGACAACCTGGGAATGTTGAGCTCTGCTAACAATTGGCCAAACCTTCTTTTCAATTTCACACACGTTGAGACGATCGTGCGAAAAATGATAGAGTAAATCAATCAGAAGTGGACCCTAAAAGCAGCCAAAACGGGTAAAAATCGCCATTTAAACCCAAAAATGGCCGACTTCCTGTTTGATGTTGACCATGGTTGCAAGAGCCTTTTCTGTGCGGACTGTTGAGTACAAGTGTACAAAGTTCCATAACTGTATGACAAACTAAGGTTTATGGAGGGGGGTATTTGTCACATTCTAGGGGGCGCTGTGGAGCTAGTTTAATTGCGATTTTTTTTTTTTTGGGACCTTTAAAATACAAAATTTTACACCATGCCTGACGTCTGCAAAAATTCCTGAGTTTTCGGCTATGCTAAGGCCTCCAAAAAGCCTATTTACTTGGCGGAAGAAAAATAAACAGCAGATACAATAGGCCTTCGCAGCGCTTTCCCTGCTCCGGCCTAATTAGACATTCAGATGTTGTTCCAAATGATTACATTTAACTTCATAAGTATATATATATATATATATGTATGTATATATATGTATATATATGTGTGTATATATATATATAAATATACAAATCCTGCCATGTGAATTCATGGATTTTTTTTTCACATTCTGTCTCTCACAGTTGAAGTGTACCTATGATGTAAATTACTGACCTCTGTCATCATTTTAAGTGGGAGAACTTGCACAATCGGTGAGTGACTAAATACTTTTTTGCCCCACTGTATATACATATGTGTATATGTATGTATATATATGTATATATATATACATATGTGTATATATATATATGTATATATATACATATGTATATATATGTATATGTGTATATATATGTATATATACATGTGTGTATATATGTATGTATGTATACATGTGTGTATATGTATGTATATATACATGTGTGTATATATATATATGTATGTATGTATATATATATATATATGTATCTATATATATATATATGTGTGTATATATGTATGTATATATATATATATACATGTGTATATATGTATGTATACATACATGTATATATATATGTATGTATATATATATACATATATATACATATATGTGTATATATGTATATATATGTGTACATGTATATGTATATATGTGTATATGTACATATATATGTGTGTATATGTATTTGCATATACATCTGTATATATATATATATTTTTTTCCTCTAAAAATATTTATTCAAACAAATAAATGGGGTGTATTTAATATTTTTTATTTAGTTCTGTTAAATAAAACTGAACATTTCTGCCTGTTTTTCTTCTCGTAAACCAACTTCTAATGAAAACTCACAGCTCTAATCTCATTACATGAGATCTAATCTGCATCTGCTGACATTTAAAGAAAAAAGTTAGTAAAAACTCCTGAAACCTGTTGCTGTGGGTTTGGATCCGGTTCCCACGGTGAAAAAACGTCTGTGATGGATGTCTGAAAGCTCCGACTGTTTGTTTTTGGTGAATTTGTTGAATCCTCGCAGGAATAATCTCTGAAATCAGATGGAAAGGGAAAATCTGGAGCGAGCTGAGGTCGAACTCTAACTGCTGCAGATTGTTAGCAGTAAGTAGAGGCAGCTGGTCGCCGGGCAGATTACAGAAAAAACAACTAAAAACTCCAAACTCAGGCAGGATTTGATCATTTAAAATGCTAAAAATCTTCCTTCAGCTAAAACTGAACTTGGGCCGACCTCAGGGGTCATTATTCCTGGAAATTACACGTATGGTCTAATTTTAGTGCAACAGCACGACTACAGGACGTCTCAGAGACGAGGGAATAAAGTTTACAAGCTGAGTCATTTTACGGTTTAAAGAAGACAGCAGAAAAAGTTGGTTTCTGATAAGAATCCAAACTGGATTTCTGTTTTATTTCCAGTGGAACAAAATCTTCCTGCTTTTGGAGCTCAGTCTGTCCGATTGTTTCATTTTTAAAAAACAGATTTAGGAAATCATGCAAACAAGATCACATTAAAATAGACCAATAAAACACCTCGACCTGCCATCAGCGGGTCAGTGAGCAGGTTTCACTTCACTGTAAAAGAATTCTGTTTGTTTTATAAACGGGTCAGGACCCAACCCCCCGCACCATTGGTATTTACATCATCAGCTCATCTGAATCCACAAACTGGAACAATCTGTAAAGAGTTCAATAAGCTCCTGGATTTTCTAAATAAAATGAAATTCACACCTAGACTAAATGTTTTGTCCAACTTCAGATATTTGTCACGTTTTCAGAGGAGACCGAACCCACAAGAATCTAATCCGAGTCTCTGAAACTGAAATGGTTAATTTTCCTCACGCTGCTGATTGTTTCTCTTAGCAGGTAAAAACTCAGAAACCTGAAACCCGTAGACGTTTCCACAGCAACTGGTTCAGGTGCTTGACCTTAAACCTGCTTCCTCAACGAGTCGACAGCAATCGGAGAAGCGAAAACTTCTGGCTCTAAACAGGAATTGGTTTATTATAAGTTTTATCTTTGGTCGGCTCAATTAGGGATGATGATGTCGCTGCGGAAAAGTTCTTGTTGCAATTTAGTCACCAAAATGTCTCAACTGCCACTTCAATTGTTCTCAGTTTGGTCTCAAAGTCGAGGTTTCGTAGAATTCATGCTTCTGACAAATATGCGCACGAATGTGCGATGAGCCGCCGGTGGAATTCTGCGGTGGTTCTAAACAACTCTGCAGGAATTCACCTGGAATGTCTGCGAACATTCAGGCCCTGTGCACACGTACCCGGGTATCCCAAAAAACAAAGACATTTTTATGATTTGGCAAGTGACATCTACATCCAAGTGAAAATGTCCGGCACCAAAATCGACTTTTTCAAAACCGTTAAAGCCATTCGTTTTTATGAATTCTCCTCAGTCAACATGCTTGTAAATAACTGGGATTTTAGGTTTCAGTTGTTTTTCCAAGCTCAGTAGCTGCTCTATGTAAGACCCCACAGGGACGTTGTACCCACCCACCACCTCATTATTCCACGCCCAAGGAACGTTTTTCGTCGATGACGCTGACGATTTAGGGAACTACCGCCACTTACAAGCTTGGTATGATGAATGCTTTTCAAAATGTCCTGGATTTTTTTCTTACTGGAAACGAGGTGGTGTGGACCCAAGCTACTTTCCTAGATGGGCGGGGGAGGAGCTTTGGTTTTACAAAAACCCGGCTGCTTGCATAAACTAAGAATCTTTGGTAATTGCGACCATCACAAAACAGTAGAGGTGGGAAAAATGATCGATTCTAAGATGCATCGCCATTCAGCCGTGCATGATTCTGCATCGATGCAGCAACGTGACATAATGAGATTTTCTCTCTATGTCTATGTCTATGTCGTTTATGTTCTGGATGCGCAAGGACAATAAAGTTTTGAGTTTTTACAACTACTTCTGGGGGCTGAGTTGCAATGACATGCGCACTGCGTTGCCCTAGCGTCAATTTAAAACAAATAGCGGACAGGGATACAGGGCGAGCATTACCAGTAATCAAAGAAGCACCCGTTACATTTAAATCGGATGTCTGGGCTAATTTCGGTTTTGGGATCCTGGATGTGAAAGAATCACTCAACACAGTATTTGTTTACTATTTTTAAGTTCAGTAGTATTCTGTCTAAAGGCTGCTCTACCGAAAACATTATTTCTTATATTATTCAAGTAATTATAGGCAGCACACTTTAAAAATTGTTGCTGACTATAGTGAATAGATGTATGTTCTGTTTTTCAGAGATATCGAAATAAAAAATAAATTGAAAACTATTCTACTGCTTTTATTAAGTAATGAAAATTTTTGCGTGAAGAATGGTGATGCATTTTAGACTCAAATCGAATCTTTAGGCAGATAATCAGAATCGGATCGAAATGTGAGGCAGGTAGAGATGCACACCACTATTAAACAGACGTGCATTTGTTGTGAAGGCGCAGCAACAATTTAAACTGCTGGACAAAACAAAAAGTCTTCTTTTGAACTCTTCCAGAGGTTTTTGGCTCCCTCAGCTTCCAGACGGCGCTGGTCTTTGGATGTAAGAAGTTAGTTTTTAATTCATTAACGGTTTAAAGCTTTTTGTTTTCAACTTTCAGGCACAAACCCCTTTTTGGTTTAACGAATGTTTGCACCCCGGCTGACACAAAGTGAGTCTTCGGGACTTTTTACACATCTGAGGTTTCCGGTGGACAAACCTAAACCAGCTTCCGGTTACAAATAAACTCTCAAACAACATTTCTCCAGCTTTAAAGTACTTGGTTTGTTTGTCCTTTGGACACTGAGAGGAGAACTTTCATGAATAAAACAGGAACACTTCCTTTTTCCCGGCCTCGTTCCCACCGGAGTCCGGTTATAGGGAGCCCAAGTCTCCTCCCTTTCCGGTTGGCTCATGGGTCCCTGAAAAGAGCTATTTCTAACCCGCTTTGCCTTACGCTCTTGATCACACATATGTTGTACTGCAATTAAAATGATAAGTAATGATGGGTGTTTCGACCACGCCAGTCACGTACTTTGAGATTCACCAGCTTGTAAAAGTTCGTAATTAGCATGACTACAAACTGGAAATCGGCAAGTTGCATATGTGACGTCACCACATAATCTCCTCCCCCTAGCGTAGCTGCTACTTACCACATGACCAGATTTATGGTGGTTCTTTCCTCCTGTGGGAAGTTTGCTGAACTTACAGCCATTTTCCCTCAGTTTTCTCCGTGTCTGGTTCGATGGCATCACTTTCGTAAAGCACATTTGTTGTCCTGGACTTATTTTTACACAACACCTAAAATATCGTTTCCCCCTGTCTGATTTAAATGTCTCTTTAAAATTCACGGACATCATATGTGAAATCCATGGCACAAAACGAGCGGAATTAGAAAATAGCATTTTTAGCCCCGTTGACTTGCATTCATTTTGTCGTTCTTCCGGGGATCCGTGGTCCGGAAGTAGATGGGCGTGACTTAGACTCCCTGTTTCTATAAGAGACTCTTCTGGGCTTATTTTTTTTCATTAGAGTTGCAAAAAATCTACCAGCCAAACCAAAGTGCTGCAGCATGACATGAAGATAAATATAATTTATGTTCTAGTCTTTTTCTACGATGCATAAAGTCGTGTTGGTTCTGCTCCTTGGGTCCGTTTGCTTTGGTTCCTCCTTTGGCTTCGATGCTTTCAAGAAAAATAAAGAAATCCAGAGAAGTTTTAGTTTTTCAGAAAGTTTTTTTTTTTTTTTTTACAAAGTTCTCTTCGTAATGAAACACGTCAGGATTCCCAAAAGTCTTTTTAAATATCCGCATCCATAACGGTTCCGTTTGGTCTGGAGTTTCGGGTCTCCGTGGAAACAGAATCTTTGGTTTGGTTGGATCAGAATTCCTTCCAGCAGGTGGATTTAGTTCGGATTTCTCTCTACATTCACACCAAGCCAGATAAACATTTAACCTGAATAAAATAATTTTACCTCAGATTTTAGTTTGAATTAATTTGCTTTAATTAATCAGTTTTTCATTATACATTATAAACAGCAGCAAATGTTCCTAAAACACAAATAACTGGATTTTAATGATCATTTCATTTCCTAATTAAGGATTAAAACTTAAAACTGTCTGAGGAGGTTTTTTTTTTAAATAAACGAAGAAGAAAATGTTATATTGATAAAAAAAAGTTATTGGTGAAATTTTGTGTCGCAATGAAAAAAATAAAAACTTGTAATTAAACCACCTATATTATTATAATCATTATTTTGGGGAAGAATTTTTTTCTAATTTCTAATTAAATAATGTTTCAATTTGATTCTTTAAATTTAAAAGAACGTTTGGATTTTTTGAAATTATTAAATGGCTAAACATAGTTTCCATTTTTAAACAATTAAACGTTAAAAAAATAAAGATTTTTTTAATGAGGTTGTTTCAACTCCAAATATCTAGATAAAATAAAAAATGTTCATTAATCCGAAGATCAGAAGGCTGAACGAAATTAAACTTGGTGCTACATGTAAATGCCAAGCCACCGTTTATAAACCAGTATTATTCTGATTTTAGCCTGAACACCCTCCAAGTGTTTGGGTGAGATTTATTTAGGGTCAGAGGTCATTTTTAACAATTTACATCAAAGATCTCAGAGTTTTTGGTTTCAGAATAAAAAAACTTAGTTTTACGTTTACAGCTTGAAGCCTGATGAATTCTGGGCAAAAACCTGAACATCATCAGCGTAAAGATGTTGGCTTAGTGTGGATGAAGAGGACAACGGAGACAAAGACGTTTAAAGGTATCTGACTTGATGCTGGGCTCCTTGGCTGAAAGGTCAAAGGTTAATCCACCTCGATGGACTCGCTGCTCTCATTCACTGGTTTGCACTCGTTGGGAAGTCGCTGGTGGCGGCTGAGCTGGGTTGCCTGAGTGAAGCTTCGGTCGCAGCGCTCGCACCTGGCACGTGCACGCACGCACACACACACACACACACACACACACACACACACACCTGGTTAGTTTAGTAGCTTAAAGGTGACGAAGCGCAGATGTCCTAAAAACAAACTTCAAGAAGACTCAAATCAGTTTGTGACAAACTTTTGGAGAAATTCTTAAACTTAGCAGCTTCAGAAAAAAACCTTTAGCTTTTCAGGTTAAATAATAAAATCTGGATTTCTGAGGATTGATGGTGAGATCAGAGCTTTGTTAAAGCCAACTAGTTCTCTGTCCTTCGGTAGGGTTGCTGGTGTCTCCATAGACATGAATTTGTAAATGCTCCATTGGACGCTGGAGAGCGCTTGCTAGGGTTATGTGTATTGGTGAACTTTTGGCGATACGATACATATCACGATACAAGGGAGACGATACGATGTATATATTGCGATACATTCAGCCAGACGTTAATAGTGATTTTTTTTTGACTGAATTTATTGTAGGGAAATTCAATAAACAGTCTAAACTGATACTTAACATGTTTAACATGAGGTATCTGAACCATGATAGAGGGGTTTACATTTAAATGGTGGAGACAAAACCCACTGCACTGCTGCCAACTGGCGGTCGGCATTTGAATTGCACCAAAAGAAAAGAAAACACAAATGTGTGCATGTAAATTCTTCCAAAAATTTGATACACAGCTTTTGAATACTGATATAATATCGCAGGAAAAAAATATCACGATATATTGTGATATCGATATTACATCCCTAGATGCCGGTCTCCTCACTCCATCCTTAATCAACGCAGAGTGAGCCGGGTAGCGTGCTGTTGAAAACGGATCACGTGGGATTACTATTGACTTTTCTAGCCTACCTGATAGGATTTCATATTTTACTAGAATTCACTTGGTTTTTTAATTTTTATATTTTATAAATCATGCCATACCATGCATCTGATTTTGTGAAAAATCTTGATGAAATGTGTTCTTTAGTTGGGTAAGGACCTTCCTCAGGAGAAATAAATGTGCTGGGGGTGAAGGGAGACCCATCTAAGATGGCGGCCGGCCACTACGGCTACGCCAGTCCATGGGGCGTCTATGTATACATCTGTAGATGTTGCTGGGCTTCACCCTCCACCATGGTTCTGATTGGATCTCCTCACACCAGAAGGGAAACGTGAAATCAAGTCCAGTTGCTTTTGTGACCCAATCAGGATAAGTGGGAATTCTAGCGGGAAGTCCAGGATGAGCAGGGAACTTCAGCTCAAAGATCCGTAAATTTATATAAAGTTATGTTATTATTTAAATAAATATTTCTTATTAATGGCGTTAGCAAGCCTGACTGGCTGTAAAGCAGCACTAAATACTTTAAGCTATAGATTTGAAACTGGTTTCAGTTCTTCTTGAGCCAGAAACTTGATCAGCTTCACATCTCACAACGACCTGTAGCCCTCTGCTAACCAGAAACCACACTTAGCGGTTTTGTGGGACGAGTAGGTACGCTAGTGGGAGGTCTCTACATCTGTGTGCTGTTAACTATATATAGAAGCTAGCAGTTAGCTTAGCAGTTCACCAACCATCAGTAAAAAGCAGAAATTGAAGAACAAGTAGCTGAAGAAGAATTTAGCTTCAGAGGCATCATAATGGTGACCTGGCTCTGTTGCTTTATTTTAGTATCAGTTAGCGTGTGTTAGCATTAGC
>SSNQ01034622.1:228964-245654 GCA_006942095.1 Nothobranchius kuhntae
GGGGCGTCTATGTATACATCTGTAGATGTTGCTGGGCTTCACCCTCCACCATGGTTCTGATTGGATCTCCTCACACCAGAAGGGAAACGTGAAATCAAGTCCAGTTGCTTTTGTGACCCAATCAGGATAAGTGGGAATTCTAGCGGGAAGTCCAGGATGAGCAGGGAACTTCAGCTCAAAGATCCGTAAATTTATATAAAGTTATGTTATTATTTAAATAAATATTTCTTATTAATGGCGTTAGCAAGCCTGACTGGCTGTAAAGCAGCACTAAATACTTTAAGCTATAGATTTGAAACTGGTTTCAGTTCTTCTTGAGCCAGAAACTTGATCAGCTTCACATCTCACAACGACCTGTAGCCCTCTGCTAACCAGAAACCACACTTAGCGGTTTTGTGGGACGAGTAGGTACGCTAGTGGGAGGTCTCTACATCTGTGTGCTGTTAACTATATATAGAAGCTAGCAGTTAGCTTAGCAGTTCACCAACCATCAGTAAAAAGCAGAAATTGAAGAACAAGTAGCTGAAGAAGAATTTAGCTTCAGAGGCATCATAATGGTGACCTGGCTCTGTTGCTTTATTTTAGTATCAGTTAGCGTGTGTTAGCATTAGCTCATGTTAGCGGTAGCTACAGGAGGCTGCGGATGTTTATGACAGTTGTAATTCTACTTTCAACCAGTAGGAGGGAGAAGCAGAAAACTTAGTTTTATTTAATTTACACAAACATACTGTTTATTTATGTTTATTGTTCTGAATTCTAAAATCAAACATATCATCAGCAAACCTGAGCGTTATCGCTGCTGAAACTAAAACTCCGCCATGAAGGGATTAGTGAGATGAAAAGTATGTTTGTGAGGGATCCATGTCAGTGAGGATAAGTGTTAAACATTAAATGTGTGTGTGTGTGTGTGTGTTACTCTAACATCCAGTGACAGAACAAAGTGTGTGTGAGGCCCAGCAGATCCGCAGCTGTAATTGTTGCCCTGATCTTCACAACCTGACCGACAAATTACACTCACACTCCACCTGTCAATAATCTATCCAGCGGGCCGAGGAGGGCATTCCATCTCACACACTTTAACACACACACACGCACGCACGCACGCACGCACGCACACACACACACACCCACCCAATAGGAGAGTGTCACTGTCACTTTCAATAGGAGCAAAGAAGAGAGGCAGCTTTTGTCTGGGTGGGGGGCATTAAATGTGTGTGTGTGTGTGTGTGTGTGTGTGTGTGTGTGTGTGTGTGTGTGTGTGTGTGTGTGTGTGTATATATATATATATATATATATATATATATATATAGTGTGTGTGTGTGTGTGTGTGTGTGTGTGTGTGTGTGTGTGTGTGATGGCTTCAAAGGTGAAAACGAGTTATTGGACTCAACAGCCCAGAAACAGGACTAACCTGCTGCTAGATGGATTGGGGTGGGGTGGGTTTGAGAAGGGGTGTGTGTGTGTGTGCTTGTGTGTGTGCGTGTGTGTGTGTGTGTGTGTGTGTGTGTGAGATAATCATTTCAGAGTTCTGCTGCTTGAACAACACCTACTACTTTATTAGATACACATTAATTGCACCGGGTCGGACCACCCTTTACTTCAGAACAACTTTAGTTCTTTATGTCATGGATCCCACCAGGTGTTCCTCGGAGGTTCTGGTCCATCCTGACATGATGAGTACCTCCCGCTCCACCACATCCCAAAGGTTCTGGACTAGCCTGAGATCTGGCGACTGTGGCGGCCGTTGGTCCAGTGATCTCATGTTCTGGAAACCAATTAGAGATGATCCGAGCTGTGTGACATGGCGCCATGATCCTTCTGGAAGCGGCATCAGAAGATGGGTCAGGGTTAGGATGCAGCTGAAATCCAGCCTCATCAGACCAGGAGAGGTTTTCCAAGTTTCTTCTGATCCAGTCCTGGTGATCCTGTGGGAATTAAAGCCTCCGTTTCCTGCTCTTACCTGATGTGGTCTTCTGCTGCTGGAGTCCACCTGAAGCAGCTGGTGTGGTTCTGAGAGAAGTCTGGTGTTTCCATATGATCAGCTGGTCACAACCATTAAGCCCATTATTGACTTTAAGACACCAGTTTGGGTTTCAGAGATGTTGGGCTTGTGATTCTGATAAAATCTGGTTTCAAAACTTAAACTCAGGTTTACAAAGAAAACAAACGAAGCAGGAAGTCTCAGCGTGGTTCGTTAACATCGTGCACGAGGAGCTCAACCTCCTCCTGCCCTAAAGGTGGATTTTCCTGCTCTTAAATTTAAAAATCTCCACATCAAAGCTCCCGTGAAGCTCCTGTCACAGACACTTATCCTGCAGGACAAACAAAGACGGTTCTCCTGCAGAACAAAGAGCGGACCTGAGCGCGGGCGGCTGCTATCGACCGGCCACGCCGCTTCCTGACTGTCTTCTCCTCAGCAGGGAAAAGTCAGGCTGAGCAGATTGTGCTGACAGGAACGCCAGAAGCTGCTTTAATCAGTTCCTCTCCAGGATCAGTGGAGTTTAAGATCACCTCTTATCTCAATCTGCTCCCAACAGGAACCAAACCAGAACCCATCGGGTCTGTTTACGGGCCGATGGAGACTGATGAGAGCGGACGGGAGCAGGGAGGCGTGGCAGCTTCGTTATCATCCCTGATCTGAGATCAGATGTTTTACAGAACATTTTCAGGGCTGGTTCTGTCTCTAATGAAGCAAAAAAACACAAACTGTCCAAGTTCTGAAAGAGAAAAATCTAATTAAACTAATTAGGATAGAATAGAATCAATAATATCTCAGATTATCTAATCTAATTAACTTTAATGCACCTAAAATAATCATCCTACTGGAAGCGTTTGTTCTGAAGGGGAACCAGAAGTCCGGAGGTGCAGTGAACGCAGCTTGATGCATCTGGATGATTCGATGGTGCGTTCCAGTTGTCCTCGGAACTCGTTTTTCCAAAATAAGTTAGCCGGAAATTACGCAATGAACTCGGAATTGCGAGCTCGTAGGTTTCAGAGGACCCTGAGATCCCAAATGCAAAGGTGGCTGCGGCCAGTGCTACCAGGAAGTAGTTATCGTCTTTATTTTTGTCTGATTTATGTGTTCTGTTGTCTTTCCTGTTGCTGTTTAACAGCACCGGTAAATTGTTTGTTGTTGTTATCAAAAGTTGCGTTGCTGAACAATTCAACATTTAATGTTTATGATTTTACATTAGATTTGTAATGTTGTTCTGGCTGTATGTGGCGACTGTCGAAGGGCGTGTGACGCTATCATTTACAGTCAGGTCCATAAATATTGGGACATCGACACAATGCTAACATTTTTGGCTCTATACGCCACCACAATGGATATCAAATGAAACGAACAAGATGAGCTTTAACTGCAGACTGTCAGCTTTTGTTTGAGGGTATTTACATCCAAATCAGGTGAACGGTGTAGGAATTACAACAGTTTGCATTTGTGCCTCCCACTTGTTAGGGGACCAAAAGGAATGGGGCAATTGGCTTCTCAGCTGTTCCATGGCCAGGTGTGTGTTATCCCCTCATTATCCCAATTACATGAGCAGATAAAAGGTCCAGAGTTCATTTCTAGTCTGCTATTTGCATTTGGAATCTGTTGCTGTCAACTGTCAAGATGAGAGCCAAAGAGCTGTCACTATCAGTGAAGCAAGCCATCATTAGGCTGAAAAAAACAAGAGAAACCTATCAGAGAGATGGCAAAAACATTAGGCGTGGCCAAAACAACAGTTTGGAACATTCTCAAACAGAAGGAACGCACCGGTGAGCTCAGCAACACCAAAAGACCCGGAAGACCACGGAAAACAACCGTGGTGGACGAGCGAAGAATCCTTTCCCTGGTGAAGAAAACACCCTTCACAACAGTTGGCCAGATCAAGAACACTCTCCAGGAGGTAGGTGCATCTGTGTCAAAGTCAACAATCAGGAGAAGACTCCACCAGTGTGAATACAGAGGGTTCACCACAAGATGTAAACCATTGGTGAGCCACAAAAACAGGAAGTCCAGATTAGAGTTTGCCAAACAACGTCTAAAAAAGCCTTCACCGTTCTGGAACAACATCCTACGGACAGATGAGACCAAGATCAACTTGTACCGGAGTGATGGGAAGAGAAGAGTCTGGAGACGGAAAGGAACTGCTCATGATCCTAAGCATACCACCTCATCAGTGAAGCATGGTGCTGGAAGTGTCATGGCGTGGGCATGTATGGCTGCCAGTGGAACTGGTTCTCTTGTATTTATTGATGATGTGACCGCTGACAAAAGCAGCACGATGAGTTCTGAAGCATTTTGGGTAATATTATCTGCTCATATTCAGCCAGATGCCTCAGAACTCATTGGGCGGCGCTTCACAGTGCAGATGGACAATGACCCAAAGCATACTGCAAAAGCAACCAAAGAGTTTTTGAAGGGCAACAAGTGGACTGTTTTGCAATGGCCAAGTCAGTCACATGACCTGAATCTGATTGAGCGTGCATTTCACTTGCTGAAGACAAAACTGAAGGGAAAACTCCCCAGGAACAAGTAGGAACTGAAGACTGGTGCAGTAGAGGCCTGGCAGAGCAGGGATGAAACCCAACGTCTGGTGATGTCTGTGTTCCAGACTTCAGGCTGTAATTGACTGCAAAGGATTTGCAACCAAGCAATGAAATGTATAAGTTTGATTTATGGTTCTTATTCTGTCCCGTTACTTTTGGTCCCCTAACAAGTGGGAGGCACATATGCAAACTGTTGTAATTCCTACACCGTTCACCTGATTTGGATGTAAACACCACAAACAAAAGCTGACAGTCTGCAGTTAAAGCACATCTTGTTCGTTTCATTTGATATCCATTGTGGTGGCGTATAGAGCCAAAAATGTTAGCATTGTGTCCATGTCCCAGTATTTATGGACCTGGCTGTAGTCGCAGACAAGACTTGGTTATTGTAGTACGCTAGTGGCGTCGCTGGAATGCAAAACGTGCCCGTTCGTTCATTTCATGCTGGGAAATTCCGAGTTCTGAGAACCATTGGAACGCAGCGTTAACCTGCACCTCTAATCTGGGTCTGAGCAGCCATCTTGGTCAGGGCAGAGATGATCGTAAACGTCTAGTTCGGCCCAAACAGTTAGAACCTTTCATTCATCTGGGGAAGACATAAAAGCTGCTCCTTCTTCTTCTGCTCTCCTGATGTTTGACGTTTTCATCAGAATCAGCAGCTCCTCTGAGCGCTGAGAAGCTGCCAGCCACACAGAACCGGTTCCTCCGTCAGCTGGGCGGGAAAATGAAGTTGAGCGTTCCGTTGGTGACAAAGTGACGGTGGCAGCTTTAATCTATCGCCGCAGCGTCCGGACGGAGATAAGTCTCCGAGGCCATCGATCCGATAAAGATTTCTGACGCTGCTGTGTGATTGTCTTTGTCCTGCTCTGCCTCCGCTGAGACTCCGAAGTGCTGATGAAAAGGTTCGGGTTTCCTCTGATTGCTCATTAGGAACGCTGATTTGCTTCTGTTGTTGCACTTTTTACTCTGTGATCTCTTGTTCCTCCTCCGAGCTTCACATCGATGACGGCTCGCTTCTCTCCGATTGCTTATTAAAGACGTTAATTTGTTTTCCACCCCTCGTACCGTTTATCCTCCTCTCTCGGAGTTCTTTCACTTCTCCGGACTCCAGCACCTCTCGGAACGCCGACCTCCTCCTCGTCCACGTGGGAATTCTCCTCTTCCGCTGATGAGATGAAGACGCTCCTGCTCATTATCAGACTGCTGCTCCTGCTGAGGACGTTGTCCTCCGAGGTCACCACAGCAGGCAGCCAGGAGCACAAAGGTCAGAGGTCAGAGTGGCCTCTAGAGCAGATTAAATCAGTCACATAAAAAAAAGTGTGTATAAAAAGTTTAGATTTATGTTGAATTTAAATAATTAATGATGATTTAATTTAATAATAACAATAAACAAATATAAATAAAGAGCTCAAAGAATAAAGTTTGATTATTTTAAAGTTAAAATTATCACAAGAATCCTAAATATAATTGCAAGAGTAGAAAGTAAATTCAGAGAAATCAAACTGTAGCTAATCTGCTCCCACTGGTTCACCCATTCCTGCTCCCGGAAAACATTCCTGTTCCATTTGAAGGCATCCAACAGCTCCCGCTTGTCCTTGGGCGAGAGTCCGGTGTCCTGGAGTTTCTGAGCGATGGAGCGACGCTTCATCTGCAGCGACGAGGGAGCGATTCGGTTTGTTGCAGTGAAGAAGGCTCCGGTCCATCTAAACCCTCCTCTGTGGACCCGAGCAGCTCCACCGTAGAACCAGGAGGAGCCTCGTCAAGAAGAGTCAGCTGAGGTGGTTCTGCTGGGGGTCGACCCGGGATCGACTGGTGGGATCAAATCTCCCGGCTGACCTGGGATTGCTGCAGGATCCCACCAGACGAGCCGGAGGAGGTGCTTTTATTCACTCACTCTGTGTTTCTGGGCTTAAAGCTACATCTGATCCTGAAGCTGCTGAATGTAACATCAGGTGTTTTTGTAGTTTGGACCATCAGTTCTAAAAGCTGATCCTGAAACAGATCTGTGAGTCTGAAGCGTTTGAATCTTAGTGAACCCTGATCTGGGGTCAGATTTCTGTGTGTTGCAGCAGGTGGGTGGGGGTACTCACTGTTACTTACTTGAACGGCTTCTCTCCGGTGTGCGTGCGGATGTGGTTGTTGAGGGTGGTGGCGCCGGCGAACGCCCGGCCGCAGTAGCCACACTTGAAGGGTCGGTCGCTGGAGTGGGTCACCACGTGGTTCCGGAGCTCCGAAGGCTGGGAGAAGGACTGGGAGCAGTGGCCACACTGGTACGGTCTGAGAGGGCGAAACCACTTCATTCAGGTTAAAAGTTACTGAAGCTGCAAAAGCATTCTTCTTAAAAATGGTTTAATAAAACAGAATAAAATCAAATAGATTAAAAACAGGAAAGTGGGATTAATTAGCTGGACTCAGATTATCAGACAAAAACCTAAAATTCACCTCTGTTTACTAAATAGATGTTTAAATGTTTTATTTTGTAAAAAAAAAAAAACTACATCTAAATTCTAAGCTTCCAAAATCACCGTCAGCAGGGCCAGAATCAGAAATCGGTATCAGCCCTCTGATTCAGGATCGGTGTGCCTCTAAACTTAAGTCTTGTTCTGGTTTTTACATTTAAAAAGTGATTAAACATGGAGACATTTTAATTTCTTTGACCAAGAAGAAGTGCCAGTAAGTGAATCTCCAGCATCAGTTGCCATGGCGACAGACCAGGTTAAAATCAACCTCGAGCAAAGATGATCCAAATCTGAACCTGGGATTTCTGCTGTAGGGTTTAAATCCAGCCGGAAAGATGGAGAGCACCTCCACCCACACGGGCCAAGAAGACTCGGACACCACCACGGTTACCATGGCAACGTAACCCTCATCAACAGGACTGACCTGAATCACAACCGGATCATCTATCATGGTGCGCGATAGAGACACAATGACCTGAGATAGCTGTATGTGTGTGTGTGTGTGTGTGTGTGTGTGTGTGTGCGTGCAAGCATGCATGCGTGCGTGCGTGTGTGTGTTGAGCCCAGATGGGACTGAATCCGAATGAAACAACGAACTGAGGAGGTTTCAGGTCTCCTCCTCTCTGGTCTGGGATCAGTTTCCAGACATCCTGTTGTTGTTTTTGTTTTGATGAAGGACCTGAGAGGAACTTCCTCCCATTCTTCAGTTAACAGAGATAATCTGCGGAGCTAAAATCCTGATTTATCTGATGTTTGAACAGATTCATCTCCAGAAACGATCTGATTGGCTGGAACCAATGGCCTAAACATCCAGATAGATAAAACGGGTTTTAATCTGGATTAAAACAGTGAGAAATCTAAATTAAACTTGGAAAGAAATCAATGCAAAAAGGTTCATTAGGTCTGCTTTTGGAGAAAATCGGTTCTGTATCAACCCTCCAAAACAGAATCGGCGCGTTTTCATTTAAAAAGTGATTTAAAGTTTATATTTCTCAAAGATTTGTTTTAAATAAAGTTTATTTTTATCTCTGGTATAAAAATTCTTTATTCTCCGATTTAGCAGCTTAAACAAACGATTCTTAGAGCTGCGCTAAAAACATTTTTATAATAAAAACAACAAATATTATTGATGATGATTTTTAAATTTAACTAATTATTTGAATTATGGTAAATTATAAAATAAACCTCAGATGATGCTAGTGTTACCATTTAAATACAAGTGTTCCCGTTTTAGTTCATTTGCTAAATTAATCTCAGATTTTCATTAAATTTTAACAAAACAAACATTTAAGTTTTAAAATGAGTAGAAATAAAATTCATTTTTATGCAAACGATTAACAAAAATATTGAACTGAGGATTGTTTTAATAACCTTAAATAAAACCCATTTTGGATGCAACTACAAGCTCCGCCCTCACGTTGGATCCCGTAGACCCGGTGCAGAGGTGGAAAGTAACGAATTACATTTACTCACATTACTGTAATTGAGTAGCTTTTTTGTATATTTATACTTTTTAAGTCGTTTTTAAAAGCTGTACTTTTACTTTTAGTTTTTAAAAAAGAATTGTAATTCGCTACTTTTACTTGTACTTGAGTAACAAATTATTAAAGTATTGGTACTCGTTCTTAAGTAGGAAATTTTAGTACTCTTTCCACCTCTGACCCGGTGTGTTCAAAGTGTGGCCCGGGGGGCCATTTGTGACCCTTGGTTTTGTGTGACCGCAGTTTTCTCCCTCTGGATTATCTGGATTATTTTTAGATTGAGTTTATTTTTTATATTTGAGCAGAACAAAAAGAAAATCATCAAATTATTCCCGTGGCCCCAGAAAACTTGTGACCGGACGATTTTGGCCCTCGTGTTGAACGGTTCGGACTCCCCCGACTTAGATCAAGATTATAAATCACCCGTTTGCTTCGGTGATGAAAACGTTTGGGTCGTTGTAATTTCAGAGCAGGAAGTGGAACAAATTCCTGCTTGAGAATAAAGAGATTCTTTCTGAGAGGAGAGTCGGCCGTCAGAGCGAACAAACAGAAAACACCCGAGAACTAGAATAAAACAAATAGACCAACATCCTCAGCGCCGTAATAAATCACAAAGAGTAGCCTGAGAGGAGACACACACACACACACACACACACACACACACACACACACCAACAGTGAATAAGAGTAAAATAGTGTAATATAAAATCGAAAAATTCTCACTTGCAGTTTTCCACATAAAAGGCGTCTCGCCGTGGGGGGGTGGGGTCATTTATCAGCCGGCTGCTCTATAAGTTCACGCCTCAGCGGGCCGCTCCACTATTTATTAGGTGGGTTTTCTATGAAGAGCCACATTGATTGTGAATAGTTTAACTTGATGAATGTGTGGATATTATTTATTAAGGCAGCAGCCGGGAGATTAATGCCTGGTTATTGTTTATTACAGTAGAGAGAGGAGGGGGAGGGTGTGTGTGTGTGTGTGTGATGCACAAAAACACACAGCACACACACACACCAAAATGTCTACACGTACAAGCACATGCAAATGTGTTCTCTGTCTGAGAGGGATTAGAACCGGCAACCCAGCCCAGCGCCATGGAAACCATCAGATAAACAGGAATTTAAAGGCAGACATTCTCAACAACAGGAAATAAATCACAGGTTTTCATTCAGGTGAATTAAAAATGGATTTTCATGTTCGTGTGTAATCTGGAGGTTTCAATCCTCTGGATTAGCACCTAGTTATTGATTTTATCACCTACAGTAATTCATCCTCTCACAAGGACGGACAGATGTGAGTTTAACCTCCTGCTAATCTGGTAATCCAACATGACGCCGGCTCAGAGGTGAACATGAGAGGGGGCGGGGGCTTTTCTGGTTATGGTCCCCCTGGGGTCCCTGCGCTCTGGGGCAGCTCCTGGATCTCTGAGACTTGGAGCTCCTTCCATCTCCTACACATCTTTGAGGGGCAGATCTGTGGCCCCCTCCCACTCTCTGTTGGACGCTCCTATAGAGAAACCTTACATATACAAGCCCCCCCCCCCTAAAAAAAAGAAGAGGTGAACACGAGGAGGAACATGCTAAAAACACGCCTGTTTGTGGTCAGATTCTAGTTTTAGCCGTTTCAGATTCCTGCCACAGAGAAACCTGATGGATCAGGATCATCCTGGTCCAGATCCACGAATCAGATCCTCCTCACTGGAGCAGATCTGAGACATGAACTCAGCTGGAAAAATCTAAAAACAATCGAGAAGAAAACTGAATAATCTTATAGATTATTAAAATATTTCATTGTTTAAAAAAAAAAAATATATATATATATATAAATATTGTGTAATATTATATAAATATATAAATATTATATAATATTACAAAAATATATCATATATATATATATATATATATATATATATATACATACAGTGTATATATATATGGGCTGCATGGTGGCGCAGTGGTTAGCACTGTTGCCTCGCAGCACGAAGGTTGCAGGTTCGAAACTCGGCTGCAGCCTTTCTGCGTGGAGTTACGTGTTCTCCCCGTGCATGCGTGGGTTTCCTCCGGGTACTCCGGTTTCCCCCACAGATCACAACATGCCCTACAGGTTATAAATGTAAGTCACTTTGGATAAAAGCGTCTGCCAAATAAATAAACATAAACATATATGTATATGTATATATATAAGTATATATATGTATATATACTTATATATATATATACTTATATATACACATATATATATACATATATATGTATATATATACATATGTGCAGATGTATATGTATAGGTGTATATATATACATAAGTATACATATATATATATATGTATACATATATATATATATATATGTATACATATATATATATATATATATGTATGTATATAAAATTTTATTTGTTTGTAGAAAATAAAATAATTTTTCCTAAAAACATATGAAGTGATCAGCAGAAAACAGTAAATGATAGAAATGGAGCTGATTTCTGGCAAAAGGACCCGTTTTGGACCCAGAGGTGTTACCGGTTCAGCTTGCTGAAGCTAAGCCGGTCGCTCAGCTTTTATTTTAATGTCATAATAAAGAAAATAAACAAAACCAAATAAGAAAATATTTTCTGTGTTTTAATTAAATTACTTTGAACAGAAAATGAAGCTGGAGGATCGTCTGAGCCACTAAAAGCCCGTTCCGCGGTTCTGTTGGGTTAGCCGAGCAGCACAGTTAACGTCTTGCAGCCCATCGGCGTCACGCTCTAGCGGCGGCCCACACAGCCGGCGCCACACGCCAACACAAACACATCAAACCCACTCCGGGTTGTCCTTCAGACCAACAGAACTCCGTTTGGATCAGAACAGAACCGATTAGTCATCTTTAACTTGTGTGTGTGAAAACCGGCCCGGCACAATAAACTGTGTGACACCTTTCATCACAGCATGAGGCAGAACCAACAGAACGGGCCGGGTCCGCTCCTCCAACACATGAGCCGATGAAAGAGCCAGAACGTCTGCGTGAGAACCAACCCTCCGACACCAGAACCACGTGTGCTGAGGCGTGCTGTTAGAGGGAGGTCAAAGGTCGGAGGGACCAGGAGAGCTGCAGCGCTGAGGTCCAAATGATCAGAGAACATCAGATTTCGGCTCCAAAATTAATCAGAGTTTCACTGATCCAGAACCAGAGACGTTCTGAACAGAACCAGCAAGGATTCATGTTCTTTAACCTGACCTGATCAGCGTTCGCCCGCGAGCGGCGCCAGCTTCATTCATTTAAATCCACTAAAACGATCAAATATCTTTTTCCTGAAATTCTGAGTCAGTAGAAACGTTTCTGAGGTTCATTTCTCATTTTCACAAGATCTGCTCACTGAACTTCATACTTTATTCTTTGCTCTGTCTTTGCTCCTGAATGAGATTCTGTCCTCGCTGTGGGACGATAAAGGGATTTTCTATTCTTTAGCTTATGTAATTAACAGCTTCGCCATCCGACCAACACCTTTCAGCATCATCAGCGTCTCCAGAAGCACCGCGTCTGCAGCCTGATATCAAATGGAAATCCTGTTTTTATCTCCATCCGAGTCTAGATGATCTGAAGGTGCATCCATCCTTTCTGCTTTGTGCTCGTCCGGTGTCGGTGCAGGATCGGCTCGGGCTCCTTCGACTGCCGATGACGTCACAGTACTGCAAATCTACTCGGCTTTCACACACACACATGTTGGAAAGACATCAGCAGTTTTGTTAATAAATTCTTGTTTGTTAACACCTAAATGTTTTCTTTATAATTGTAATTTGTTAATAAAACACCATATTATCTTTGTTTTGTAAAGAATGTGAAACTGCATAAAACCAACATCGGACTGACAAACAATAGAACAGTTCTTATCGTCTGTATATTTCCTTAGTTGTTATCTAAATACATTCTTTGGCTCTAAATGTTGCTTGGTGTCTTTCAATAAAGTTCTTATATTTTATTTTGCCCCATTTCATCAACATTAAGAGCTTCCGAGGGTCACCGTTTATCATTTGCTTATATTTTACATTTCCTTTAGAAATGCAAACATATTTTCTCCAAAAAGTGTTTATTTTTGGACTACAGGACTACAACCGCTAAGACTACGACTGCACATTTGTTCTGACCAATCAAAATCACAACGTGATGACGTCACTTCCGTAAGCTTCATGTTCAGCCAATCAACTACTTTGACGTCATCGGCAGTCGAAGGACCCCGAGCCGATCCTGTGCCGACACCGGTTTCAGGACGCTGGGCTCAAATGCTGCAAAGAAATAAAGACTCAAAGGGAGAAGATGAAACCAGATGTTTACTGGGGATGTTTCAGTTTTCTGAGCTGGTTTTGGACTCACACCCAGAAACATGTGTGTGTGTGTGTGTGTGTGTGCAGCGATGTAGATGGAGGAGTGTTGACTGGCCCATGTGGACCTGGTCTAATCCATAAGGACTTCTCTCTGCCCCACGAGGACGTCTCCTCGCCTTATGAAGACATTTTTCCCTCCAGGCCACTGGCTATAAATCACAGCTCTGACCTCATCAATACACAATCAATGACACACAAGTACACACACATGCGCACACACACACACACACACACACACACACACACACACACACACACACACACACACACACCAACTCCTGAGAAACTCTTTCCTGTAACTTCATTAAAGTTCTCGCTCTGGTTTTCCCGTTCCGGACATATCGATGAATCCGTTACAGCTCAGAGAACGCCGTCCTCAAACCAAAGGCTCACCGTGAGAGGTGAATTGTGGGTAATGCAGTCTGCTCGCCTCCGCTGCCGGCATGTTCTCGGCAGCTGAGGCTCTGGTCCTGCTCTGGGCGTGTTAGGAAAGGCAGACACGGTGGAAACGCTGTAAACAATCTGACAACAGCTCATGGCGTATAAATAAACATGGGCGACTACAAAAACAGATGAACATTCACACGTTTGAAAAGGAAAATAAAAACTCCCGATGAATAAACTCAGACAGAAGATGTAAAAGCGTTTAAAATCCAGCCACATGCCACCGAGTGGGTTTTTATTCAAACACCAACACGAAGGATAAGAATAGACTCCTCAGTGATGGATCATTATCCTGCGGCTACACACACTTCAACATATCTGAGTCCAGCTGAGGCGGCACACATCTGTGTTAGTGTAGTAAATACATCTCCGCCGGGGTCATAAATCTCCTGAACGTCTGCTCTTTAACAACACAGTGTCTTCTAACGCCCAACAGGCAACACCTTCGGTTTGGTTCAACCAGTGGAAAACGAGAAGGAGCTGAATGTGGAGCATTAACGTCCATAAATCATTCACGGTTTGATTTTTATCAAATATTTATGACTCTAGTCAACAATCCCACACATGCACGCAGAGCTAAACCTATTTTAAATGCTGATGATTACCCATAATGCTTCTCTCACCTCAGACACGGGCAGTAAACTGAGATGTTAGCCCCAAAAATCCTTAAAACACGCGGGACGAGTGAAAGTCACGTTTGTGTTAGAAACGGCCTCTCTAGGCTTAAACCGCATCTGGAACAGCAGTGCTAGTTAGACTAACCCTAACTAATTAGAACCTAAACCGTCCAATCATTTTCATCCTGTCATCAGGGGAGGGGTCACGAGGGCAGCAGCCTAAGGGGAGAGAGAGAGAGAGAGAGAGAGAGAGAGAGAGAGAGAGAGAGAGAGAGAGAGAGAGAGAGAGAGAGAGAGAGAGAGAGAGAGAGAGAGAGAGAGAGAGAGCACTTCTGATACAAGTGTTGGTCAGGGTGATGAGCAAGTGCTGTGATTGGTCAGGGTGGCGGGCTTGTGCTGTGATTGGTCTAGGTGACGAGCATGTGCTGTGATTGGTCTAAGTGACGAGCATGTGCTGTGATTGGTCTAAGTGACGAGCATGTGCTGTGATTGGTCTAGGTGACGAGCATGTGCTGTGATTGGTCTAAGTGACGAGCATGTGCTGTGATTGGCCAGGGTGATGAGCATGTGCTGTGATTGGTCTAGGTGACAAGCATGTGCTGTGATTGGCCAGGGTGACGAGCATGTGCTGTGATTGGTCTAGGTGACGAGCATGTGCTGTGATTGGTCTAGGTGACAAGCATGTGCTGTGATTGGTCTAGGTGACGAGCATGTGCTGTGATTGGTCAGGGTGACGAGCATGTGCTGTGATTGGTCTAGGTGACGAGCATGTGCTGTGATTGGTCTAGGTGACGAGCATGTGCTGTGATTGGTCAGGGTGACGAGCATGTGCTGTGATTGGTCTAGGTGACGAGCATGTGCTGTGATTGGTCTAGGTGACGAGCATGTGCTGTGATTGGTCAGGGTGACGAGCATGTGCTGTGATTGGTCTAGGTGACGAGCCTGTGTTGTGATTGGTCTAGGTGACGAGCCTGTGTTGTGATTGGTCTAGGTGACGAGCCTGTGTTGTGATTGGTCTAGGTGACGAGCCTGTGTTGTGATTGGTCTAGGTGACGAGCCTGTGTTGTGATTGGTCTGTGCTGTCTGCTTTACTACGTTTGGATTGAACGAAACAAGATGACAGGGATTTGATTGCGTGTACATCTCTGACTTCCTTTAAATTGGATATAAAACAATGTAAATATGCAATATAATATATGAATCTAAAACATGGCGAACAGAAAATGGGCCATCACTGATGTTCGAGTGAATTTCTCATTCATCTCTAGTTTTTGTTTCTTTACCAGAATATGAGAAAAATAATGAACATTTATTAAACACAGAAGGACGACCGCAGAAAAACATTTAACCGGTTTAAAACACCCAGCTCTACGACGAGACGCCGCGTCCATCGGCCGTCCGTGTGAGTGATTATATTCACATACAAACAAACTTTATTCATAAACAACATCAGGCAGCAGAACAAGACCTGAAATCTGACCACTGATGATCAAAGCGGTTTGTAAGAATAACCGTTTTCCCCAAAAGCTCTAATGACTGTTTGACTCGGCTGAGCCGTAAACACATCAATCATAAGAGCAGAGCTCATTCATTTAGTCCACTGCTGTGGTTTCAGCTGCATCGCTTCAGTAATACGTAACGAATATCAGCCGGGCTAATCCATGTTCTGATTCATCACTCGTCACCTTCACACAACCTAAACAGTCTCCTGCATCCCCACAGCAGTTAAAACCCAATCAAAGCACTTCCAGAGCCTGGCGGACGTTAACAAACGGCTCCTCTGATGATGGATCCTGCTGAAATGACACCGAGGGAAACGACAAAGAGAAAGTTCCCAAACAGAAACAGTCAGCGGAAAATCAAACCCGAGAACGGGCGGCGAGTTTTAAAAATGGAATAAAGAGCCATCAGTCTTCCGCTCCCACCGTCCTCATCAGGTAAACATCAATAATCATATGAACAGAAGTGTGTGTGTGTGTGTGGGTGGGTGGGTGGGGGGGTGGGGGCATGAACAGGCATAAAGGACAGTTACTCCAGAGATGGATTATCAGCGAAAATCTGAGAAAACTGGATGAAAACAAAGACAATGAACTCTGGGACCAATCAATGACACGTACGATAATCAATGAGCTCTCGAGCTAATCGGTAAACTCTCTTCTTCAGATCATCTGATTTCAACCACAGATTTAAAACCACCCTGAGCTCCTGAAGCTGACTGCATTTACTTGTTTTTATTATTAAACTAAGGGTTTGGGGTGTTTTTATATAAATAATAAATAGATAATTACATCTTTATTTGTTAGCTATTCCTGTAGCGGTGTCCACAGAGGAACTCGGGAACTCCTTTAATCACGCACAGTAACACTCTGCAGAGACACAGCACCATTACCTGTCAGGCACAAGGGCAGACGACCCTAACCCCTTCACTTTTTTATACGTTCCTCTCTCCGACTCGGTGCTAGCGCTAAAGCTCCTAAACTTCTGTTGATGCTAACCTGAGCTAAGACATCAGGATGGTTGACCACACACAGAAGTCAAAGATCAACAAGAAGAAAGGATGAAATACTTCAAGAGTTAAAAGGTAAACACTTATCCAGTCATGCGGTCAACCCTCATGGGGTAAATAAATGATTATATGTTGGTTTAAAGGTAGTAAAAAGTGCAATTAAAGCTGTTTTCTGGAGTTTTCATCTTTCAGAAATGATGTATGATTTTTCAGAAATCCGTAAAAGTAATTATCTTATGTACTGTGATATAATGTCAGCAATACGTCTTTTTTTTTTTTTTTTTTTTTT
>SSNQ01034622.1:259890-271211 GCA_006942095.1 Nothobranchius kuhntae
AAAACGTAGATATTTTTCTACGTTTTGTCCTGTCATCCACATGAAAACGGAGTTTTTCACACGAAAACGGATCTTTTTAAAAACTCTGGCCAAAGTGAAGATCTGCGTTTTCTCCGTTTTGGGTGTCTGTGTGTGGACGGACAAAACCGGAGTTTTAAGGTCCGCAACGTCACTTTCCGCGACAAAAAAATGCTGACATCACGTGTGCGACCTGTGTTTACACTAGCCGACAGCATGGATGCCCTCGGAGCTGCGCTCGCTTTATCAATTGTCCAAGCGCTTTTTGCTCGTTTGTTTTTGCAAGCGGAATTACTGCTCCTTGCGGAAGACCACAGATGAATGACGGGGAAGTACTGCCTCCTACAGGTCTGGCATGTCCTTAACAACGTATTTATCCGGGTACGTGTGGACAGAGTTTGTTTTTAAAACGAGGTGGTGTGGATGCAAGTTTTTGGAGGGGCGAATGTTCGTTTTTAAAAAAACCCGGCTACGTGTGGACTAGGCCTAAATTTGTTGCTGATCTAAATATCGATTGAACCGTTTTCTGCTCCGGAGCATTCAGACGTGTGTTAACACTACCGAGCAGGAAGGACATAGCAGTGACCTTAAAGAAGAAACTGTTGCTGCCCGCTAAGCAGAAAGGGGTCAAAGGTCATTACCAAGGACGATATTTATTACAGTTGGACATTCCAGTAGATTTACCGAAAGGTCAGAGGTCATCACTCAGAGAAACGACTCAAAAGTTGCATCTCAGACTCATTTCAAAGAGACAACTACTAACAACGCAAAGTGGATGAGGATCAGCTTATTGGTCAGTAGGTCTAGGGGCGGAGCTACCTGAAGGTTTTGTGTTTTGATCCTGAGCTAGCTAACACGCCTTAACAGTTTGATATAGCGCCTTCTAGAGTCCTGGAACCCCCCAAGGCGCTTTACAACACAATCAGTCATTCACCCATTCACACACACATTCACACACTGGTGGTGATGAGTTACAATGTAGCCACAGCTGCCCTGGGGCGCACTGACAGAGACGAGGCTGCCGAGCACTGGCGCCACCGGTCCCTCCGACCACCACCAGCAAGCAGGCAACGTGGGTTAAGTGTCTTGCCCAAGGACACAACGACAGTGACAGACTGAGCGGGGCTCGAACCTGCAACCTTCCGATTACGGGGCTAGCCCTTAACTCCTGTGCCACCGTTGCCCCAGTTAGGGATGGGTATCGTATTCGGTACTTTTTAAGGCTCCGACCACGGACTGAGTGATGCGATATGAAACGGTGCCTTGTTTCGGTACCTTTTGCCACTTACACACTAGCGTTCGGTCCTGATTTCCTAAGATAAACAGCAGCACATGCCCAAGAGCGCTATGTCGTCAGTCGCTGTGGGAGAGATGTAAGCAGAGAAGCAGCACGGTAGGAAGAACCCGCTCCAAAGTTTGGGTCTACGTCACATAACGCGATGGTTGGCTGGGTGATGCCGATGTCGACGGCGTTCTAAATGAGCGATCATCGTCCTAATCTGCTCCAGCAGGTAAATAAACTGTTTAAGATAACGTTAGCTTTAGACTTTAGCTTCCGTTGCTAGGAGCTAATGGTGCTTTCGCTTTCTCCTCGGCACTCGGAAATTCCAACTTCTGAGCAGGAAAAATCAACTGTTTGAAAATGAATGGCCAAAGGAACGAAGATGCATTCATTTTAGTTCACTGCTGAGATGTTTGCTTCAGTTTAATGTCCGGTTCATAAAACTACGAGGACCCACCCATCCACAGAGGTGGAAGGAGAGGAATAGGAGTCCATGGAGCTGGTTTTTGTATCATTTAGAAACAGGTGTGATGAAAGGTTTACATGTTGAAGAAGTTTGTTCAACAAACAGTTTGTTATTTATCGTGATATTCATCAAATATGGTTATATAGTTAGAAAAATATATGTAATTAAATAATTATTAAACACTCAAAAGTATCAAAAATTGGTACCGGTATCAAATCCTAGGTACTGGGATTTAGTACCAAATCAATCTAAAAGCGAAAGGTACTCGTCCCTAGTAACACTTCATCAAAAGTTTCTATGAAAATTAGAAAAACCCAGCAGATCGCATCAAGTCGCTGACTTGTGTCAGACTCTACAGCAACCCCTCCTTTGGTCCGGTTCTGTAGTTCTGGTGAGACTCACACCTGTTCAGGCATCAAGGTGAACTAAATCAATAGCAGGTGCTTTATAACTAATAAAGCCAGGATATAAATAGCTCTAATGAATTTGGGTAGAAATAAAGTTTTAAGGTGTTGAGGAGATCCGTTTTGGTGGCCTGAGGATCAGGTCTCTGCTTTTTGCAGATGATGTGGTCCTGTTGGCTTCATCAGAACGTGATCTTCAGCTTTCGCTGGAGCGGTTTGCAGCCGAGTGTGAAGCAGCTGGGATGAGAATCAGCTCCTCTAAATCTGAGACCATGGTCTTGATTCGGAAAATGGTAGAATGCCTTCTCCGGGTCGGGGATGAGGTCCTGCCCCAAGTGGAGGAGTTTAAGTATCTCAGGGTCTTGTTCACGAATGAGGGAAAGATGGAGCGTGAGATCGATAGGCGGATTGGTGCTGCATCTGCAGTGATGCGGGCGTTGTACCGGTCTGTCGTGGTGAAGAGAGAGCTGAGTCAGAAGGCGAAGCTCTCCATCTACGTTCCTACCCTCACCTATGGTCACGAGCTTTGGGTAGTGACCGAAAGAACGAGATCGCTGATACAAGCGGCCGAAATGAGTTTTCTCCAAAGAATGGCTGGGCTCTCCCTTAGAGATAGGGTGAGAAGCTCAGTCACTCAGGAGGGGCTCGGAGTAGACCAGCTGCTCCTCCACATCAAGAGGAGCCAATTGAGTTGGCTTGGGCATCTGGTCAGGATGCCTCCTGGACGCCTCCCTGGTGAGGTTTTCCAGACACGTCCAACCGGGAGGAGTCCTAAAGGTAGACCCAGGACGTGTTGGAGGGACTATGTCTCTCACCTGGCCAGGGAACGCCTTGGGATTCCCCCGGAGGAGCTGGCCCAAGTGGCTGGGGAGAGGGAAGTCTGGGCTTCCCTGTTTAGGCTGCTGCCCCGAGACTCGACCCGGATAAGCAGCTGAAATGGATGGAATAAAAAAGTGAACATGAACTTCGATGTGACCCACAGAACTGAGCATAAGGAGTTTTTGTGTTCAGCCTGGTTGTTTGTTTCAGTAACAGAGAAAACATGGGTCCCCACAACTGCAGTAAAACAAATATTTGTGTGTGATTATGTTTGCAGAAGCTGCCACAGACCAGTCATGGTGAACAACGTCATGTAAAAGAGTCGTTTGGTCTGTAACAGAAACCAGACTGTGGCCAAAACGTCTCTAATTAGCAATCAGCACGATCTCATTTCCACACGGCCCGGTTAAAGGCCAGCCTCTACTTTCATTCACTTGGATTTACATTCCAGATTAAACCATCTTCAGCTTTTCTGTTTCACATTTGAGTTTTTCTTTCTGAATAATCACAGAAGAAAAAAGTCAAAGTTTGTTTTTCCCCCTGAAGGGAGTTTCTCTGTAAGATGCATGGAAACACATGTTTGACTGAAAAGAATATAAACAAGCTGACAGGGCAGAAAACTGGAGGGGAGGTAAACGAAACCCAGAGAGGGGGAAAAAGGGACGGGCGGAGGAGAAAAGAGGCAAACTGATTCTAACAAGAAGGGATGAACGTAAAGGAGGGAAACCGAAGAGAAGACAAACAGTAACAAATCGGATGTCCCTTCATCCATCCATCTTCCTGGAGATGGAATTCCTCATCCTTATTCCTACGGCTGAGCCTGGACACCTAAGTTCACCAAAGGTGAGGGTTGGAAAACAAATGGACCAGAACACCCAGACCTGCAGAAAACTCACCAGATCCGTGGTCCATCTCATCCTTCCGTCCCTCAGGAAGGACACCAAGATGTGTGTCTACTTAGCAGACAAGTCTACCCAGAGCCGCTTCTAATATTCCAGATAAATTAAGCTAACATGCGTGTTTTTGGTCCGTGGGATTAAAAACTGGAATACCCAGGGGAGAACATGCGATAATGCCTGGATTCAAACCTGCAACCTTCTAGCTGGAGAGGAACAACCACCGATCAGCCCAGATACCAGAGACCCTCTCCCCCACTCCGAAAAGAACAAGCTGCACATTTAAAGAGCAAGTCACCCCCTACCAGAGTATTACTCCGCTCCCACTTCCTGTTTGAAAAATGCAACAAATGCTGTTGCCCAGCAGACCGAGAGGGCGGAGCCGCTAACACACACACACACACACACACACACACACACACAGGCTCACAACGACATTGTGACATCATATGGTACCAGCTAACGTTCTAGGGTACCTCTTAGCCAATAGCGATGGCAGATTTAAATTGAAATGCAGTGCAGAGTTTTTAACCTGACAACGGCACGACACTGGCAGTTTTAGGCAGAAAATTAAAATTTTTACTGAAATGCACTGGAGTGCTAAACTATTGACTACACGTGTCTGCAGCACGATTAGACACGCGTTTATATAGTTTATCAGAAAAAAAGTTGATTTGGGGGTGACTTGCTCTTTAAAGAAAAGCTGCTTTTAAAACAAAACCAGGAATGAACCTTTCCTGAGGCAAAGCCCTCCATGTTTCCTTACAGTTTTCATCCTGAGCGATGCACTGCAGCGGGATGCCGAAGAAGGAGGTGTAGGAGTCGTTGTACCAAACAAGCAGCTCCGTTCCTCTGGGGATGTCCATGCATGCTCTGTAGAAGATACAGGACCTGCAACACAAACACAGCCAGCGTGAACAACCGTCCTGCAGCTGTGAGCCGGGACGGATCGACTCTGGGTCGTCTTTAATCTGATAATGGCTTTTATTTCGTATCTGACCCAACCCAAATGATTTATGGGAAATATCTGGTGTCTCTCACTTTCCACAGTTTGAATAATGTTGTTGAATCACAGGCCAGAGAGCTGAAGGGTCACACTGGACCTGAAATAACACCTCCTCCACCCAAAAACATCATTCTAACATGGTGAGCAAACCCCACATTCTCCACCGCACTCGTTTCCAGCCCAGACTATTTTAAAACTTGTTCCCACGTGTTTTTCTCCATCACTAATGGCAGGGTGGCAGACAGAGCAGATCAGGACCGAGAGGTCACAGGTTCAATTCCCACATGACTCCCATTTCCCTCAATTTAGCTTCGAGCCAAAAGAATAATCAGTCATTTCAAAAGCATAAAGAAAACCAATTAGAGCAAAAGAAATCAGGTTGTCCAAGAACAGCAGCTTCATTACATCAAGACAGTTAAATTTAAGATTCATTGTTAAGAAATTGGGCTTAAAAATTCCCATAATCTGTTAAATCCTTAAGAATAAAACTTCAAATCCAGACCTGCTGACAAGAGACGCAGTTATTCACAGCTGAAGGTTCAATAAATAATAAATGACCCAGACTTTTATATCACTTCTCAGAGTCAGAGGGCTCCAAAGCGCTTTACACCACAGTCCATCATTCCCCCATTCACACACTGGTGGTGATGAGCTACGATGTAGCTACAGCTGCTCTGGGGCGCACTGACAGAGGCGAGACTACCGAGCACAGGCGCCACCCGTCCCTCCGACCACCACCAGCAGCAGGTAGGGTGGGTTGTGTCTTGCTCAAGGACACAGCAGCCTTCTCTGCCAGGAGCCGGGATCGATCCTACAACCCTCCTGGACAACCCGCTCTACCTCCTGAGCTGCTGCTGCTCTGATACCAGACTTTATGTTGAGTTTATAACTTTAAAGGAAAAAGTTTAAAGTGGTACTTTAATGATATTCCTGAAACATTTGCAGTGATCTGTAGTTTTAACGAATGCCTTAAGTTTTGTTTCAGTAATTAGAATTGAGCCACATCAGAGGGGAGCGGAACACGGCAGGATCTGGAGCGTGAGCTCCTGACATCTGGAAAATCTCTCCTCTGATTGGCTAACAGCAACACGACTCTACCACCGACTCTGGTCTGCAACGTTGTTTTATCTCCACAAATAACACAAGCCTGGAGGAGTTCTGCTGTGTGGTGGAGTTGCTAATGCTAACAGTTAGCTTCTGCTAGCCGAGACGTTCTCTGCTGTTGCCTGGATGCTAAACCAGCAACAGGTTCCCCGTCGTGAGTCAAGATGGGTGAGTCGGTGAATGTTGACAGTGTGGCGTAGATCTGTCAGGTACAATTAGGGTTCGATTAGGGTTGCTATGAAGAAAGAAGGAAACTTTTAAATGCTTTTGAAGAACAGTCTGAACAAGTGAATTCTGGTGTTTTTAACCGAATAAACTTATTTTTCATTGACCGAGTCTTATCCACAGCAAAATTCATAGAATTTCCTTTAATCTTTCACAGTAAGTCTCAGGGTAACCACGTCTGAGAATCTTAAGCTTACACAAAAATTATGATGGATTGAAAAACTTAAAAATGAAGTCATTAACTGGTGTAGTGTTAAGGAGTGGCTACATGTGTAACAAATGATCAATCAGATGTGATAATCCCATCTAAATATGAAATATTGACCTGATTGATCTTTGAATGTTTAATCAGAAGATTATAGTTACTTTTACTTATTCAGGCACCACAACTTCGTATTAATCCAGACAGAGTCAAAGTATATATTATTATAAGTTTATTGCCAGACTTAAAGTCCATTTTAAAAGAAAGTAACAGACAGATAAAAGAAAAAATACAATAAAACACAAGAAAAGGAAGGATACCAATTAACATTAATGCCAATAAGATCCTATATAAAATCACAGGATATAACTGCAACGGGAGCAAGGGACAACAAAACTAACTGGTTGAGATAAATCTACCCAAACATTTTAACCAGTGGGTTCTCAGCCTAGACGTATAACGAGAGCAGCTCACAGTGGGATTTGAGAGTGCAACTATAATACTATTGGATATATAGTTTATAAAAATTCAATAATTATAGTATCAGCCGTTGTTAGTCATTTTTTAACATATCGGTATCGGTCCGATAAAAAACAAACAGGCCGATATTATCAACTGATATTTTTTCCATCTTGTCACCATTTGTTTGCCTGATTCAGAGGGTGAGGGGGTGATGTGTGTTTGTTTAGTCATGTCACAATGATTGTAATCATCTCAGAAGCGTAAATGTGTGTGTGGTGTGTGCATAATAACATAAATTCAGCTTTAATCATTTTTATTTTATGCAAAATCTGCTGATTTTAGAAGCATTAATGTCAGCATATCGATATCGGTTATAGGCCATAACAGGGATCTTAATATCGGGTATCGGACCAAAAATTTCCTATCGGTGCATCACCATTTTAAATCCAACCGTTCACTGCCAATGACGACTTAATTTGGGTGTCGGAACGAGCCCCCGCACCGTGAGAACAAACATCCCAGCTCTAAAGCCGATCTTCATCCACGTACGTCACACGTCACGTGATCAGGAAGCAGAAAATCCATGTGTTAGGAGATCGTTTTGGGCCGCTGCTGTAAAAAAAAGAAAACCAGAGAATACCAGAATACGCCAACCAGAAAAGCTTCTCCCGATGACAATTCAACAACAGATTATGAAAGAACGGATAACGCTCGAAACGCTGCTTCTTCTTCGAAAGATTCTTCCTGATGTAAGAGGCAAGTCATCTTTGTTTTGTTAGTTTTGGCGTTGACGTCGTCCTAGCGCGCAACGTTCTGTGATTCTTAAAAAAAAAGCTGTAAAAACGCTGAAAAACTCTGGCAGCGAAGGCTTTACTGATCAGGAAACGGTGGGCAGTGAATGAGTTAAGTATCAGAGAGTTTGTGGAGTCTGGGTTGTAAAATAAATTTGGCTGTATGTCTGTTAAACTAGAGATTTGTTTATAAAACCATCCGACGCAATCTGTTGAGTCTACGATACCCTTTGTGTAGAGGTCCCCGTTCAGATCCAGGGGGTCACGATGTCGGGATGGACAAGGACCTACAGATACCAGGAACCCATAGATTAGCTCCAATATGACCCAACTAGTCTTGAGATATCTCCAGGTCACCACAGGAAGCTGGAATGCTTGTTTACGTCTAAAGCGGTTCGTTGGCTCTCAAAGAGCCGTTGTGTCTGTATCACCCACAGCGTTGCAGAGAGGCTTTGACTTGATGTCAAAAGAGAAGATGGTTTCAAAATGCCTTTTCCCCAATTTGGCCGAATCGGAAGTCAGCGAGAAACTGAAATAATCGGGAAGTAACTCCTGTTTTATTAAAACACATTGCCTACAAATTTGGCAAATCAGAATTTGACACGTTTGAGGGCTTTACCAAAATATACCTCAGAAGTCACTCCTTCCTTCAGATACAAAGATGTTAACTCTGTGTGAATGAGAATGTTTTACAACTTAAGCGAAGTCAATGTTAAACATGAATAATTATATTAGTGCAGATATTGATTAAAGCACAGATGATTGAAACATTAGATTTAAACAGCTTCAACACATTTGATTATTTCCACGTAGGAACTTCGAGGAGGTTGACCTTTATTCATAGTGAGGAAGCAGCAGTCTCACATGAGGCCTTGAGCAAAGATGTTATGGCTTCTTTGGCTAGTAACAAGACCCGGGGCAGAACTTTCTAGATTTGGAGGCCAGACAGACGGTGTGTTTGTGTCTGCAAATGAAAGGTTACTTTTTGGTCAACTTGTTGGTGAAAACTTGACCACTGGTACGTTCCACTGGTTGTGTTCAGCTCCACATGGAAACGACTAGATATGCACTCAAGTGTTGGTGTTTCTCGTTAGGCTCCACCCACATTAATCAAGATTTCTGTAAAACCTGTGCAAGCTTATTTACTTTAGCTGAGAGACAGACAGATCTAAAATAATCAGCTGGTCACATAAAAAAGACAAACTAAATATTAAAAAATTCAAAAGACAAAACAAAAATCCCACATTGGAGGAATTCTAGTCGTTAGTTGAGTTTCAGTTCAGTTTGAGTTCCTGGCAGCTACAGGAGGGACTAGTGTCACTAAACAAGTTTCACTGAAAAGGAGCTCAAACATGTTTTAAATTCCTGAAGCCGGCAGCTCGACTTATTGCAGTTCGCTGCCAGATGACTGGCATCGCTCCAACATAGAGGAAGTCTGAGCCAGAGCTGCGTATCTTGGACAGTAGAGTTGTTATATTTGTGAAGCTCGCTGTTAAACTTGGTGAAACTTTTATTTTAAAAATATGTATTTAAAGAAAGACCAAAATTACTACACACAAGCATTCCCGTCCAGAGAATTCATGGAAAAATTCCACAGAGCTTATCTGACGCTCCACAACAAACCTTTTAAAGGCTTAGTGAGTCCAACCAGGGTTAGACAGGCACAACCATTGCTCCTCCTCTGAATGGTAACCACGGTGATGGTTTCTGATCAACTGGTCATGAACAGTATGACTAGTGCGGATCTTACAGAGAAAGTAAAAACAAAAATAATCCTTCTTCCAAATCTAAAACCTGAGACTATTACCGCCTCTCTTTAATGAAGCAAGAGCATGGTTTAACAACATGTCACATCATCATGTGAAACAAAGAGTCAGCTGACTATCATCTGGTCCAATAAAAAGCTAACCTCGAGTTAAGCTGAAGTCACTGATAGTCAGACAAATAGTATTAAAAGCATGCTTCATAAAGCGCATCCCATCAACCAATCAGGACTTAATAGAAAGTCATCTTGTTCCTTGTTGGACAGGTCTTACCAGTTTTCAGAGACTTGAGGGAACACCTTCAATTTAAACTTTCTAGATTTATGTAAAGACAGACTTCAAACGTGTTACTAGAAGCGATAGAACTAACATGTTGAGTTCCCGCTTTCCACAAGAAACTGAATTTCTACAGTTGTAAAACGTCGACTCGGGACCCAGTTCTTTGGTGCCTGAGACCAAACATCACGGTAAAGGAGATATTTTTGCCCGTAGACTGGAGCTTTAGAAACGAGGCTCTTATCAGGTGAGTATCGACTACTTGTAACAGTAACAACTAGTTCCCATGTGTAAAATTACAAAAATCTATGTATAAAAGCTGTAAATCAGCTAATTATCTTGTCAACACAGGTTAGTTTTAAGGTGATAAACGGCAATAGAGGTTTGAAAGTTTAGTAGCCAAACAAAGCTGATATTAATTATTGTATTGTTAACCTGAAGCTAAATAAACTGGTGGATATATTTTAACCAAGACTGGTAAAACTTTTAGTGGACAAAGGTTTTTTTTTTTTACTTTCACAAAATATTTTTATCTCTGCTTTTAATCTTGATTTTATGCTTCTATCTGAAACTTGGTTAAATGTTAACGACGCACCGGTTCTCATGGAATCTATACCACCAAACTTCACATCTCTAAACGTGCTTTTGTCCGACAGGAGAGGAGGGGGTGTAGCTGCTACATTTAAAGACTCATTACTATGTAAACAGCTCGTGTGTGGTGATCTAGACTCTTTTGAGTGTCGTTGTTTTGAGTTGAAAGGTACACCTAATATCTTAGGGTTAGTAACCTAAAGGCCTCCAGGGTCATGCACTAATTTCCATGAAAACATCACTGAGCTTCTCTTTGTTATCTCAACATCTTTCATTACTGGTGACTTTGATGTTCACGTTGATGATGTTAATGACAAATCTGCAGAACAACTCTATGAAGTGGTTGAATTATTTGATGTTTAACAACATCTGCGTGGACCAAAACACACACTCAAGGACACACACTAAACTTAATCTTAATTAAAGATGTTGATGTCTCAGACACTATTGTTAAGGATGTGGATCTCTGACCATTTCTGTGTTCTTTTTGATGCCGGTTTTTGTTGAATTACTTAAAAGGACCTCAAAATATTAAGTTTGTGTGACAGATAGTTTTTTTCTGTATTTTCTATATATTTCTTGTTCTGACTGCAGGTCAGTGGGTTGGGCATCGAGCATCGACTGGAACCGGTTCCAGCTGTTAGTTTTCCCGGAATCGATCTAAGTTTTTTTTTTTCCGATTCCTAGAAGGTAGCGCGACTCATGTTGCGAATGACCGCAGTCACCAATTCTTGTTATGTGTCTTACCCACGTATGTCTGATCTTTGAATTGTGTGTGCTGAAACTGAATTTCATTTCTCTGTATGTCCTGTACATGTGGAGAATATGACAATAAATGACTCTTGACTCTTGACTTGAATGCTAGAATGGAAGAGGAATCTGATCTCCGTGAAAAATAAACGTCATCTGCAAATTGTGATCAACGCTTTTCAGAGCTGATCACACAGCTGTCTGTGTGCAGCACCGAGTCCCCCCTCCCCCACCCGGATATAAACAAACGCGTCTGCCGAACTTTT
>SSNQ01034622.1:281252-301573 GCA_006942095.1 Nothobranchius kuhntae
GCATGAGACATAATGGACACACATGGATCGGCCACCACAGAGTCCAGACCTTAACCCAGGGGTCGGCAACCCAAAATGTAGAAAGAGCCATATTGGACCAAATAAACAAATATGTCTGGAGCCGCAAAAAATTAAAAGCCTTATATAAGCCTTATAATGAAGGTCACACATGCTGTATGTATCTATATTAGCCTACTATCAAAATGGATTACAAATACATAATGAGCCTTCATGATTAAATGTTTATTTTCCCTGTAGCGCATCCTGTAGAGAATGACGCACCACGTGACTACTCTGTTGTACGATGCCGCCTCAAGTTTAACTTCATTACAGTATTAATGAATCATGTTTCATTGCTTTGATGAAATTAAAGAAATGCAATAAAGAAATCCGATTTTTGATGTCATTTTTATTTTGAGGATTCGAAAAAACAAAAACAAAATGGAACGTGCATAACGTGCCCCTCATCGGGGCAACAAACAGAGTGCAATAAAACGCAGCCTGCATTTATAAAAATAAAACAGCAGCCTTTTGAAAAGGTAAAGTATATAAAATCAAATTAATACAGTTTAAGTTTGATTTCTGTGCAAATGCCAAGCAAGTCAGTGCAAGGGTAAAACGCAGCAGCATCCTCTTCTCTTTTGACAAGCAACCAACGCAGCTATCCTCGGACCTGAGCAACAAAACACAATAATATCCCTAAGTGTCACTCCAAATATATCCTGACAAAAATCAGAAATCACTTTATAAAAACAGCCACTTTGTTACTAAATATGTGCCTGTGACAGAATTGTGTACTTACACGTTTAAGGTGACTTCTGCTTTCGGACATCACCGGTCAGCTTCTCAACATCGGGCCTGTAAGATGTAACTTTAATCTTGACGCAGGACTGCAAGCTCTCATCTGTGAGGCGGGTGCGATATTTTGATTTGATGTAGTTCATGTTTGAGAATATCTGCTCACACAGGTATGTTGATCCGAAGATGGATAATACTCCAAATGCATATGTCTTCATGTTCCTATAACTGTCAGGAAGAGCATTCCATGCGTCATAAACAAGTTTCTCGGGTGTTGGGAGGCTTTCAATTTCGCTCCATTTGTGGCTTTGGGCAAGCTGGGCCTTCTGGCGAGTGACGTCTTCAAGCTCGGCTGTCAGACGTTTGAATTTGGACACCCGTAAATCTTTGTCGGCTATATCGGCCATTTCCATTTCAAGGTCAGCTTGATTTACTCCTGGAAATGTGCTCAACAAGGATGGGTCAGTCTCCAGCGGTGTGACAGGGAAAGACAGTGTTATTTTTTCCTTTCGGAACTCGCAAAATCTGCTCCCAAATGCAGTTTGCATATCAACGATCGCACCTTGTAAATAATCACCGTTGAGTGTGTGATTGTGATGGGCTTCTTTAAATTCTCTCAGGGATGGGAAGTGGAAGAGCGTGCCTCGCTGTACATCTCTGGCTAAGACAGTCAGCTTGCGCTCGAATGACAAAAGAGCCTCCAGCATTTGCAGTGCAGCGTTTCCCCGCCCCTGGACACTTTCATTCAGCTTGTTTAGGTGGCTCGTCATATCCACCAAAAAGTGCAGTTTTTCGAGCCACTCTGTGTCTTCCAGTTGCGGGTAGTTCAGGTCTTTGCTTTTCAGGAATGTTTTCACGTGTTCTAAACGAGCGACAAAGCGACGCAAAACCTCACCCCTGGACAGCCATCGGACTTTGTTGTGTAGCAGGAGATCGGAATATTGGCTGTATGGCGCTCAGCCAACTGTAGCCACAGGTGGGAGGAAGATATTGGGAGGAGCGCAGAGCACATTGATTCCTGCAGGCTGATGACCTTGCTAGGCAGAAGTCCACAATCCGAAGGCGGGGGGGGGGGTCGGGTTTTCACAGCATCTGTCTGCATTCCTTCCTTCGTGTGGGTTGTTGTTAGCAGCTTGAAGGCTGCCTTGGCGTCAGATTTGGATAACAAGACTTTGTTTGGGTCAGGCAGAGATCATTTTCCTCTCTGCCTTCAGTCTGTAACCGATCATTCAAGTCCTCCAGTGAAGCCAATTCAGGTTTTAAACATCTCCACACTGTCCGGTGACCCTCTCTGAGATGACGTCCATTTTGTGCACTCATACCGTTAACACAGCTAGGACATTGTCCAGCTTACGGTTCACCTCGAGTAACGTCCCAGTCTGTGAGGCATCCGCCCGGGCGGTGCTTTCCGTGGGTGCGGGTCGCCCTCCATTCGCTCCCGTCTTCCCAAATTTCCAGAAAACCAGATATCCTCCCACTCCAATCAGAAGAAATCCAATGATCATCAGGCCAAATATCCACATATCTTCGACATCCTCAATGGACAACTGAGAGAGGCATACGATCCTCCATTCTTTCCAGGAATCGAGCGCATATCCTGCTGCGTGTGTCCCTTGAGGGCAAGTGGGAGCCCCCTCCTCCGTTCTCATTGTAGAAAAATTCTTATCAATGGCGTTGAATGACCAGTTAATTAAGTCCATTTCCAAAAAATAGGGTTTTTCAGAAGAAATGCAGAGAAGCGCTCTGTAGGCAGACAGGACAAAGAGCCTTGGGAAAAAGAAGATAAGGGAGCAAAAGCAGAAGCGTCTGTACTCTGCGAGTGCCGGAAGATCACACGACTCATCACAGGCAATTGAGTATGCTGGTGCTGAATTAATGTCCTTGATTTGCTGATCGGTAATGTTGCCTGCCATTTTAATGGCCCTTTCCTTCACTGTCTTATCTCAGTTTTGTTTTTAAAGTCTGCAAATAGGTGTTCTGATATGTTGATGAACGACTCCTTCATGTAGTCACCATCTGTGAACGGTTTTCCACGCTTTATTATCTCCCGGGTTGCAACAAAACTTGCAGCAGTAGTGGAGTTTGGAGATGCAATCCATTTCTTAAATCTATTTTTGCGCTCCTCTAATTTCTCCAGAAGTAATGCAATCGCACTGAATTGATTGATTGATTGATTGATTGATTGATTGATTGATTGATTGATTGATTGATTGATTGATCGATCCCGGTCCGTTATATGATTCTCCCTTGTGCAGTGGCCTGGTACAGCCGATTTCTTTATTGGACTTCCTACTTCTTGTTTTGCTGCTCTTGTGCGTCTTCGGCTTGTTTCTTTCTCACACTCTAGGTTCTCTATGTTCTGTTGTTCTGTGTTGAGCTGGCATCCGGTTTCTACTATATATGTTTTATTGCAAAGTTTGCATGGGATTTGATAAATGACTCCACACTTGTGTCCTGCTGATCTTTTAGGTGCACTAGTCTTTTTCTAAATGTTATGCATGGTTATGTTGGTGTGTTTATGTTGTGTGTTTTTTTTCATGGTTGCTCTTATTTTTTCTGTTATGCCTTTGATTTATGAAAGGGTTATCACTGGTTTTGGTTCTTGTTTTTCTGGATTTCTGGTGCTTCTCGGAGAGGAAATCGCAGGCAGCAGAGGGCTATACCGACCTTTGCTGCCCGCGGACAAACAGAGAAGGAAGTGACGCCGACAACAGCGGTGAGCGCTACCCAAAACATCAGCAAAGGCAAGTAAAACAACTCCTTTACCGAGTTGGAAAAGAACCAAGTAATGCAGTAGAAGAAACACAGAATGAGCATACAAAAGATGATTGTAAAATCATCTGGAGATGGTGTGATGGAGCATAATTGTTTCCATATTTTTACTTTTTCTGCTTCCAACATTACCACTAATTAATCTGAGCAGCAGGTTCCTACCTGTACTGTACAACCATCATGTTCTGCTCTCCACAGTGTCGGGCACAGCGAATATACCTCATCCAACTGGATTTACTGGGATCATTTCCATCAATAAAGTGTTGTAGAGTTCCTTCTGAGTCATAAATCTGAAACACAAAAAAAGCAGCATTTAGAGACTAAATTTTAATGTTTTAACCATGTTATTTACAAATAAGCCACGTCAGTTTCTGTTTAGGTCTCATATTTAGTCCCGTTACTTATTTTATTTTTACTCACTTTTTTCTTTATCGGAGCACTTTTATTTATGCGTAACTTATACAGGTAGCACACCTACAAAATCCCACCATTGTTAGGATTGGAGGATTTTCCAGCAGGAACGACCTGTTAAAGGTAAAAGGTCAGATATGCTCTTTCAGGATGTTCTGCTATGAGCAGTAATATCTCAGCGTGACCCAAAACAAATTCTTGTAAACCGAATCTGATGCCCTGGTAGCCTTGAGCGGCAACAAACCCCCACGAAGGAATGCAGACAGATGCTGGGAAAACCCGACCTACCCCCTCCCCCGCCTTTGGATTGGTGGACTTCAGCCTGGCGAGGTCATCAACCTGCAGGAGTCAATGTGCTCTGCGCTTCTCCCAAGATCTCCCTCCCACCTGTGACTGTACAGTGGCTGAGTGCCGTAGATGGCTGCTCTCGCTGGGGGAAACAGGATAATCTTGGGGGGGGGGCTGGGGGCAGCTGGGACATGTCCCACCCACTTTTTCCAAAGGGTTAGGGTTAGTTCAAGTTTTGACCCCTGCACTTTTTACCATCCAAAAACAATATTACGCTATATTAAATTGACACTGGTTGAGCTCTAGGACCACGCAGAAAACAACCGTTTTTTAGTTGAAGCCTGTTTCCCATTAGAACAAACCGTAAAGATACAGTGTGGTTGGGATTGTGAGAAGTTCCTTTAGATAAAGGGGGGCGTAACCATGACTGCACTGATAAGTAAGGAGGGAGACCTTATATTCGATTCTGAGTGGAACAGGGAGCCAATGAAGCGCTTTCAGAACTGGGGTAATGTGCTCATATTTGCGCACTCTCATCAGAATCCTGGCAGCGGTGTTCTGTTCTACAACCCCCCAAGGCGCTTCACAACAACAACATTGATGGGGATGAGCGACGATGTAGCCACAGCTGCCCTGGGGCGCTCTGACAGAGGCGAGACCTGCTGAACACCGGCCGCTCTGACCACCAGAAGTAGGCAAGGTGGGTTAAGTGTCTTGCCCAAAGACACAACAGCAGCATTCTGTGGTCGGAGCCGGAAGTAAAACAGACCTCAGAGAAACATCTTACTCGATGACATCTGAATATGATTCAATGCTTTCGTCACACAGGTTTTCCATCCCTTTCGGTATCCTTTTCCAGACCGAGCTACAGCATTTTCAAACAACTTTACCAGTCATTTTTATTAGTTTTTATTCATTTTGCCATTGATATATTGTACATACCTGATTTAGAATTTTCCTTCATCTTACTCTTCATCAAGTCTTATTATTTTCATATTACAGTATTTTATCATATTATGTGCATTATTCAACTAAATAGATCAATTACAGGCAATTTATCATTACGTTTTACATTAAATTTGGTCCATCCATCCATTCACATCCGCTTATCCAGAGTCGGGTCGTGGGGGCAGTAGCCTATGCAGGGAGGCCCAGACTTTTCTCTCCCCAGCCACTTGGACCAACTCCTCCGGGGGAATCCCAAGGCTTTCCCTGGCCAGGTGAGAGACATAGTCCCTCCAGCGTGTCCTGGGTCTCCCTTTAGGTCTCCTCCCAGTTGGACGTGTCTGGAAAACCTCACCAGGGAGGCATCCTAACTAGATGACCGAGCCACCACAACTGGTTCCTCTCAATGTGGAGGAGCAGCGGATCTACTCCGAGCCCCTCCCGAACGACCGAGTGTATCACCTTGTCTCTAAGGAAGAGCCCAGCCACCCTGTGGAGAAAACTCATTTCGGCCGCTTGTATCCATGATCTCGTTCTTTCGGTCACTACCCAAAGCTCAAGACCATAGGTGAGGGTAGGAACGTAGATCGACCGGTAAATCGAGAGCTTCGCCTTCCGACTCAGCTCTCTCTTCACCACGACAGACCGGTACAACGCCCGCATCACTGCAGACGCAGCACCAATCCGCCTATCGATCTCACGCTCCAGTTTTCCCTCACTCGTGAACAAGTCCCCGAGATACTTAAACTCCTCCACTTAGGGAAGGACCTCATCCCTGACCCGAAGAAGGCATTCTACCCTTTTCCGAATCAAGACCATGGTCTCAGATTTAGAGGAGCTGATTCTCATCCCAGCTGCTTCACACTCGGCTGCAAATCGCTCCAGCGAAAGCTGAAGATCACGTTCTGATGAAGCAAACAGGACCACATCATCTGCAAAAAGCAGAGACCTGATCCTCAGGCCACCAAAACGGATGCCCTGAACACCTTGGCTGCGCCTAGAAATCCTGTCCATAAAGGTTATGAACAGAATCGGTGACAAAGGGCAGCCTTGGTGGAATCCAACTCTCACTGGGAACGAGCCCACCTTACTGCCGGAAATGCGGACCAAGCTCTGACACCGGCCATACAGGGACCTAACAGCCCGTATCAGAAGGCCTGGTACCCCGGAGTACCCCCCACAGGGCTCCCCGAGGGACGCGGTCAAAAGCCTTCTCCAAATCCACAAAACACATGTGGACTGGTTGGGCAAATTCCCACGCACCCTCCAGGATCCCCCTAAGGGTATAGAGCTGGTCCAGTGTTCCACGGCCAGGACGAAAACCACATTGCTCCTCCTGAATCTGAGGTTCAACAATCCGACGGACCCTCCTCTCCAGAACCCCTGAATAGACCTTACCAGGAAGGCTCAGGAGTGTGATCCCCTAATAGTTAAAACACACCCTGCGGCCCCCCTTTTTAAATAAGGGAACCACCACCCCGTTCTGCTAGTCCAGTGGAGCTGCACTCAATGTCCATGTGTTATTGCAGAGCCGCGTCAGCCAACACAGCCCCACAACATCCAGAGCCTTAAGGAACACTGGGCGGATCTCATCCACCCCTGGAGCCTTGCCACAGAGGAGCTTTCTAACCACCTCAATGACCTCAGCACCAGAGATTTGAGAGCCCAACTCAAAATCCCCAGACTCTGCATCCTCACTGGAAGACGTGTTGGTGGGATTGAGGAGGTCTTTGAAGTATTCTGCCCACCGATCCACAAAATCCTGAGTAGAGGTCAGCAGCACACCGTCCCCACTATAGATAGTGTTGGTAGCACACTGCTTTCCCCCCCTGAGGCGTCGGATGGTGGACCAGAATCTCCTTGAAGCCGTACGGAAGTCTTGCTCCATGGTCTCACCGAACTCCTCCCACGTCCGGGCTTTTGCCTCGGCAACCACCTGAGCCGCGTTCCGCTTGGACTGCCGGTACCCGTCAGCTGCCTCTGGAGTCCCACAGGCCAAAAAGACCTGATAGGACTCTTTCTTCAGCTTGACAACATCCCTAACTGCCGGTGTCCACCAGCGGGTTCGGGGGTTGCCACCACGATAGGCACTAACGATCCTGCAACCACAGCTCCGGTTGGCCGCCTCAACGATGGAGGCACGGAACAGGGTCCATTTTGGACTCAATGTCCCCCACCTCCCCCAGAATATTTTGGAAGTTCTGTTGGAGATGGGAATTGAAGCTCTTTCTGACAGGTGACTCTGCCAGACGTTCCCAGCAGACCCTCGCGATAAGTTTGGGCCTGCCTGGTCTGAACGGCATCCTCCCCCACCATCTGAGCCACCTCACAACCAGGTAGTGGTCAGTTGATAGTTCTGCCCCTCTCTTCACCCGAGTGTCCAAGACATGCGGCCGCAGGTCAGATGAAACAACAACAAAGTCGATCATCATGCTGCGGCCTAAGGTATCCTGGTGCCAAGAGCACATATGGACACCTTTATGTCTGAACATAACAAAACACCACTCGAATTCAGATGAGGGGGGCCGTTCCTCCCAACCACACCTCTCCAGGTCTCACGGTCGTTGCCCACGTGAGCGTAAAAGTCCCCCAGCAGAACGAGGGAGTCACCGGAAGGAGCGCTCTCCAGCACCCCCTCCAAGGTCTCCAAAAAGGGTGGGTAGCCTGAACTGTAGTTCGGTGCATAAGCACAGACCACAGTCAGAACCCGTTCCCCCACACGTAGGCGGAGGGAGACTACCCTCTCATTCACTGGGGTAAACCCCAATGTACAGGCACCAAGATGGGGGGCAACTAGTATGCCCACCCCTGCTCGGCGCCTCTCAGTGGGAGCAACTCCAGAGTGGTAGAAAGTCCAACCCCTCTCAAGGAAACTGGTTCCAGAGCCAGAGCCATGCGTTGAGGTGCGTCCGACTATATCTAGTCGGAATCTCTCAACCTCACACACCAACTCAGGCTCCTTCCCCACCAGAGAGGTGACATTCCATGTGCCAAGAGCCAGCTGTAGCGGAGGATCAGACCGCCAAGATCCCCGCCCTCGACTACCACCCGTCACACACTGCACCCAACCCCTTTGGTCCCACCCATGAGTGGTGAGCCCATGGGGAGGGGGGCCCACGTTTCCTCTTCGGGCTGTGCCCGGCCAGGCTCCATGGGTGAATGCCCGGCCACCAGGCGCTCGCCAACGTGCCCCACCTCCAGGCCTGGCTCCAGAGGGGGGCCCCGGTGACCCACGTCCGGGTGAGGGAACACGGTTTCCATTCATATAATTCATCATAAGAGGTCTTTGGGCTGCTCTTTGTCTGATCCTTCAACCCAATGATGTCACAATTTAAACAAAGTCGAGGACTAACGGTGATCATAAGCTAGTCGAACTTGTGTGTGTGTGTGTGTGTGTGTGTTCATTATTAATCCATCTCTCCATCCATCCGTGGTGATGCAGTCAGACTGTATTGAGGAGGCGTCGAGTGTGTTTATAAGGTGATGACCCGATCCAATATGCGGCCTCTGAGTTGTCCATACAGCCAACAAACAATCGATGCAGTAAATGACTGAGAGAATCAAAGGAAACAGCCTCATTTATTATTCTCAGTATGTAAGCACTTTAACGTCTGTCTGCGGCTCGCATCGTACACGACTCTGTGGTTTTGAATTTTACCAACTAAAACACAACAGCTGCTCAGTATACATTGGCTTAATGTGCTTAAATATTTTATTTTCACATAAAAGATCTCCATCTCCAGTTTGGCTGTTTAAATGTAAAACTTTACCTTTGATGTATTTATTACTTCATTTTTTGTCTATTTTTTTCAAGTGTTTACAGAAATAGATCCTAATTTAATTCACTATAATAAAACCTAGAGGAAAGGCTCTTTACCTATTTTGCATTTATAGAAAATGTCTTATTAATTTGAGTCCAGTTGTTTTATTTCTCCGCTGAAGTCTTTTTAGTTTCCATTCCTAAACAAAATCAAACCTTTTCAGTTCTTACTTTTGTGACACTTTTAAATACCTATCTTATTTTTACATTTCTGCTTATTTAAGTTTGAGGACAAGCCAAAAGGCAGCCATTGTGTTTGGTGAGGTGATCGAGCACATGAAGGAAAAACTATGGCTGTAAAAATCTAACCCTTTCTTTGACGAGACAAACATTTTATTTTGATCATATTTTTATGGGTTCTTGATGAAGGAACATTAAACCAGTTTTCTAGAAAAAAAAAGGCCTCTTTTCATTGGTCGATTGGAGACAGGCTTGTAGACTGTCGGAGGTTGTCTTTGGTCATGAGAAGGCTCAGAAAGCTGCAGCAGAGCTGCTCAGACTGGACAACCACAGATTTGAAAATCACCCTGACATTCACCTTTTTTTTTTTACACGATTATGCTCCTGACGAGGGATTTGGCTGGCCGCAAATCACAGTGTGATCCAAGCTTTAAAGAGTAACTAAACCCCAAAAGAACTTTTTTTTGCTAATTAACTGTATAATTGGGTTTTTACAAATGCAATCTTTCTGTTTCTGTGCCGTTTTTGACATGTTTGTGTAAACTTGATTAAATCTAGAATCTAGGTCTAAAAATGTCTCAGTGCTGCCCCCTGTGGCAGAACAGCAGCTACTGCATTTTAAACTTGTGATTGGCTGGGACTGGAACAATTTCACGTCATCAGTACAGTCTCCTCCCACTCCCCCTCCTTCCCAGGATGGAAATTCCCCACACTTGGCCACGCCCCCCCTGTGCCTCCTGGCAACGCCCACTTTCTTGACTAGGGGTGGAGTTACATTTTCTGATGGTGTGCAGAGGAGATCCTGGTGTCTTATCCCTGATAGATGGTAGGATGGAGGACCAGTGATTCGGGTCTCCATAATGATTCAGTACAGGTGACTTGGATCATGAACTAAAGATTCAGATCCTGGATCCAAGCAGCTGAAATTTCTGAACTCCGCCATCTGGAAGGATCTTAGAGTCGAGATGCTGCTTCTGATCAGGATGGATGGCGTTTGCTACTGTATCTTAAACAACTGATTCATTCTGATTACTTATGATTGTGAATCTGGCATCAGAATTTCCAGCTCCTTAAACTAAATGTTATAGATTTCAACAGTTTTTTAAGTCAAAAAACAATTATTTATCCTTAAGTTAGTTTTATGTTCAAACTTAAACTGAAGAGAAAAACAAAAACACCACATGACCTTCGAGTCTGAAAGTGTGTGTGTGTGTGTGTGTGTGCGTGTGTGTGCGTGTGTGTGTCTGCTCTGTCTTCTCCATCCCCAGTGAGTCGTGGAGGATGGCTGCTTATACTGAGCCAGAATCCTCTGGAGGTTTCTTCCTGTTAAAAGGGAGTTTTCCTCTCCACTGTCGCTTTATGCTTGCTTAGTATGAGGATTGCTGTATAGTCACTGACACTAGTCAGTGACTTGATGCAACTTGCTGAGTTCCTTATATAGGAAACATTTTTTCTGATTGGCTTAATGAACTGACCTGAATTGGAATGTTTATTATGTGAAGCGATTTGGCGCTATATAAATAAACTTGAATTGAATTGTAGCCTGCTAAAGTGAACAAAGGCCCTGATCGGTTTCCTTCTCTAGACTCGTGGCTGTGAGGCTGCGTGCTGACTGACTCAGCAGTATAATCCTGAAGCAGCAGCTGGTTTCTAGCTTGATGCTGTTCTGTCAGAAGCGTTTTGGCCGCCCGTGTTTATCGAATCCATCGCTGCTGAATTCCATCGGCAAGACAAACGACCAAATATTGTTTAGCTCAACGTTAGCGGACCCACGGCTGTCCACCCCATTTGAAAACAACCATCACAGGATTTTAGTTTGTTTCAGCTTCAGTTTTTTTAAAGCTTCATAACTTGTCCTGGTTTAGCCTGTCAGCAGCTTTCGTGAGACCACACAGACGTACAGCTTCTAAAACAACTTCTAACTTATCACTTTGAATTCAGAGCGCTAAAAAGACTAAAACCTTTTAACCAAGAACATGTTTTTCATTAGTCTGCTTTTCTTTTCAGGACGTCCAAATCATTACAAATAAAGTGTGTGTGGGTGGGGAGGTGTATACATGTTTGCATACATAAATCAGCACATCTAATAATAATAATTGTGTAAACAAGCAAAAACGCAACAACAGAAAGTTAAATGGTAAATCAGATTATACCGTAGCAGCAGACTTCCTCATCTTCACCATTGTCAGAATTAGTGAACATGCGGTGAATTATTGTGCTTAAAATAAAATCTGAAATAAAAAATGTGAACAAAAAAAAGTGATAGGTGTGGAACACTGAAATAACATGTTTAATGTTATTTCTGATTCTAACGGGTCACTCTGAGTGTTTTAAGCAGGCTGAACATGAAAATAGTCTCCTACACCTATCTCCTGCAGTAGCTTCTGATAGAAAACAGACAATGAAACTCTAGGATTAGAAAATCCTGACAGATCTACGTCACACTGTCACTAACATTCATGGACTCACCCATCTGGACTCACGATGGGGAAGGCTGTTGTTGGTTTGGTCCAGGAAGCAGCAGGGAACGTCTCTGCTTGTAGAAGCTAACTGTTAGCATTAGCAACTCCACCACACAGCAGAACTCCTCCAGGCTTGTGTTATTTGTGGAGATAAAACATCAACGTTGCAGAGCAAACAGAGTCAGTGGTACAGCCGTGCTGCTGTTAGCCAATCAGAGGAGAGATGTCCAAATATCAGGACATCACATTTTCACTCCTAACGCATCGGAAACAAAAGTTTGGAAAGTCACCCTCCGCATCAGACGTCGACACCGAAAGTGCCCTTTTCATCACCGTTGTTACAAAAAGAGTCTTTCTGACTGCAAATCCCAATGTGGAGTCAGAGGGATGCGATGGGATGTCCGCCGGCGCTATGCCGAACACGCACATATCACCCCATCCGAACTTTAACCCTCGTGCTATTTCTAACCTTCCCTTCGCCTGGGCCCCCAACCATCACATTCTCAGTCCGAACGCGCGGGACAGAAACGCTTGGTCACCGTGAGAGGATGGTTGGAGGTAGCAAGGGGGTTAAGGTTAGGATGAAGCTCCCCTCAAGGGCCTTGCATTCCCTAAACAGGGAACTCAACGTTCTAGATACAAATCTAGGGGGGATCGTGCATTTTCTATGGTGGCCCCAAACCTATGGACTGAGTCACCTTTGCTTGGGAGGCACGCACCATCCCTCCATTCTTTGAAGTCTTGTTTAAAGACATGTCTACCAATTGCCTTTCCCCTTTGAGTCCCAAGTCAAACTTGGTTTTATCCTTTTATCGTCTGCCCTTAGGGAGCAGCAGTAGCTCAGGAAGGTTGCAGCAGCAATCGCGGCTCCGACCAGAGAACTCAAATCACAAACAGAGTCGTCCCGATGCACTTCACAAAGTTAACATTCTAGAATGTGGCTGTTGTGTCCTTGAGCAAGACTGCTGGTGGTGGTCTGAGGGACCGGTGGCGCCAGTGTTCCGCAGGCCACGCCTCTGTCAGTGCGCCCCAGGACATCATGAGTCATCACCAGCGTGTGAATGTGTGTATGAATGGGTGAATGACTGATTGTGTTGTGCAGTGCCTTGGGGAGTTGTAGAACCCTAAGAGGGCGCTATACAAATACAGGCCGGCTACCATTTACCATTCCTTAAATTCATGGTCAAACTCCATTTTACTCCAGTTTTATGTTATCATTACTTGTGTTTTTTTTTGTTTGGGTGTTTTTTGATTGCTTTAATGATATCTGTTGTTTTATAACCTTTTTACTATGTTTTACCATCATTTAATGGTGATGGTGTACAGCACCTTGCACTACGTGTAAACTGTAAAGGCTAATGATGATGACGAAAACTGAAACGTCAACAATAGTAGCCAACTGCCACTGGGTCAAAGGTCAAAGAGAATTAGTGTTTTTTAAATAAACAGATGTAAAACTAGGCAGTCCGGTAGTTAAAAGGTAAAATCTGACCACCTCTGAGCTCCAGGCTGAAGTCAGAGACGGCCTGAATCAGCAGGTCTGAAGGTCTGAGACGCTCCGTTCTCTGGAGCTGATGGAGAGATGTGATCCTGTCTGACGTTTCTGCTCACAGACCAACACAAGCTGGAGGTCTGACAGATATCAGGATGTAAATACGATATCGAAAATTTCAAAGGTCCACCCAGAAAGGTCAGAAGAAACCAGCTCTGTTCAACTTCAGCCAACAGGAGGACCACGACTGAGTGTTCCGACCTCCTGACCCAATCAGAGTACGTCTTCCTGTCCTGACTAGCCGATGCAGCAGACGTGTGTGCGTGCATGCCTGCATGCGTGTGTGTGTGTGTGTGCGTAGACAGGAATGTGGTTATCAGTTTAAACTCCAGAGTGGAGCTCCAGAGCGACGCTGGCATGTAAATGGCTGCTAGGCCGTCAGAAGACGACGTGTGTGTGACGGCGTCTGAGCGTTTATCACCAAGTGTGTGTCAGCGAGTCACTAATGCAGCTGTGAGTTATCGAGTCAGAAGGTGATTGAACCCTAACAGACACACACATACACAAACACACACACACACACACACACCTGTAGAGGTTTTACAACCAGCCTCTGAAGGGATTTTGTCTAATAGGATGAAATCTGATCGTTTATGTCATGCTTGACTGAAACATTTTCAGAAAATAAACGATTTATTCAATATTGTGTGATCAACAAAAACTCATCCATCTGAAATGTATTTATTGATTGTAATTGATCAAGACAAATCAGATTCTCTTTTTTTTCTGTCTCCCGTGTCCTGTGTGGCTGTGAAGCAAACAGAATTGATGTCTGAATGCTGGTAACAAGCCTTACAGATTTACTCTCAGGTGGAGCATCAAAGCGTCTGCTTTAATGTCACGCCTGATACTTAAAACTTTATTGTTATTGTTTTTGAATGCTTTGTAATTTCGACGAGACACGGAGACAGAGGTGAAAGAGAAAGGAAGAGACCAGGGTGCGGGGGTTCGACAGAAATAAACAATCGGGGTGGGGGGGGGGTCCGACAAATATAAATAATAAATGATGAACAAGAGTCTGCTTCTAGACCTGCAGAAAAGGGACACACAACAACACAACAATACAACAGGAGCAAGCTATCACTGCGTCAACTTAAAATATATAATCAGCATTGTTTATCTGAACAATCACACGATAATAAATCACAGTGCATTAAGTGCCCACCAGCCTTAAGACATTTGTTGAACATGCCCAAGTCCATACTTATGAGAGCACGATGTGAGCACCTGTGTGTGTACACGCGCTTGTATATGTAAGGTTTATCTATAGGAGCGTCCAATAGAGAGTGTGGGGGGCCACAGATCTGTCTCCCAAAGATGCACAGGAGATGGAGGGAGCTCCAAGTCCCAGAGATCCAGGAGCTGCCCCAGAGCACAGGAACCCCAAGGAGACCGCGACCAGAAAAGCCCCTGCCCCCCTCAAGAGGCGCAGAGGATCGCCTCGGGGGGCCACAACCAGCAGCCGGCAGAGTCCCGGGAGATATCAGCTGCAAGCCCAAAGGCCCACCCGCAGCCTCCCACCCCCTAGCCGGTCGAGCCCAGGACCCAGCAACCCGGAAGCGACCACCCCCGCCGAGGACCCAGCAGAGTCCAGGGACCCAGACCCCACCAGGCAGCCACCGGGATTGATCAGGCAGATGCCAAAAATCTTAAACCCCCTGACCCGGGAGCCACGAACACTCAGGCAGACCAAGGCACCACACCTCACACCAGGTGTGGCAGGGAGAGGGGAGACGAAGATCTATATCATCAAAAGAAGACCCAGGAGAAGGGAGGAGTCAAAGGCCCCACCTGACATATACAGTCATACACAAACACAGTCACACACTCCCTCCCTCATGCTCACACACACACATACAACCAAAGACTTACAAAAATGCATGCTGGGCACCCACTCATGCTCCCCATACACACCTTATTCACTCTGGTCCCGGTACTGCTGCACATGGGGTACAACCATCACCGGTTGCCAGAGTTTGACTCTTTCTGCTGGGGTGCTGATGAGCAACCCCCCCCTTCCAGAATATATAAGACATAGGCCATCCAGGTAAGGTTGGGACCTCCCCCTCCTGGACTTCCCCCTCCCCTGTGATGGGACAGCAGAGGAGCCAAGGTCTACCTGAGGCCCCTGAGCCAGGCACTGCCGCATGCTCCTGCCTTCTTCCCGGCAACATACATGTCAGGACCGGACCCCCAAGGCCCCGCCCAGATCCCCACACGGGGCCAGCCACCCCCACACCCCGAGCTCCCAGGCCTCCACCCAGACCCGCTCAGGGGCAATGCAGCTGCCAGGCAACGACCCATGGCCACCACCAAGACCCCCAAGGGGCCCCACTCACAACCGCCAGTAGTCCACCCCCTGAGGCAACCCAAGCACCTCCAGAGGGGGGCAGCAGCCCCCCCAGTCCCAGACACCCCCAGTGAACCCACCTCCAGGGAACGTTCGGATACTCCTAACTCAGATCCTCCACCCCCTCACCCACATCATCCCACAGGACAATATCAGTGATCCCCCATCATCGCTATGTGATGGAACCGATCAAAGGAGCCCAGAGAGATTGATCTGAAGTGGAAGCAGAGGCTATATCAAGTGCAATATGATCTAACAAAAGATTTCTATACTGGTTGATGTAGAGAGTTTCTCTATTTCTCCAAATCAAGAGGATAGTTTTCTTAGCGATGCATATGGCAGTCAGAACCACGTGAGCCAAAGATGTTTCCATCGGGACATCGTCCAGGTTTCCCAGTAGACAAAGAGAGGGGGTGGTTGGGATATGACATTTCAGACATTTTGACAGATCCTCACATACTCTACCCCAAAATTCCTGGACAGGTGGGCAGGACCACAGTGCGTGAATGTAATTGTCAGGAATGTTGTTTGTGCAGTGTGTACAGGTGTCAGACGACACAAACCCCATCCTGAACATCCGATGACCTGTATAGTGTACTCTGTGTAGAATTTTGTACTGAATTAATTGTACATTGGGGTGTCTGATCATTTTAAAAGTTTATAAACAAGTTTGGGACCAGAAGTCCTGGTCAAAGCTAACTGATAGATCCACCTCCCATTTTTCAATAGGGATTGCAATTCTATCGTCTATTTTGGACAGTGTCTTATATACTTTAGACAGTAGTTTGGGGGGTTTGAGATTATAGAAGTCTAATACCCTTGGTGGTGTTTGTAATTCTATTTTATTGAGCTTAAATTTTTGTTTAACTACAGATTTAATTTGGTGATATTCTAAAAAGCTATTCTTATCCATTCCAAATTGGGAGACTTATTCTATTAAATGGAATGGAGTCCAATCCTTCATATATGTGTTCCAGGTATAGGATCCCTTTATTTTTCCAGTCCGGAAGGTTCATCATTTGGTTATTTTGCAAAATATCAGGATTATTCCAGATAGGTGTGCGACTGCATGGTACTAGTGAAGACTCTGTCATTTTTAGATACTCCCACCATGCTGTCAGCGTGGTGCTGATACTAATACTTTTGAAGCCTTCATGTTTTCTTATGCTTGAGCTAATAAATGATAAGTGTGAAAGCTCTATCGTATTGCAAAGTGTCTGTTCTGTCAAATCAGATTCTCAGCAGGTCAGAATCGCACAAAAATCTGAAATCGGCATCGGTGTCTAAAACCAAAATCGGTGCATCTGTGAGACTTTCTGCATAAACGTTTTCTAAACACAAACATCAGCGTCAGGAAAAGTCGGAGCGTTGTCCGCCTTCTTCTCGTCTGTCTCTACTAAACACAACGTTCCCTCCTTCTTCCCGTTTTTCATCCCAAATCCTGTAAAACTGCCCTGAGAGCCGATCAATGATCACACGCTGCTGTTCTACAGCTAATCAATGAAACTCCACTAATTCTACTGTTATCTGTTCTCTCCATCTACCTCCTCCTCAGCTCACTGCTCTCCTCCATCTCCTCACATCACCTCTCCTCCTCCTCATGAGTCAGCAACACAGATAAAACTACATCATATGGCTCAGAGCTCTGATCTGATGCTGAAGAAGAAATCTGAGACGAAAAGGAAATTTTTAACTTTAATGAATTTGATAAAACTAAAGAAAATATTACCTCAGTCACACAGATTTTTAACTCCAACTAGATGTTCTTCTGCTTTAATAAATCAGAAGATCAGTAACGCTTTTGGCTGAAAACACTTTCGACACAAATAAATGAAACCAGCAGTGAGATTTGAGTCAGAACCAGAAGTCTCTCTTCTAGGTTTGTCCTTTTTTCCCCCTTTTTTCCATTTTCCCTCCTTTAAGCAGCGTTCCCATCCCCTCATCTACGTGTGAGGTAACAACATCCCACTGATTCGTTGTCACTCGGTACGTTTAACTGTCCGTAGCCACAGAGATGTTTCTCTGAGCCAGCTGCAAAGAAACGGAGGTCAAATAAACCCAAACGGATCCACGGAGCTCCGGGTCCATTCCCTCTGACAGGATGATGTCCAGCCCATCAGATCTTTCGGTGAGTGGCTCATTTTTTACCAGCGGGTCTTGTAAACCAAGCCGCCATGGCCGCCATCATGCCCAAGAGCAACAGTCGGACCTCCACATGCAGCCAGAACCACTTCACGTCTGAGGCGAGGTTCCAGCATGGTGGCTGAGCGGAGTCATAAATCAGACGGTAATAGTTGTTCTGAGGGACGGAAAATATTTAGATAACTGACTCGATTCACCTCAGAGGTCTGTACCCCCCCCCACCCCCGTACCACGGACCAACACCAACAGGACCCAGGTACCAGCCACACACAGGGGTCTCCAACCTGTGGCCCACAGGCCAAATAACGACCTAAGTGATTTTGTGTGTCCTGTGACACGATTTTGAGAAGTGTCATGTTGACGATGTCATCAGACACGAACCCTAACCCTAAAATCTGATTTGGAGTGCAGCTTTACTAGCGTGAATCATGGTAACAAATATATGTTTTTACTTATTTAATTAAAAAAACGTTGACAAGAAAATAACTTTGACATGACAGAGGCTGACTTTATCATAGCGCACCAAAATTTCAACCAAAAGTTTCCAAAGCAGCAGAAGAACTGTTGAGTAACTTGGTAACTTCAATGTTGAGTAAAAGATGTAATACGAAATACTTATATACCAGTATATAAAAATATATTCAAAATACTACAGCCCATGGGTTTTAAAAAGAAAAATATGATCTTGTATTAGTAAACTAATGTTACTGTAGAGTTATAAACAGGGATGCTCCACAGTGACTTTTTTGCCATATCCAACAAGATTGTTGATTGTTAATTCCCAACACTGATATCTGCCGTGTCCCCTTCTCATAAAAACAGAAAAACTAAAACATTTTAGGTCGCTAACGTCACGTTTCTCTCCCATCATGCCTAAATGTAAACATTTTCTGTGTAAAATAACAACAACTTCCATTTAACGTAATAAGAGGAAAAACGCCATGTTTATTTTGTCTCCAACAGTGGCTCAATCTCATTCTCCCTCAGCGTGACGCTACGATGTGTTTATTAGTTGGTGATGTCATTTTTATTTTTCTGTGTATTGCAGCTATGGTGCTAAAACATTTATGAAGCTCTTCAGATAAGAAAAACAATCCTTGGATGAAGATTCTTGTTTTAGTCATTCGTTAGCTGCAGAGTTTAGAAAATGGTTAAAAATATATTTTGAATGAGCAAAAAATAGACAATTGTGATTTAAAAAATGTAAAGAAAGAGAGAGAGTGAACAGGAAAGAGGGAAATCAGTGGATCCTGAGGAAGGTGGAATAGGTGGGGAGAGCAGAATAAAGAGAGAGAGGTGAAGAAGGTCATACAAAAGCCAGCTTGAACAAGTGAGTCTTCAGCTGCTTTTTAAAGGAGACCACTGAGTCCACTGATCTCAGGCTCAGGGGGAGAGAGGTCCAGAGTCTGGGGGCCACAGCAGGAATACAGGAGTAAAAACCAGAGTAAAAACTGGAGTAAATACTAGAGTAATTACCAGAGTAAAAACCAGAGTAAGAACCGGAGTAAAAGCTGGAATAAGTACAGGAGTAAAAACCAGAGTAAAAACTGGAGTAAATACTAGAGTAATTACCAGAGTAAAAACCAGAGTAAGAACCGGAGTAAAAGCTGGAATAAGTACAGGAGTAAAAACCAGAGTAAAAACTGGAGTAAATACTAGAGTAATTACCAGAGTAAAAACCAGAGTAAGAACCGGAGTAAAAGCTGGAATAAGTACAGGAGTAAAAACCAGAGTAAAAACTGGAGTAAATACTGGAGTAATTACCAGAGTAAAAACCAGAGTAAGAGCAAGAGTAAAAGCTGGAATAAATACAGGAGTAAAAACCAGAGTAAATACCGGAGTAAAAAATCAGAGTAAATATCAGAGTAAAAACCGGAGTACATACCGGAGTTAAAACCAGGGTAAAAACTGGAGTAATTACCAGAGTAAAGACCGCAGTAAAAACAGAGTAAAAACGGGAATAAGTACAGGAGTAAAGACCAGAGTAAATACCGGAGTAAAATACCAGAGTTAAAACCAGAGTAAAAACCGAAGTAATTACCAGAGTAAGAAACAGAGTAAAATCTGGAATAAGTACAGGAGTAAACACCAAAGTAAATACCGGAGTAAACACCAGAGTGAAAACCAGAGTAATTACTGGAGTAATTACCGGAGTAGAAAACCAGAGAAAAACTGGAATAAGTACAGGAGTAAATACCGGAAACTCCGTTGGAATGTGGGGAAAACAAACACGGATCAAAGTAATAAGTACTTATTTTATAGCTTTAATCAGAACTTATTAAAATGGTAGAAAATTTAATGTTTCAATCCTTGAATGAAGAAAACGACAACGCTCCAGAACCCAAAACGAGGAACCAACATGCTGCTCGGTTCTGAGGAATCCCGTGAATACACGTTCTGCCGGCCTGGTGGGAAAGCCCGCTCTTTCTTCTCCACTCCTGTGGTCACCACGGCCTGCAGGGTGGCGTCACGCAGAGACAGAAATGAGTACGGTCCGACCCGACTCACAGAGTGGGTCTAACCAAACAGGACCGGGCTGAGCGGTGGTCTTCTAGCAGCCGCAGCCTGACCTGCAGGTCAGATCATCTTAAAGTCGGGGTG
>SSNQ01034622.1:301660-357757 GCA_006942095.1 Nothobranchius kuhntae
GGCTCAATCTCATTCTCCCTCAGCGTGACGCTACGATGTGTTTGTTAGTTGGTGATGTCATTTTTATTTTTCTGTGTATTGCAGCTATGGTGCTAAAACATTTATGAAGCTCTTCAGATAAGAAAAACAATCCTTGGATGAAGATTCTTGTTTTAGTCATTCGTTAGCTGCAGAATTTAGAAAATGGTTAAAAATATATTTAAAATGAGCAAAAATAGACAATTGTGATAAAAAAAATGTTAAGAAAGAGAGAGAGTGAACAGGAAAGAGGGAAATCAGTGGATCCTGAGGAAGGTGGAATAGGTGGGGAGAGCAGAATAAAGAGAGAGAGGTGAAGAAGGTCATACAAAAGCCAGCTTGAACAAGTGAGTCTTCAGCTGCTTTTTAAAGGAGACCACTGAGTCCACTGATCTCAGGCTCAGGGGGAGAGAGGTCCAGAGTCTGGGGGCCACAGCAGGAATACAGGAGTAAAAACCAGAGTAAAAACTGGAGTAAATACTGGAGTAATTACCAGAGTAAAAACCAGAGTAAGAACAAGAGTAAAAGCTGGAATAAATACAGGAGTAAAAACCAGAATAAGAACCGGAGTAAAAGCTGGAATAAGTACAGGAGTAAAAACCAGAGTAAATACCGGAGTAAAAATCAGAGTAAATATCAGAGTAAAAACCGGAGTACATACCGGAGTTAAAACCAGGGTAAAAACTGGAGTAAGAACCGGAGTAAAAACTGGAATAAGTACCGGAGTAAAAACCAGAGTAAAAACCAGAATAAATACCAGAGTAAAGACCGCAGTAAAAACAGAGTAAAAACGGGAATAAGTACAGGAGTAAAGACCAGAGTAAATACTGGAGTTAAAACCAGGGTAAAAACCGGAGTAAAAACCGAAGTAATTACCAGAGTAAGAACCAGAGTAAAAACTGGAATAAGTACAGGAGTAAACACCAAAGTAAATACCGGAGTAAACACCAGAGTAAAAACCAGAGTAATTACTGGAGTAGAAAACCGGAGTAAAAACTAGAATAAGTACAGGAGTAAAAACCAGAGTAAATACCGGAGTAAAAATCAGAGTAAAAACCGGAGTACATACCGGAGTTAAAAGTAAACCAGAGTAAAAACCAGAATAAATACCAGAGTAAAGACCGCAGTAAAAACAGAGTAAAAACGGGAATAAGTACAGGAGTAAAGACCAGAGTAAATACCGAAGTAAAATACCAGAGTTAAAACCAGAGTAAAAACCGAAGTAATTACCAGAGTAAGAACCAGAGTAAAAACTGGAATAAGTACAGGAGTAAACACCAAAGTAAATACCGGAGTAAACACCAGAGTGAAAACCAGAGTAATTACTGGAGTAGAAAACCGGAGTAAAAACTAGAATAAGTACACGAGTAAATACCGGAAACTCCGTTGGAATGTGGGGAAAACAAACACGGATCAAAGTAATAAGTACTTATTTTATAGCTTTAATCAGAACTTATTAAAATGGTAGAAAATTTAATGTTTCAATCCTTGAATGAAGAAAACGACAACGCTCCAGAACCCAAAACGAGGAACCAACATGCTGCTCGGTTCTGAGGAATCCCGTGAATACACGTTCTGCCGGCCTGGTGGGAAAACCCGCTCTTTCTTCTCCACTCCTGTGGTCACCACGGCCTGCAGGGTGGCGTCACGCAGAGACAGAAATGAGTACGGTCCGACCCGACTCACAGAGTGGGTCTAACCAAACAGGACCGGGCAGAGCGGTGGTCCTCTAGCAGCCGCAGCCTGACCTGCAGGTCAGATCATCTTAAAGTCGGGGTGGGAAAGGCAGCAGTGAAAACCACGTCTACAGTTCAGAAGCAAAATCAAACGTCTGACGCTGGAGATCCACTAGAATCCAGATTCCTGCAGAACTCCTAAAAGCGTCTCCAGATGTTTTCACTCAGCTGAACATCAGAGTTTAAATCACTTAGAGAAACAGAGCGAAGCGTTTCGGCCTCTCCACCTCCCCAAACCAGATCAAATAAAAAGATAAAGAAAAATAAGCTATCTCGTGTTTTTGAGAGGTGGGAAGAGCGCTGCGCTTGCTTCAGGCTCCAGGTCAGCTCTCTTGTTTTCACAAGAATACTTTTTCTCAACCTCTTTATTTTCCCGTCCGTTTTTTCCTCGACTCTCTCCGGCTGGAATCACAAACTCCTTCAGGGTCTGTTAGACATCCTCAGGTGTGAGGAGACCCCCCCCCCCCCAGCATCCCTAATAAACAGACACACTCTATTAAATGTCCCGACTCTTCTGGGTATCACATAAAAACTGAATCACCTTCACTTAAACATCCTGAAATAAGAAAAACTAGATTTTCTTCATTTAAAAAATATGCTGTGTTTCATATTTTTGTGGTTTAGTTTCAGATTACTGTAAAACAGAGTACTCAAATTAAACGGTCCAAGGGTCAATTTAAAAAAATGACTTTGAAATTCGAGGTCCAGTCCAGGGTGGGGGTGCTGGCAGATCATCCCCCCCCCCCATGTTCATCCTTCAAAAGTCAGAACATTTTTTTTATTATCAGCGGATTTTATTCTTTTGAAAATCACAGATTTTGGTTTTTAAGTCCGATACCAATTTCTGACTCCTGATCTGCCGATACCGATTTCTGCTGTCAAATAAAAACAACAACAACAACTATAATTTATAGAACACAAATTAAATAAATACATTTAATGTCCCATTCTGGAAGTGGAAACCTCCTCGTGGAAGATCTGGTAGTCCTAGCATGAGTTAGCAGGTAGCAATGAGGAGTTCATGGACCAGGGAAAATGTCAGACTTTTCTTTGCCACTTGGGAATTCTGCTTTTTATTTTTTTAAACCAAAACAAATAAGAAATAAGAAAATCAGATTTTTGAATTTCAGATTGGTTGGTCACAGGCTGAGCTGATCAGGCGGAGTATTGGACATTTCCAATCACCAGCTGATTTTCTGCTGCAGTTAAAATAATTAATTTTCTCATCATAAACATCCCGAGGTTCCATGTTTGTTAAATTTGGCATTTTGGATTGTCTTCAATTTTTTTGTTTTTCATTCTCAATATGTAACAATCTATTTATTCTACGATCATTTGGTTTGATGCACTGATTCTGGTTTTGAGGCCTGATTTCACTAATTCATTCATCAGCAACAGCTGATCGTGCTGATCATCAGCCGTTTCTGATCCCCAGACAGCGTTAGTGGTTTCTTCTGTTTCCCTCACAGGAAAAGGAGCATCGGAGCTTAAAGATTATTTATTATTACATCGGTGTGGTTTTGACCCGCGGATAAAAACACGTCTGCCTCGCTGAAACCCAAACACGTAACTGGGTTTTGTGTAATTCAGCAGAAACCGTTTGTGATTACGTAATCGGAGCGGTGATGTCAGATGTGGTTTAATAAAACATTAACTACCGACATCAGTCAGGAAGACAGAAGGCTGGCTGGACGCTACGACCACAGACCGCCGAAACAAAAAGTCAGACAGAAACCTGCAGGGAGCAACGCCATGATGGACAGACTCATAAACACGCCGACGGAATACCTCAGGAGGCAAAAATAAAGGACCTGGAATTCTGGGAATCCTCGTGTGTCCCATCAACATCCAACACAAACTAAATATTTAGCCATAAACTGCTCTGAAGTTCTGATGTTTGCTTCTCGTTTTTACTTCGACGATCCACTCTGATGTGTCCACAAACTGAACTCCAGTAAAACCCAGCGGGGCCGGGTCAGCGCCATGAGCAGTGGGAACGCTCCGGTGTTTTTACTGCAAATTCTTTTCAATCAGCAGCGGACTGGGAGGAGGAAAATCAGAGGTGCTCCCCGTGCTGCTGACCCAAACCGGCCCTTCCTGGACGCCATAGACAACATGACACAAGCGCCCTGATTGGCTATAGGACATACATCACTTCCTGTTTTGAGGAGCGTCAATAAGAGAGTTTAACAACCAGTGAGTTTTAATGGGATCTGTGTGCAACGCTGATCCATCAATAGACCTAATGACCGGTGCAGCCCGGCAGCCGATAACGGGCCGGCGCTCAGAGGCAGCTAATCGGATCGGTGGTCCTGCAGGGCCCAGAGATTCAGAGGCTGGTCTGAGACCAGCAGCAGACGGCCAACGGGGACCTTTACTGGGTCCGAGTCAACCACAACGAAAAGATTATTCAAAGTTTTAGAGCAACTCGTAAAAAAAAAGGTAAATAAAATTAGTTTAAAAAAATCTGAAACAGATTTTAAAAAATATTTAAGCACCAAAGCAGCTTTGGCACCAACACCTGCAGGACCATCAACGACCCCGGGTCACGGTCCAAATCCCATCGTTTGTTTCTTTTTCTGTTCTTCTATTACTATTTCACTAGGATCTGTGTGTGTGTGTGTGCACGTGCGTGTGTGCACGTGCGTGTGTGCGTGTGCGCGTGTGTGTGTGTGTGTGTGTGTGTGCTCTGTCTTCTCGATCCCCAGTGAGTCGTGGAGGATGGCTGCTTATACTGAGCCGGGATTCTCTGGAGGTTTCTTCCTGCTAAAAGGGAGTTTTCCTCTCCACTGTCGCTTTATGCTTGCTTAGTATGAGGATTGCATCAAGTCACTGACACTAGTCAGTGACTTGATGCAATTTGCTGGGTTCCTTATATAGGAAACATTATTTCTGATTGGCTTAATGAACTGACCTGGATTGGAATGTTTATTATGTGAAGTGCCTTGAGACGACTCTTGTCGTGATTTGGCGCTAAATAAATAAACTTGAATTGAATTGAATATTAAAATTTTACTGTTTTTATCCGTTTTCCGGTATGAATGATGTAAAAACCAGGCTAAACCTGAAACACTGCTGCTCCTGCAGACAGGTTAAACTCCCGCTCCTAATGAACATGGCTGACTTCAGTTCCTGTGACCTCTGACCCTCAGAAGGAGTCTGCCTGCCACCCCCACCCCCCCCCCCACCCCCGGTCCTCCTCCTCCTCCTGCGGTCAACAGCAGAGAGACTGATGTCCGGTCAACCGACGTCTGACTGACCTTTAGCAGCTCGGCCGCCGGGGACTCATCCATCTCCCAGCATCCTCCACTGCCCCCCCCCCATGCTAATGCAGCTGTTTATAACGGCCACATTGACTTTCTCCTGCCACTGTATGTAAATACAATCTACTCTGATCAATGGACTGAGAGGCGACGACCGCGTGGCACCAACAAGAGCATCAACACCTCTAGTCCACATCTAGAGAACTTTAATTATTCCAGGTTCTGCATCAACGTGAAACAAGCTGAAAGAAACAATCATTAACTCAGGATGAGGAGCGAAGAGCAGATGGATGGCTTAACCAATTAACTCATGAATTCATTTAAATATCTGACGATCAGCAGGTTGTTACCAGGTCATTTCTAACAAACGTCTTCGGTTCAAACAGAGAAGATCTGATCAACAGCTGACGGGTTAAACGGATAGAAATCCTCTAGTAAGTTTATATCAGAGATACTTTTAGGTGTGGTGTCAGAGTAAAACGGGTACTAGTTACCTCTGGTTACCACATACAGGTTAATTACACATGAACCTCATCAAAGAACATATTTAAACACATCAGAAGTTTAAAGTCATGTGGCTTTATTCATATTTACAAGGAGCTTTTAATTTGAAAGTACTAAACCGATGACATCTGTTCTGAGCTCCTCCACAGGTTCTGGATCGAGACGGCATTCAAATAAAAGTTCAGTCCTGATTAGGAAAAGAGGGAACAAAGATGTGGTCGGTGTTAAATGTTACTCTTGGTGAGTCCAGGAAAACTAGTTGGTGTTATTTATGGTTTTTCTCCGGTTGGTTTCAGTCGAGGTTTTCTAGCAGCATAAAAAATGATCTGAAACGGACCAGAAACAGCAGAATGTGACAGAAAACTACTGAGTGCGTAGGAAATATTTGTACTTGACAAATATGGAGTACATAGGTGTATTTGATGCATTCATATGTGAGTTTTGCCCTAAAACATGCAACACCTGCTGCTGCCAGTAGGGGGCACCACAGCGAAGGCCTGAAAAAACATCCATCCATCCATTTTCATCCGCTTATCCAGAGCTGGGTCGTGGGGGCAGTAGCCTAAGGCGAGAGGCCCAGACTTCCCTCTCCCCAGCCACTTGGGCCAGCTCCTCCGGGGGAATCCCAAGGTGTTCCCTGGCCAGGTGAGAGACGTAGTCCCTCCACCGTGTCCTGGGTCCCCCTTTAGGTCTCCTCCCGGTTGGACGTGCCCAGAAAACCTCACCAGGGAGGCGTCCAGGAGGCATCCTGACCAGATGCCCAAGCAACCTCAAGTGGCTCCTCTCGATGTGGAGGAGCAGCGGGTTTACTCTGAGCCCCACCCAAATGACCGAGCTTCTCACCCTATCTCTAAGGGAGAGCCCAGCCACTATTTGGAAAAAACTCATTTCGGCTGCTTGTATCCGCGATCTCGTTCTTTCGGTCACTACCCAAAATTCATGACCATAGGTGAGGGTAGGAACGTAGATGGACCGGTAAATCGAGAGCTTCGCCTTCTGACTCAGCTCTCTCTTCACCACGACAGACCGGTACAACGCCCGCATCACTGCAGATGCAGCACCAATCCGCCTATCGATCTCACGCTCCAGTTTTCCTTCACTCGTGAACAAGACCCCGAGATACTTAAACTCCTCCACTTGAGGCAGGACCTCATCCCTCACCCGGAGAAGGCATTCTACCCTTTTCCGAATCAAGACCATGGTCTCAGATTTAGAGGAGCTGATTGTCATACCAGCAGTTTAACACTTGGCTGCGAACCGCTCCAGCGAAAGCTGAAGATCACGTTCTGATGAAGCCAACAGGACCACAACATCTGCAAAAAGCAGAGACCTGATCCTCAGGCCACCAAAGCGGATGTCCTCCACTCCTTGGCTGCGCCTAGAAATCCTGTCCATAAAGGTTATGAACAGAATCGGTGACAAAGGGCAGCCTTGGCGGAGTCCAACTCTCACTGGGATCGAGCCCGACTTACTGCCGACAATGTGGACCAAGCTCTGACGCCGGTCATACAGGGACCTAACAGCCCGTATCAGAGGGCCTGGTACCCCATACTCCCAGAGTACCCCCCACAGGGCCCCCCGAGGGACGCGGTCAAACGCCGTCTCCAAATCCACAAAACACATGTAGACTGGTTGGGGAAATTCCCACGCACCCTCCAAGATCCCCCTAAGGGTATAGAGCTGGTCCAGTGTTCCACGGCCAGGACGAAAACCACATTGCTCCTCCTGAGTCTGAGGTTCAACAATCCAACGGACCCTCCTCTCCAGAACCCTTGAATAAACCTGACCAGGAAGGCTCAGGAGTGTGATCCCCCTGTCGTTGGAACACACCCTGCAGTCCCCCTTTTTAAACAAGGGGACCACCACCCTGGTCTGCCAGTCCAGTGGGACTGCCCCCGATGCAGCTCCGGTCGACTGCCTCAACAATGGAACAGGGTCCATTCAGACTCAGTGTCCCCCGCCTCCCCCGGAACATTTTGGAAGTTCTATCGGAGGTGGGAATTGAAGCTCCTTCTGACAGGAGACTCTGCCAGACATTCCCAGCAGACCCTCGCGATACGTTTGGGCCTGCCTGGTCTGACCAGCATCCTCCCCCACCATCTGAGCCACCTCACCACAAGGTAGTGGTCAGTTGACAGCTCCACTCCTCTCTTCACCCGAGTGTCCAAGACATGCGGCCGCAGGTCAGATGAAACAACAACAAAGTCGATCATCGAGCTGCGGCCTAAGGTATCCTGGTGCCAAGAGCACATATGGACACCTTTATGTCTGAACATGGTGTTCATTATGGACAATCCATGACTGGCACAGAAGTCCAATAATAAAACACCACACGAATTCAGATGAGGGGGGCCGTTCCTCCCAACCACACCTCTCCAGGTCTCACTGTCGTTGCCCATGTGAGCGTTTAAGTCCCCCAGCAGAACGAGGGAGTCACCGGAAGGAGCGCTTTCCAGCACCCCCTGAAAGGTCTCCAAAAAGGGTGGGTAGTCTGAACTGTAGTTTGGTGCATAAGCACAGACCACAGTCAGAACCCATCCCCCCACACATAGGCGGAGGGAGGCTACCCTCTCATTCACTGGGGTAAACCCCAACGTACAGGCACCAAGATGGGGGGCAACTAGTATGCCCACCCCTGCTCGGCGCCTCTCAGTGGGAGCAACTCCGGTAGAAAGTCCAACCCCTCTCAAGGAAACTGGTTCCAGAGCCAGAGCCATGCGTTGAGGTGAGTCCGACTATATCTAGTCGGAACCTCTCAACCTCACACACCAACTCAGATGATGTCACCAGAGAGGTGACATTCCATGTGCCAAGAGCCAGCTTCTGTAGCCGAGGATCAGACCGCCAAGGTCCCCGCCCTCGACTACCACCTGTCACACACTGCACCTGACCCCTTTGGCCCCCCCCACGAGTGGTGAGCCCATGGGAAGGGGAACCCACTTTTCCTCTTCGGGCTGTGCCTGGCCGGGCTCCATGGGTGAAAGCCCGGCCACCAGACGCTCGCTAACATGCCCCACCTCCAGGCCTGGCTCCAGAAGGGGGGCCCCGGTGACCCACGTCCGGGTGAGGGAACACTGTTTCCATTAATATAATAATGCATTGAACTTGTATAGCGCTTTTCTAGACACCCAAAGACGCTTTCACACACTCTCACATTCACACACTGCTAGTGATGGTAAGCTACTTGTAGCCACAGCCGCCCTGGGGAGGTCTGACAGAGGCGAGGCTGCCATTTGGCGCCGTCAGCCCCTCTGACCACCACTAACACAGGCAAGTTGGGTGAAGTGTCTTGCCCAAGGACACAACAGCAGGATACCCCTGGCGGGGGCTGGAATTGAACCCATGACCCTCCGATCATGAGGCAACCCGCTCTACCACCTGAGCTACTGCTGCCCCCAACGTAACATAACACCATTACGTTAAAGAGCAAGTCACCCCCAAATCAACATGTTATTTCTGATAAACTATATAAATGCGTGTCTAATCGTGCTTATAATTCATCATAAGAGGTCCTCGGGTTGCTCTTTGTCTGATCCTTCACCTAGGACCTGTTTGCCATGGGTGACCCTACCAGAGGCAGAAAGCCTCAGACAACTTAGCTTCTAAGATCATTGAGACACTCAAATCCCTCCACCACGGTAAGGTAGCAGCCCTGGGGGAGGCTGAAAAACCGAATAGTTAAAAGAGTTGGAGAAACGAAATGTTGTAAATCTGAGAATCAAAGAAGTTTTTTTATACGAGAGCTCCCTCTACTGGTACGTTTTGTTATTTTATACTGTTAGCTTGCAGTTTCTTCTTTAAAGAGCAAATCACCCCCTACCAGAGTATTACTTCACTCCCTGTTTGAAAAATGCAACAAATGCTGTTGTCTAGCAGACCGAGAGGGCGGAGCCTCTAACAAGTGCACACACACACACACACACACAGACTCACAATGACATTGTGACATCATATGGTACCAGCTACTGTTCTAGGGTACCGCTTAGCCAGTAGCGATGGCAGATTTAAATTCAAATGCAGTGCAGAGTTTTTACCTAACAACGGCACAACACTGACAGTTTTAGGCAGAAAATTAAAATTTTTACTAAAATGCACTAAAGTGCAAAACTATTGACTACACATGTCTGCAGCACGATTAGACACACATTTATATAGTTTATCAAAAATAACATGTTGACTTGGAGGTGACTTGCTCTTTAACGTAATGGTGTGTATTTTCCCTGGTGATGGGGGCAGTACATATCTGAATCATTGCAAGCAAGCTGTATGCCAACGGATGCCCTTTAGGCTCAAAAATTCCTGGGAGTGCAACCTCCAACAAAATTAGGAACATCAGACTCCCTCCTGGCAACGAGTGAAGAGGTAAACGTGTAAAACAACGTTTATGAATAGTGAAAGTTTTATAACCGCTTGTTACAAATCAGTAAATGCATTTTGTCCTCACAGGCTCCCGTAGAACAAAACACGAGAAAAAGAAAACCATCTTTTATATAGCACCTTCACGAGGCGCTTCACAAGAACAAAAACGTGTAAATATAATTTTTTTGTTTTTAATGATTAAAAATATGGTTAAAATGAGAAGAAAATAATGATTGTGATTAAAAATGTAAGGAAAGGGAAAGAGAAACAAATAGGAAAGAGGGAAATCGGATTGGTGGTCCTGCAGGACCAAAGAGATTCACAGGCTGGTCAGAGCCCAGCGGCAGACGGCCAAAGGCAACCATTACTGGGTCCAAGTGACCCGCAACAAAAAGTCCAGATTAGCGGCAAAAACTACACATCGTCTCTTTAACACAAACAGTTAAATATCTAGTTTGACCTGTCTTTTCCTCCTTGAGGATTTCCAGACTGTACGAAGCGGCGTGTTTGAACGTACCTCCCACAGGTGTCTGGTGTTCCTGACGGGTCCGCACTGCAGTTTGTCCAGCAGCAGAGGAACGCCCTGAAACGGGCCGATCCAGGTTCCCTGAGGGATCCTCTGAGCCGCGCAGATCCCATAACCCAGACCAGGAACCGTACTGGTGCAGAGACAGACCTGCACACAGGACCACAAAAATCATGATCATTATTCATCATCAACACATGAAGGATGTTTAAGGTTTTTACCAGCTTTGGGATCTAACTTTGCTACATCCTTTTACCTGAACGATAATTTATAATTATTTAAAGACTAATCATGTTTCTTTGTATTTCTGATTCGTTTAGAGCATCGTAGATGATGCATCAACTTTCTCTTCTTCTCACCAACTTGTTCAAACTAAATTTTGTCGTGTTTTGTTTGGTTGCACTTCAGAGTTGTGGCCTCTAGGTGTCAGTAGTGTTGCTTTGTGCAGCTTTAAGATGACTAAGGACCCACGGGAGTGGGAGGAGTCACCTCTCTGGGCAGGTCTCTCAGCCAATCAGGGACATCCGGCAGCGGGACGGGTGCCGCCGTGCTGCTGGTGCCAACCAGGCGGCGCAGAGAGTGGAGCGGACCGTGCATCGGACACTCGCCGTTCCTGTTGTCGGCACACATGTCGCAACCTGCAGAGAAAAACAAACACGCTTATTCTTTATGAAAAACCAATCGAGATGCAGCTTTTCTTTCGTCTCCGAAATAAATCTGTTTACTTATTTTAGCGTTAAATCACAACACGAGTGGCTGGAGAGGGAGGTCACGGTTAACCGAGTATTAACCATTTACAGTGGCGTGTCCAGATCTTTTAAAATGGGGTGGCCCAGGTGAGGCGCAACTTTGTGTATGGGTGGCACCAATGGTTATGCTTTTTTGTTTTACCCCCAAGCCTTTTGTGGACAATGAAAAGCCTATTTAAGGTAATTTAGTGTGGTGGCACCTGGGGTGGCCAATCAGATTCCAAGGGTGGCATGTTCTACCCTAGGCCACTCCCTGGACACGCCCCTGACCATTTAATGGCTTCAATCACAGGTTAAACTAATTTTGGAAAACGTGCATCCCTAATAGCAAATCTGTAAGTGAGGACTGAATAAAGTTTTTTTTTCCAAATAATAATAGAAACAAAGATCAAACATGGGCAGATCTTATAATTGTTGTGTTTGGGTTTCATTTTCTTGATATTTTGTGAGTTTTAGTCTTTTAGTTTGGTTTTCTGTATTATTGCTTCCCAAAACATCGTTTATTAAAAGTCTTAATTTGTTGGTGAAATGTTTTATTTGACCTGAAGCATTTTTTATTTCTTTGAACTTTCATGTTTTCCTGCAGGATTATAGGGAGAAAAAAGTCTCAAAAGATCTGTGTGTGTGTGTGTGTGCGTGTGCGTGTGCGTGTGTGTGTGTGTGTGTGTGTGTGTGTGTGTATCTAAATTTGTGTCGTGCCTCCTCTCCTTTTGAACCCTGCTTTTTTCCATTCAGGGAAGCACTTTGCCATTTATTAGTCATTTCTTATAACCCTTTCACTGTTTTCATGGCTCACAAACACATATATGTCTAAATAAACAATTTTAGATGATTAAAAATTAAATGTTGGCCTATCTCATATAACTACAGGATCCTGAGATACTCTATTTTTCCACAGAAAAACATATTTGTCCCGTCAACACAAATTTTGACTAATTGCATAGGAAGTTCTAATTTCCCAGCTTCCACCCAGAATTCAAACGCACCATGTACGCCCAAATCAGTCAGGTGTGAAAAGAGTCTCAAAAGGATTTTTGTACTTGTAAACTGATCTGTGTGTAATGTAGTTTTGTCCGTGTGTACCACGTGATGTGTGTGTGTGTGTATTCAATGATTTGTATGTGTAGGAGCTGAAGTTACACACGAAAATGTAAACACAAGTTACACATCAAGAGTTGCACACACAAATTTAGACACACACGCACAAATCTTTTGAGACTGTTTTCTCCCCATACAGGATGACCAGCAGCTGAGTCCAGTTTGCTGCAGATGAAAATTAAACCTCAGCAGGAAAAGTTCAGCCTCAGAGTGGAAGGCCAAAGGAAAAAAGGATCCCGTTTCCACTCAACGAGGGGGAGAAATGCCTCCGCGGTGTTTTTTCAGGCTAAATGTGGCCAGCAGCTTATTGTTGGGGAATTATCGAGTGTCAACATTTACTCAGAGATGCCGGCTGACAGTAATGGATGCTAATTGAGTGTAACAACATAATGAGAGATGATTATCAGGGCAGAAAACTCCCACAGAGGCCGGAGAAACAGGATGTTAACGCCGCTCGACTCGGGATGTTTGAAAGACCGACAGCTGCTTTTACTCTGATTGATCGAAGCCAATTAAATTTTATTAAAGTCATTTATAAACCAGGAAAAGCAGAGCAGGTTCACGGCAAGGTGGGAAAAATTCTCCGAGTTTCTCAACTTTATCCAGGTCAGCAGGAGGTTGAGCTCGGGTGTGAGCCGCCAGCGGAGACGAAACGTTTCCACTGGGGGGGGGAACGAGAGAATAAAAACTCCAGAAGAGTTGATTCTAATCAGCAAATAAAACAAAAAACCTGAAAGAATAAACCTAAACTCCAAGAATCTGAGATTTTATAGAGCCAAGGATCAGGAAGAGGAGCTACGGAACGCGACTGAAGCAGCAGAAAGGCTTCAAGTCCAGAGAAATCAGGATAATAAACATTTCTGATAAGTCCTGCTGATTTAATACAAACCAGAAAAACCACAGAGAGTCAGAAACAGGCAGGAAGATCAAAATAAAGCAGAATAGAAACACGGAGAGTAAAATCCAGCACAAACAAAACCAATCAGTGTCAGGAGTAAACACAACAAACAGAAAAACCACAGAGGAGATGATTAAACAGAAACACGGCGAGGGGAAATAAAAGATTCAGACAGGAAATAAAGTCGGATTTCACAATAAAACAGGAAATGACATCAAAACACTCAACAATCTGAAAATAACATTTTTTTTTAAATATGAAAAAAACTGATAATCCATCCGGAGTCGGGTCGCGGGGGCAGCAGCCTGAGCAGAGAGGCCCAGACTTCCCTCTCCCCAGCCACTTGGGCCAGCTCCTCGGGGGAATCCTAAGGCGTTCCCTGGCTGAGAGACATTGTCCCTCCAGCGTGTCCTGGGTCTACCTTTAGGTCTCCTCCTGGTTGGACGTGCCCGGAAAACCTCACCAGGGAGGCGTCCGAGGCATACTGACCAGATGTCTAAGCCACCTCAACTGGTTCCTCTCGACGTGGAGGAGCAGCGGGTCTACTCTGAGCCCCTCCCGGATGACCGAGTTTCTCACCCTATCTCTAAGAGAGAGCCCAGCCGCTCTTCAAACTCCTTTCAGCCGCTTGTACCCGTGAACTCGTTCTTTCGGTCACTACCCAAAGCTCGTGACCATGGGTGAGGGTAGGAATGTAGATGACCAGTAAATCGAACATCTTACTGAATATTTTAACACATCTTTACTGGTTTTTAGTTATTTTTATATTCAAAGTGAAACCAGGACCGGAGTTTATTTAGAGCAGGGGTGTCAAACATCCGGCCCGCAAGCAGGTTGAATCCGGCCCGCGAGATGGTTGTGTAAACTTTATGTTCATACTTTACAATGTAGAGTGAACTTGTGAGCAAGTTTTCTCTGTAATGAGTATAAATAAAATAAAGCTGCGCTCAAGGCTCACACAAGAACTTGAATCACATCCTGAAGTTGGCCGGCACTCAGGATGTGACTTCTGATATTGATGTGCTGGCGAAAGCTAAAAGATGTAAAGTAAAATGAGTCAAATATATTTGAAGTGCTGCATGAAACTGATCTAGCCATGTGATCTGTAAGCTCTTTGAATCACTGAGGAATGTTTTCTTTAATTGTTTTTTTTTTTTAATTTTTTTCAAATTTTCAAGTACACTTCAGATGTTGTACTTGTACTATTTTGGATACACTGTCCTCAGGCTCCAGCTTTGTTTTATATTGATTGTATTAAAACAAAGAAAACAATCTGAAGTTGTTTTTAATTTACAGGTCCGGCCCACTTGGGACTAGATTTCCCTCAATGTGGCCCCTGAGCTAAAATGAGTTTGACACCCCTGATTTAGAGTTTTAAAGAAAAAGACATTTCTTATAGTGTTGAATCAAAAACTCAGCGGGTGATCAGAATGGGTTGATGTTCTCTGATCTGTTAAGAGTTTAGGGTGGACCATAAACACACCAGAATAAAAAAAAACGTGATTTTTTTGCAGGTCTGTGAACACATCGTCACTCAGACCTGCTCAACACGTCCTCACTGAAGGTCTAACGTGTAGAAAAACAATTTAAACGTTAATCAGAATAAAAAACAACTTCTGCTGATAATCATACATTTATATAAACACTTCTCATGCTTCTTTAATGATATTTATGTCTGTTTTTGAGGTTTGAAGACGTAAATCATTAAACTTCAGGAGTTTCTGCTAAACTTCAGAGTCTGATGGAGTCCAAACGGGAGCAGAGTCGATCCTGACGACCAGAAACTGGATCTGAACAGCAGGCGGACGAGTCATTCAGTCAAGTTCATTAAATCCTCCCAGAATAAAACTCTTACGGCTATTTAAATAAAAAAATATAAAGTTTCATGTTTTAATCTTTTAACTTTAGAACAAATGCAATTCAAGTATTTTTTAATTATTTTAAGCAGTAAAGTTTCTAATAAAATATTCATTTTCTCAACATGAATAGTAATCAAATTTATTTGTTGCATTGTTGGTATTTTCTTATTTTAGTAGTTTTTTTTTATTTTATACGTTGTTAGAATGGTCATGTTTGTGTTTGTCTGGCTAAAGCAGGAAGCGAGGCTCGAGTTCAAACATCTGAGGATAAAAACTCGTAGTTATTGTGACCAAGTAAACACACAAGCAGAGTTCCAGGCCTGTTTCCATAAACTTGATTTATGAGTCATGGAGACGTAGAGCTGCTCCTCAGCTTCAGCTCCTCTTGAAGGCTCCTGATTCAAGAATCAGACGAGTTTGACAGATTAAAATCAGCAGACAGAAATAGTTCTGACTTCACAGATTAAACCATCAGCTGATTTTAGCTGCAGACAGGATTTATTTCACCGTTTGATTCAGTCAGAAGCGTCAAGATGTTTTTATTTTTATTTTCTGCTCATTAATGTAAAACTTCAGCTGTTTTTTGTTTGAATTAAACGTAAACGTAGCGGGAAATTTTAAAACAGAAATGATGTTATTAAGAGGAAAAGAGTTCATGTATAATTTTATCATTTAGTCTAAGTTTGAGTTTGATACTTTCTCAGATTTACGGATTGAAATCTTGCAGAAATTATGATCTGTGATGTTTTAGGACTCATAAATTCAACAAACTTCTCAAATTATTCAGAAAATGAACCAACAACAAAACTGGGTTTGAAAATTGCATTGTGGGAAATGTAGGAATTATTGTTTATGAGTGTAAAAATAAAACGCTTCATCCAGAAGGAGCAGAGTTGATAATAAAACAGCAGCAGACATCCGGTCTGGTGCATAAATCTGAGTCCAAACAACATTTAGGAATGTTTAAAATTCATAAATAATGAAATTATATCCTCATGTCATGAACCAAGTATAAGGAGGATGTATAAATACATAAAATGTATTTATAATGAAATATATGAAAGAGATCCTTAAATTCTTTTACACGTTTTATTAAAAATTATTCAGGAAAAAACTTTTATTGAAATGGTTAATATGAGAAAACGTCTGGAAAAAAATTTATGTTAATAAAATAATTTTAACAACATTTATGAAATCTTACAGATTATAGTTGATGGTATTATTATTGTTGTTATTATTGTTGTTATTCTTATTCTTATTATTGTTATTATTCTTATTCTTATTATTGTTGTAATTATTATTGTTGTTGTTATTGTTATTATTGTTATAATTATTATAATTGTTGTTATTCTTATTATTGTTATAATTATTATTGTTGTTGTTGTTATTCTTATTATTATTCTTATTGTTGTTATTATTGTTAACATTGTTATAATTATAATTATTATTGTTGTTGTTGTTGTTATTCTTATTGTTGTAATTGTTCTTATTATTGTTATTATTATTAACATTGTTGTAATTATTATTATTATTATTATTATTATTATTATTATTATTATTATTATTATTATTATTATTATTATTATTATTATTATTATTACTACTACTACTCAGGGGCAGCGGTGACATGTGACTTCTTTATCTGTACCCATGCAAACCGCCCCCTGAGACCTGATCCGGCCGTGTTGGGATGATAAATAGCGGGCCGGCAGGCCGGTGGATCGATCCTCCTCTCCCTCCTCCCCCACCTCCTCCCACCTCCTCCACAAACACAAAACTATATACAGCAATTAATTCCTGCTTGTCCCTCCATCCCTCATCGGCGCCGCGGCGCGTATCGACTCAGATTACTGNAAATTGCATTGTGGGAAATGTAATTATTGTTTATGAGTGTAAAAATAAAACGCTTCATCCAGAAGGAGCAGAGTTGATAATAAAACAGCAGCAGACATCCGGTCTGGTGCATAAATCTGAGTCCAAACAACATTTAGGAATGTTTAAAATTCATAAATAATGAAATTATATCCTCATGTCATGAACCAAGTATAAGGAGGATGTATAAATACATAAAATATATTTTTAATGAAATATATGAAAGAGATCCTTAAATTCTTTTACACGTTTTATTAAAAATTATTCAGGAAAAAACTTTTATTGAAATGGTTAATATGAGAAAACGTCTGGAAAAAAATTTATGTTAATAAATAATTTTAACAACATTTATGAAATCTTACAGATTATAGTTTATGGTATTATTATTGTTGTTATTATTGTTGTTATTCTTATTCTTATTATTGTTATTATTCTTATTCTTATTATTGTTGTAATTATTATTGTTGTTGTTATTGTTATTATTGTTATAATTATTATAATTGTTGTTATTCTTATTATTGTTATAATTATTATTGTTGTTGTTGTTATTCTTATTATTATTCTTATTGTTGTTATTATTGTTAACATTGTTATAATTATAATTATTATTGTTGTTGTTGTTGTTATTCTTATTGTTGTAATTGTTCTTATTATTGTTATTATTATTAACATTGTTGTAATTATTATTATTATTATTATTATTATTATTATTATTACTACTACTCAGGGGCAGCGGTGACATGTGACTTCTTTATCTGCACCCATGCAAACCGCCCCCTGAGACCTGATCCGGCCGTGTTGGGATGATAAATAGCGGGCCGGCAGGCCGGTGGATCGATCCTCCTCTCCCTCCTCCCCCACCTCCTCCACAAACACAAAACTATATACAGCAATTAATTCCTGCTTGTCCCTCCATCCCTCATCGGCGCCGCGGCGCGTATCGACTCAGATTACTGCTGATGGTCCGTTTTATCGCCGCAGAACGAACGGAGAGGGGCGGCGGCGGCGGCGGGGCGTTGGGCTCTAAGCCGCGGCGCCGGTGATGGCGGTGAGGACCCGGAGGTGGAGGAGGTGGAGGAGCAGTGCGGCGGCGGTTCCGCTGCAGCCGCATAAAGTCGCGCGTTTACGCACTATGACACCGGAGGCCTTTGATCTCCTCAGACCTCCCGGAGGTCCTCCCGGTCACCGGAGGAGATTAAAGCAGAAACCGGTTATTCAGATTTTTACAAACGGAAAATGAAAGTTTTACCTAGAATAAAACATTTAAAAAGTTTTAAACATCAAAGGAAAGTTTAAACCGTTAATCCGAGACAGAAGCAGCTCCGACTAAAGTTTGGCTTCATAAATATTTCTAATAAATAAATAAATTAAAAACTCTGGAGGCGCACTAAATTAATAAAACGCATCTGAGACAAAATAAACTCCAGGTTAAAATAATAAACGTAGTAAATGTTGGGATTTAAAAACTCATAAAAACGGGAAAATAGGAAGAAGCTAAACTCCCGGACTCATCTGCGCGCGCCGCGCCGCGGCTGAAGCGAGTCCGGGACCGGAACACCGACCGGACCACGAGGGGAGTTTCATCTGTGTGTGCGCGCGCGTGCGTGTATTGACAGAGCGCATTCATGCATTAAAGAAATAGACTCACACAGACGCGCGCACGCACGAGCACGCGGATTCACGCATATAAAAATGATGAATGTTAAATATTTGATCCCGCAGCAAGAAAAACTGTTCAAAATTTTTTATATTTTAACATTTTTGAAAAATAAAAACTGAACCGAGACCAAATAAAAACGATAATTAATTATCTAATCATTAGATTCAGTTAACTGAATTTAAATCAAAGTGCTGGACTACAAAACACGCAGTTTAGCAGAAACAGGTTGGGGTCGTGACCTCTGACCCCTCCAGCTTTATGTGATTTAGAATCTGGAAATAAAAAGTGATTTTGTAACAAAATCAAAAGATTAAAATAGACGCCACCTCCTGATGAGGTGCTTATTTGTAGATTTGTTTAAGTGGTGCAGTTGCCTGCAGCGAGAAGGTTGCAGGTTCGAAACCCGGCTGCGGCCTTTCTGCGTGGAGTTGCATTCCGGTTTCCCCCACAGATCACAACATGCCCTATAGGTTAACATTTGTACGTCCATTTGGATAAAAGTGTCTGCCAAATAAATAAACATAAAAATAAACATAAATAAATCAGTAATTTTATTGACTCAAAAATATTTGTTTCGATCAACTTTAAAATAAAAAGTTTGTTTTATGTTTAAATTAGAATTTAAACATAATGACTTCAGGTGTTTAGATCTACACTTAAAGATGATTTTCAGGATAAAACATCAGTGGGATGTCAGAGGTCATCAGAAAGGTCTAAGGTCACCGCCCAGCTCTACAGTTCCCTTAAGATGACAGGAAAGTGTGTGTGCTGTGTGCGTACGGATGTTGACCTCCATGGTGTGTGTGTGTGTGTACATGTGTTTGTTATGTGTGCGTGTGTGTGTGTGTGTGTGCGTGCGGGTACATGTGTGTGTTGGTTATGCGTGCATGTGTGTTTGTGATGCATGTGTGTGTGTGTGTGTGTGTGTGTGTGTGTGTGTGTGTGTGTGTGTGTGTGTGTGTGTGTGTGTGTGTGTGTGTACGTACGGTTGTTGGCCTCCCCGGTGTGGTTACTCAGAGGGATGATCTCCATCCTCTGCTGACCGTACAGGTAGTAGTCCAGCTCCTCTGAAGTGAGTTTGAACCTCCCCCCTTTGCCTCCCTCCTCCACTCCTCCCCCGCTGCTCTTCACGCTGGACGACACCACCCCGACCCCCCCACAGCTCTGCTCCTTGGCCTGATGGAGGAGCTCCACTGCTGCGTTGTGACCCTGCTGGTTCTCCGGGGGGACCACCACCACCAGGTCTCCCGCGCCTCCTCCTGCTGGACCTCCCGCTCCTCCTCTGGGTCCTACAGGGCCGGAGCAGACCGGTGCCAGGGCCTGCCCAAAGAGGGCGATCTGTTGAGAGACAGGGATCTGGGAGAGTCCTGCGGGGGTGGAGATGGAGATGGAGGAGGATGGGGTGAGAGCGGCCGCTGATGAAGCAGCTGCAGATGAGGAGGATGTGGCCGAGGAAGAGGAGGTGCAGTGCGTGGAGGCCAGGAGGTGGCTGTGCAGTCGGGATGGGCGAAGCGGGTCCACGGGGATGGAGAGGCGGTCAGGAAGGGGGGGCGGCGGGACCAGAGGAGCTTTCAGCTGAGCCTGAGGGAAGAGCTGCTGCCAGTGCTGCAGGTAGGACGGGTCCACCTTCAGGAAGGCCGAGCCGCTCGGGTCGCCCGGCTTTAGCATGGCCGCCCGCTGAGCTGGGGGGGTCAGACCACAGAGGGAGTGGGTCAGTGCTCAGCATCAACACACACACACACACACACACACACACACACACACACACACACACACACACACACACACACAGAACATGAAACTTTTTTTAAATAAAAAGATGTTGATGTTTTAATTCCTGCCAGATGTTCATCCTGAAGGTCTGACTGGGAATGCTGGGATCGCTGCCATTATTCCTGATTTCTGTGATTTACCCGAAAACCTGCAGACGTTTGTTTTTTACTTAAACGTTAAATTATGTTGAACCTGGAATGTTTTACATTTATTACATCACTTTATTTCAAACGTAAAACCTATACAGTTCCAACCCAGTTTGTTTATTTTTGACCCGTAACCATTAAACCCAGTTTCCATCTTTAAGGTTCATAAATTAACTCAAAAATCTAAAATCTGATTTTTGTTTTTGATTCAGATTTTTTAATAAACTAAATCTGCAGGTTTCTGGTTTTTCTGTATAAATCAGACTCATTCGCTGATTATTTTTTTTACTTTTAGAGATGAACTGATTTTTTATTGATAAACGTCAGAAAATCTATAATCTATTTCATAATCATTGTTTATTAAGTAAAAACACTAAAAGTTTAAATAATATTTAATTGCTATTTGAATCTTTGCTGCCGTTTTAACCTTATTGGTTTTCTAACTGGTTTCCAGCACGTTTCTGAGACTATAAACTGGATTAATAATCCCAGTTTTAAACCGAAACGCGCACGCGCGCACACTCACGTGCACTCCTGTAAGTAGTTCAGCGCGTAAATCAGCCGCAGAGGAAAAGTTTCATCTGAAAACATAAACAGCAGATCCGTGCGGGTCCTGGTTCCGGTTCGGGTCCAACGGGTCGGCGCTCTGAGCGCACCCCGGCAGAGGCAGCTGTGTGCGGGTAGAGGCGCGCGGAGCCTCCGCTCCTCCTCTTGGACGTTTATTTGCGTCTAAAACTCGTTCAAAGCTCCTCGCTGTCGGAGCGGATCCCGGTTGCTGGTTCCGGTTCGGTTCGGTTCTCCTCCGGGTTGCGGTGAAGCAGTGCGCTGCGACCTGCGCGTCTCCGGAGCCAAATCTGCGCGAGTTTCTCCTCCTCGGTTCTCCCCATCTACACCCCCCTCCCCCCAAACATCCCTCCCTCCTCTCTTTTTCTCCAGTCTGACACTTTATCCTCTCCTCCTTTTTCCTCCTAAACTCGGTTTGGTTCTGTCTGAATCTTTTCCGTTTTTATCGTCACACTCTTCATCACACCAGAACAGCTGATCAGGTCCGTTTGGACCGAACCTCTGATCGAATTCTTCATGTTTAGAATAAAAGAGGAGTCATCTGAGCCCATCTTCCTCCTACAATACCAGACCCGGGTCTGATCCAGGTCCAGGTCCTGATACAGATTCAGGTCCAGGTCCAGATCCATGGTCCAGATCCATGTCCAGGTTCAGGTCCAGGTCCAGGTCCAGGTCTAGATCCTGATCCAGATCCAGGTCCAGGTTCAGGTCCAGATCCAGGTTCAGGTTCAGGTCTAGATCCAGATGCAGATCCATGGTCCAGATCCATGTCCAGGTTCAGGTCCAGATCCAGGTTCAGGTTCAGGTTCAGGTCTAGATCCAGATGCAGATCCATGGTCCAGATCCATGTCCAGTTTCAGATCCAGATCCAGGTTCAGGTCCAGATCCATGTCCAGGTTCAGGTCCAGATGCAGATCCATGGTCCAGATCCATGTCCAGGTTCAGGTCCAGATCCAGGTCTAGATCCAGATGCAGATCCATGGTCCAGATCCATGTCCAGTTTCAGATCCAGATCCAGGTTCAGGTCCAGATCCAGATCCAGGTTCAGGTTCAGGTCCAGGTCCAGGTCTAGATCCAGATGCAGATCCATGGTCCAGGTTCAGGTCCAGGCATAGATCCAGATCCATGGTCCAGGCTCAGGTCCAGGCATAGATCCAGATCCATGGTCCAGGTTCAGGTCCAGATGCAGATCCATGGTCCAGATCCATGTCCAGGTTCAGGTCCAGATCCAGGTCTAGATCCAGATGCAGATCCATGGTCCAGATCCATGTCCAGTTTCAGATCCAGATCCAGGTTCAGGTCCAGATCCAGGTTCAGGTCCAGGTCCAGGTCTAGATCCAGATGCAGATCCATGGTCCAGGTTCAGGTCCAGGCATAGATCCAGATCCATGGTCCAGGTTCAGGTTCAGGTCCAGGCATAGATCCAGTTTCAGATCCAGATCCATGTCCAGTTTCAGATCCAGATCCAGGTTCAGGTCCAGATCCAGGTTCAGGTCCAGGTCCAGGTCTAGATCCAGATCCAGATCCATGGTCCAGGTTCAGGTTCAGGTCCAGGTCCAGGCATAGATCCAGTTTCAGATCCAGATCCAGGTTCAGGTCCAGGTCCAGATCCAGATCCAGGTTCAGGTCCAGGTCCAGATCCAGGTCCAGGTTCTGGTCCAGTAGGTCTATCTGAGGTCTGCTGATGTGGTTTATGTGATCGTCTCAAAGTTCTAAATCTGTGTTTATTGCTACAGAACCATTCTCACTCCAAGCTGCACTAAATGGGATTAAATCAATGAAAAATAATCTGAAGGTTTTGTTGGCTTTACCTGGTTTGAGGTAAATAACACCATCTCCAGCAGGTGGCGATACTAGTCACACTTTAGGTCACAAACCAGAAGAAAAATGGGAAAAGGTCAAAGAAAACGAGACCAAAACTCTCGGTTAAACCTTCTGGTTGTTTTTTGTTTTGTTTTTTGTTCTGGAGAACCGATCTGTGATTTGATCCTCGGTACATCAGAACCCAATCGTGTTCACCCAGGACTCAGATGCACACCTTCTGGGAGTTCCCAAGTCATTCTCGGACAAACCAGAGAAGATAAATAATCCCACAAGCAAGGACTGGTTCTGACCCAGACTCATGGAGCCATCTGTAAACCACCTCAGCGGACTCCTGTCGATGAGGAGGAGCAGCGGCTCTACTCAGACCTTTTCTCTTGTGCCAGGGTATCTGCAGGCTTAAGGGAGCCAAATTTAAGACTTTTTAAGACCTTTTTTAAGGCCACTTTGACCAAATTTAAGCTTTTTTTTCAATTAAATTTAATAATTTAATTATAATTTCCAGCTATTGCCTGGAACCGGTGCTAACCACGTTGCGAACGTGGGATTAGCCATCTAGATGCCATTAAACTTGCACTTCCCCATGGCGCAAGCTCCCACTAGCTTAACCAGCTAATGTGCTCATCTAAAAATAGCCCCCTTTCACAACCAACTGAATGTGTACGGTTCCACTTATGCAAATGTCATACACAAAAAATGCTGAACACAAACTAGAAATTCACAAAAAAAAATAATAATAAATAAATAAAAGAGTCTTATTAATTGGGTCTTTGGTAATTTAAGACCTTTGGAAACTGTATTTAAGGATTATTTATCATTTTTAAGGATTTTTAAGGCCTTAAATTTGGAAAAGCAAATTTAAGACTTTTTAAGGACCCGCGGATACCCTGTGTGCTGATCCAGTCGCTTTCAGCTGCTCGGATAAGATCTGGTTCTGCCGGTTCTGATCCAGATCTTTCAGACAGGTGAAACAAAAAAATGTGAATCTGGTGCAAAAGTTCTTTTTTGTCAGTAATTCAACCTAAAAGGTGAAACTCCTTTATGAGACAGACTCGGTCCTTGCAAAGCCAGATGTCTCAGCCTGTAGTTATACCTGTGATGATTACGGCTCATAGCTGATGAATCCAGAACACCTGCAGAGGGTTCCAGATCATTTAGATCAGGGATTCCCAAAGTGTGGTGCGCGCACCCCTGGGGGTGCGCGAGCTGCCGCTAGGGGGTGCGCGAGGTGAAAAGTGTAATGGCTGCGGAGCTCAGAGAAGTCTGTCAGATGTCACCATTAGCGTAGAAACTCNNNNTCTGGAGAACCGATCTGTGATTTGATCCTCGGTACATCAGAACCCAATCGTGTTCACCCAGGACTCAGATGCACACCTTCTGGGAGTTCCCAAGTCATTCTCGGACAAACCAGAGAAGATAAATAATCCCACCAGCAAGGACTGGTTCTGACCCAGACTCATGGAGCCATCTGTAAACCACCTCAGCGGACTCCTGTCGATGAGGAGGAGCAGCGGCTCTACTCAGACCTTTTCTCTTGTGCTGATCCAGTCGCTTTCAGCTGCTCGGATAAGATCTGGTTCTGCCGGTTCTGATCCAGATCTTTCAGACAGGTGAAACAAAAAAATGTGAATCTGGTGCAAAAGTTCTTTTTTGTCAGTAATTCAACCTAAAAGGTGAAACTCCTTTATGAGACAGACTCGGTCCTTGCAAAGCCAGATGTCTCAGCCTGTAGTTATACCTGTGATGATTACGGCTCATAGCTGATGAATCCAGAACACCTGCAGAGGGTTCCAGATCATTTAGATCAGGGATTCCCAAAGTGTGGTGCGCGCACCCCTGGGGGTGCGCGAGCTGCCGCTAGGGGGTGCGCGAGGTGAAAAGTGTAATGGCTGCGGAGCTCAGAGAAGTCTGTCAGATGTCACCATTAGCGTAGAAACTCATTTGTGGGTGGGCCAAAGAAAAAGTAAGTGGACCCAATAAATGTAATTGAAAACAAGTATATTTTTGTGTGTGTGTGTGTGTGTGTGTGTCCTCCACATGTGCCCTAGCTTCATAATAACAATGCGCTGAGCTTCAGCACTCTGGCCTGCGCACGCCGATATTTTCCGTATTTGATCATTTTTAACGGTGTTGGAGGAATCTGAAGGCGGCGAGTCATTCTGGCAGATTGTAATTAACACCTGTCTCATGCAGGTGTTCTGACGTTGTAAACCTCACACACAGAACATTGTGGATGTAACTAAATAACAAGAAATGATTCCCATTCAGGCTATTAACAGCGCGCTGAAGATCTGAAGTTCAGAGTGCATCCGTCAGAGGTCAGACGCGTTCCAGCGGAACCACGGCTCACGGGTGCACATGTGAGCACATCTGGGCTGGGCAGAAGGAATTTTACAACGTTGGTGTAAATAGCGCCAATAACTAGACTCGGTGACTTGAGCGGCTGATGGAGCTGTGCCGCTCTCGCGCACACACACACACACACACAGATTCAATAAGTGCGCACGTCTCGCAAACTCCGGCGCGCCGTCAGACTGAAGACAGAAATGAGCGCTGCCTCCTCTGTGATCAAAACTTTTAAGAGGTTTTATAACAACATTTTTCATTCAAGGCCAAATTAAGATATTAGCTTCTATTTTGGGATGACGTATTAAAGTCGGGTCCGCTCCAGCCAGTGACTCCTCATGAACCTGACCACATCTCACGTTACTGCAGCATTTGTTATTCCTGTCGGCGTGGCAGCGGATCGCAGATTCAGCCACACCATAAAACAGCAATAAGTCGGTCTGAGGCAAAAGTGAACATCATGGCTATATCTTGTCCCCTATAGACATTTGATTACGCACGAGTAGGTGATCATCTCAGGTTTACGCAGAGCAGAAGGAAGGAGAGCGCTCTGGCCGCACAGGTTAAATGTTCCTACTTTAAGAAAACCGTTAAATTGCATTGTTTATGTGTTACCTGGGCACTCTAAATATTTATTTAAAATTAAATCAAAGGAAATTGTAATGGTATCGAATGTTTATTAATTACTATTTAAAAAATGAAAGTGATGGGGAAAAAGGTCGATCATATCTTTTTAACCCTGTCTGTTTAGCTTGACATCTGATATATATATATATATATATATATATATATATATATATATATATATATATATATATATATATATATATATATATATATATATATATATATATATATACATATATATAGCCATGCCCTGAGGTGGGGGCTGGGGGGTGCGTCGACATGGTCGGGACATAGAAGGGGGTGCGCAGCTAAATAAGTTTGGGAACCACTGCTTTAGATGGTCTCTCAGTCGGAGCTGGATTACCGACACAAACAGACTTTTGCACCAGATTGCAGTTTTTATAGTTTCACTTGTAGCTAACAGCGTTAGCGCCACGCCAGAGAAAATAACTATAAACAAGACTGTAGGGTTGAGATCAACATGTCACCAGAAGATTAGAAAGAACTTAGACAATCTACAGATACAAGGGGCTAGCATCAGAGGAACTTCCCTTAAACTTTCACAATAAAAGTCTCAAACATAAAAAAAAAGTTAAAACGGAGAGCAGAATTATTTCTGAGAAGAATTAAAAAAACTATGATAAATGCTTTCTGCGCAGTACCAGCGATAGCCACCGGGGGCTAAAATAAACAGCGTCAATGGTCGCCATCAGAAACTAACTTCTCTTGTGCAGTTTAGGGGAAAGATTTGTGCCCTTGTGCAATAAGATAACTCCAGGGCGTAAAACCAAGGTTCTAATCCCGCCTTCCCAACGGACACGTAAGCGTGTCACAACGTCTGAGAAGAATAGCATGCAGCTGATAGCTAAGGTTATAGACGATGAGTGCTTTTACGACGGCCACAAAGCTATTTGCTTTGAACGCGTCCCTGAAAAGTTGTGTTGCGTTGCTCAGAATAGAAACTAAACCAGAGACTGTCTAGGATACGTGCTGCCGTCTTTCTCCTCGCTCGTTATCACACGGATTAGTGAAATCACGCACAGTCTTGCAATTCTGCGACGATTTAGCGACTTTGCAGGAGGAGCTGCGTTAAACAAAAGGCTGCATGGCTGAGCTCGTGGGGAAAATGCATCTATTGTGTCACGTAGGGCTGGAGGAGATGGCCTAAAACCAGTCACGGTATACTGAGGAGTTTACCTCGATGACAGCAAATGGACGATAACTACATGCAGGTGCAAAAACTAAAGTTGTCCACTAGCTGGGGCTGTCACGCCGATGGTACAGCTTCATAAAGAGACATGAGCCTCACCAACCTACACACATCTTTCCATTTTTCTTATTACAGTGATCCCTCGTTTATCGCGGTAGATGCGTTCCAGACCTGGCCGCGATAGGTGAAAATCCACGAAGTAGGGACACCATATTTACAGTATTTATTTAACAGGTACGTATTCAGTATTCAGACTTTTAAAACCCTCCCTTTACATTGTACTGTATTTTTACTTGGTTTTTTTATAGTTTTATTACAAAAAGTGCATTTTATGATGAAATTGATGAAAAAAATAGGAATTTCTTGATACTTCGCATAGAAAATACCGCAAATCTGTGAAAAATACAGCGGATCGGCGAATTTCCCTTGAATAAGGCTCCAAAGAAAAAATCCGCGAAGTCGTGAATCCGCGATAAAAGAACCGCGAAGTAGCGAGGGATCACTGTACCAAATTTATTGAGATGAGAAAAACGATGTTTAGCATCAGAAATTTAACGTCAAGTATTGATAACACATCTGGTGAAATTCCAGACACGTCTAATTCTGCTTCTACGTTTCTGTACCAACTAGTCCAACAAGCTCCACGGATCTCTGATGGACACGTCAACTCTGCTAAATATCGGCACGACGGCTGTGCGACCCTTGTCACCCCCCAGAGGGCGCTAGCGGACCAGAGGGGTCCCACTGGTTTCACGACCCCTGGAAAACTCTGGTTTGTGTTAAAATAAAATTTATCAATGTTCCAACATTTATTATCAGTTTCCCTTGCAGGTGGTCATCAGCTGCATACTCACCTCTATGTGTGTGTGTGTGTGTGTGTGTGTGTGTGTGTGTGTGTACAGATAAGACAGATTACAGCACAGTTCATTGTGTTTTAGCTCCGACTCGTTATCCACAGCCGCAAATTTTCCCACCCGTTTGCTGCAGCCACACACACATTACATGTAAAACAGCGTGTGTGTGTGTTAATGTAGGAGGATAAGAGCTGGAGCTAAACGCCGTGTTGTTATGACTGGCGTTGGCCCGACGGGCCTCATCCGTCATCCAGCTGCTGGATGATAAAGAACAAAAACACAAACATCAGCGTCTGAAAATGAACTCCTGTCGGCTAAAACGGACTTTTTCAGCTCGGAGGAATGTGGAGCTGATCCTTGGCACCTGATTGGCTGCTGGGTAAACAGGACGGCTGACAGCAAGCATGTAGAGGGTTGGTGGTTCTAATCCCATTTCCAACTACCTCCAGTTGGATTTTATGTCCTGCATCAACACAGTTATAATTTACAGCATGAATTATTTACTGATGTTAATATAAATATTATAAAATACTCAGGTTTACTATAATTACACAGACAATAAAAATTTCACCGCCATCTGCAGACTTTAGATTCTCCACTAGGAGGCAGAAATCCTGTCAGGTGGCCTCTGAGGAACATCCTAATCCTGTTAGAGAGGCGGAGCTCTAGATTATAAACCCAGATTATGGGGTTTAAAGCCTTTCTTTGATAAAGTTGCACAGAATTTGTTACGATCCGACCATGAAAATGCGATTTTGGGCCATTTGTAAAGTGTCCTAAACTTTTGATCGGGACCGTTTTCTTCATCTTTTGTTCTGAAATTCTTGTCAGTCACATCAAAGGCTTTTCGTGTCCCGCAGCAGAGAAAACAGTAAAACGGCCACATCTGGATGTCTCTTACCCGTGATGCTACAGGAAATAAACAAAAATGCAGGAAAATCATGACATCCCTTTCCAAAATAAAAGAATTTGACAGAGACTACTTTTCAGTCTTCATTGGTGTGTTTTATTATTTGATTTTAAACGATTAAAGCGAACAAATAAAGAGGTTACGTTCTTTTTCCTACTTTTCTGTGATCGTTTCCAACGCGAACCATAACTCTTCCCTTTACTGTCGCGGCGGAGCTTCTCTTCCAGGCAGAAAACGGAGGAGAGGGAAGCCGAGCAGCAGCAGAATTAGGTGTTTTCATCCATTGATTAATGACTTTCTAAAGCAAAGCACATCGAAAGGCGCCAGACGATCAATAAATTAACTGCCCAAATTCATCATTTTCTACAACAAAAGCTAATTATTTAGACGGCTGCAGGAAAGAAAACAACATATTATTAACAAGAGTTCATTTAGCGCGGCTTTGTGCTCCTGCGTCGGGTCTGCGGCTCCTGTCCAGAGTCGACGGGTGAGAGCAGGTAAACTACCTGGAGATGTGAATAATCATAAAAGCTTTCTACAGCGTTCCAAATGTTCCCAAACACAGTCACAATTAGATTTATTACAATTAAAACATAAAAAATTATAATCTAACACATGAACTGTTTGATCCTGGACTAAAAAGCTCATTTGTGGTGTTTAAAGTTCCTCAAACACAACCAATAATTTACCATCAAACCTGAAAGTGTTGAAGATCCCAGATGTGAATCATTTAGTTTACTAAATAAATAAATAAACTATTTAACAGAAGCTTTAATTCGGAGGAGAAGCTACCAGGTGCTGTTGCAGCTCCTCTGGAGCACACAGGCGCGTGTTAACATGTAAGGACAGGCACCAACTGTGACCTTTGTGTTGACTAGGGTTGCCCTTTAATCTGTGAAAGGTCAAAGGTCATTTCCAAACTATTTGGAGAAAAGGTTGAAAACCTTCAGACAGCTGCAGGCCAGGTCTGCCCAGAGGTCAGAGGTCAAATTACAGAAAAGCCCAAAAAGTTTCACTTTAAACTCTGCAGGCCTCTTTTAGCAGGTTAAAGGTCAAAGTTCTTCCGGTGAAAGGGTAACTTTGAAGTTTGCGGGAGAACCTGCGGCTCAGCTCAGGTGAGCCAGGTTTCACCTGAACAATCCCAGAATGCCCTGCAGCTCAAACAGCTGATCCCAGCCATCTGTGCTGTGGTGGAAGGTTGATGGTTTGGGCTGCTTCTAACCCAACAGGATTCAGAGTCCACCATGGAGCCCTCTAGATACAAAAGCCTGATGTGGGGTCATCATTCTAAAGGATGGAGCTTGGGCCGAACCGGATCATGGTACAGAACCACGGTCCAAAACACAGAGGCGAGGCTGCCGAGCACAGGCGCCACCCGTCCCTCCGACCACCACCAGCAGGCAAGGGGGGGGGTTAAGTGTCTTGCCCAAGGACACAACGACAGCAACGTACTAAGCAGGGCTCGAACCTGCAACCTTCTGATTACAGGATGAGCACTTAACTCCTGTGCCACCGTCGCCCTGAACATCTACAACCTTCAAACTGGGGAGTGGACCAGAACTTCTCCAGAACCAGGTGAGACACCGAGGGGCTTCTACAGACAATGGTTCCACAGCCGAGCAGCGGGTTCTGGTTCTGATCAGAGAACAGACAGAAGTGTAGGATGCAAGGGTGAGAACCGGTGTTAATTAGTTGGTAATTCATGTGGTCATAAATCACTGAAGGAGCGAGGAGGCGGAGCTTAACTCTGGGTCTTCTCTCTGCAGGTTCATTCAAGCCTGATTGGTTTAAATCCACGAGGGTTAGTTAGTGCACGAGTGACGGTAATTCAATTACACACACACACACGCACGCACACACACACACACACACACACACACACACACACACACACACACACACACACACACACACACACACACACACAACCTTGGTATTTAGAGGAACGAAGGTTGAAGTTGTGTCACATTCATTTACATAGCAGCGTGCCGTTAGGGTCTCGCTCTGACATTCAATTAAAATGTTTACATTTCTGCTTATTTAATTTGGAGAACGGCGGCAGGAAAAGACGAATGGACGGGCTGCTTTGACAGGAGGCCGATATCCCTGAATGTGTGTGTGTGTGTGTGTGTGTTAAGGTCACGGCAGGCTGACTATTATAATTCATCTCTGCAGACGCGTATTCATCAGGGACTTATATTCTGTTTTTCAGCTTTATTTCCTGCAGCTGAAGCCGGCCCAGGCGTTTTTATTGCACTGAAGGCAGCCGAAGCTTAAATATGGACTTCAATATTTTTCTCCTTAATGTTCAAAACAAACAGATGATTATTGATCACGCTGCTGGAAAATGCATTTGTTTGTCAGTCAGGAAGGAAAATGAAAACCCTCTGAGCTGCAGGGTCTGGTTGTGGCTTTAAATCATGAGTTGATTTAATTATTTAGGTTTACAGCAGAAAAACTGTCGTGGATGCTCCACGATGACCTCTGTAGGTTTGAATCCAGCAGAACTACACAGAAGAACTGGGTCAGCTCTTTTTCTGGACCGGTGGATTCCCATCCAGCTGCTTCTAAACCAGTACAAACACTTAAATGGTTCCAGAAACCATAACAGATTGCTCCCATGCCAACATCAGCTACACTCTCGGTTCTCTCAGATGTTCATAAAGTCCTAAAGAGCATCCTACAGGTCAGAGATCCCAGAATAAACACGAGGATCCGATCCGGAGTCAGAACCAGCTCCCAGTTCATGCTGTGTTTAATATTGTGTGTCTTTAACATCGTCGTCTTCCTCCGCTTATCCGGGTCCGGAACGCGAGGGCAGCATCCCAACTAGGGAGCTCCAGACCGTCCTCTCCCCGGCCACCTCCACCAGCTCCTCCGGCAGGACCCCAAGGCGTTCCCGGACCAGATTGGAGATGTAACCTCTCCAACGTGTCCTGGGTTGACCCGGGGGTCTCCTGCCGGCAGGACATGCCCGAAACACCTCCCCAGGGAGGCGTCCAGGAGGCATCCTGACCAGATGCCCAAACCACCTCAACTGACTCCTTTCGATCCAGAGGAGCAGCGGTTCTACTCCGAGTCCCTCCTGAATGTCCGAGCTCCTCACCCTATCTCTAAGGCTGAGCCTGGCCACCCTACGGAGGAAACTCATTTCGGCCGCTTGTATCCGCAATCTCGTTCTTTCGGTCATTACCCAAAGCTCATGACCATAGGTGAGGATTGGGACGTAGATCGACCGGTAAATCGAGAGCCTGGCTTTCTGGCTCAGCTCCCTCTTCACCACGACAGATCGGCTCAGCGTCCACATCACTGCAGACGCCGAACCAATCCGCCTGTCGATCTCCCGATCCCTCCTACCCTCACTCGTGAACAAGACCCCGAGATACTTAAACTCCTCCACTTGAGGTAGGACCTCTCCCCCGACCCGGAGTTGGCAAGCCACCCTCTCCCGGACTTTAACATGAATGCTTTTATTAGATGTGCCTTTAATGTTTTCTCTGTAACACACTTTGGGTCGCGCTGAAATAAAAAATGATATATGAAGTTATAAATAATTAGGGATGTGTATTGGTAAAATTATGGCGATGCGATACGTGTCACGATACGGGGAGACGATACGATATATTACAACGATATATTGCAACGCATTCAGTCAGACGATATTAGCGATATTTTAGACTGAATTTATTGTAGAAAATTTCAATTAATAGTCCAAACTGATACTTGAAAATGTTTAAAATGAGGTATCTGAACCATAACAGGGATTTACATTTCAATTGTGGAAACAAAACCCATTGCACACTGCTGTCAACTAGTGGTCGGCGTTTGAATTGCACAAAAAGAAAAGAAAATAAAAAAATTTTTGCATGTAAATTTTTCTAAATATTTGATACACAGCTTTTGAATACCAATGTAATTTTGCAGGAAAAAATATCATCATATATTGCAATAGATATTTTTGATACACGGCTTTTGAATTTCGATATAATATCGCTGGAAAAGATATCACAATATATTGCCATACTGATATTTTCTTACATCCCTATAATTAATCACGATTTTCTACAAGTTGAGTTCATGCAGAAGCACTTCCCGGTTTGGTTCCGACTTAAAACTGCTTGGAACGGGTCAGAAATACTCTGGATGAAGTTAACGATGCGAATGGGACCCGAGTTTAGTCAGAGTCACTACGAGGACCGAAACAATCAAGTTAAACGTGGATTTTTGTGGTGATTATTTGTAACAATCAAAAAAGTCTAAAATAGACATGTTATTACATTTAAAACATAAAAAGCATTTTAAACTGCAGATCTACATCAACAGTCTGCTAAAGAAACTAAACTGCACCAGTGAAGAAATCCAAGTGGCGGACACACAAAAGCACTCAGAGGGCTGTCAAACGGCCCCCATGCCGCACTCTGGACCCACATGAGTTTAAAGGTTGGTTTATGCTTGATGCGTCCGCGAGGTCCGCACGGCTCCGCGCGGAAAAGTTGCGTCATTTTAACAACCACGCCCCTCCACCGCGCCTCCGCACGGCCCAAAATTTCCGCACCGCACACCTAGAAAATTTTCTAACCACGCGGACGGTTGGACGCGGAAAAACATGGCAGACCGGCAAGAACTAGTATGGCAGAGGTTCGTAAATACAGACATTTGTATGATTCAGCTCTCAGAGATCACCGTGATCAACATGTTGTTAATAATTCTTGGAGAGAAATAGCTCGCACTGTCGGAAAAGACGAGGACGCTGTTAAAAATGCTGGAATGCCGTGTTGTAAACAGTAATTTCTACTTCTACTATGGTGTAGTGTTAGATGCATGCCGTAGAGCTCCATGCTGCCCCCTACAGTTTGGGAGAATATTGGCTCACCGCAGAGACAAGCTGCATGAACCCATAAACGCTGCGAGTTGTGAAGCGTGTTCCATCCGCGAGCCACATCACCGAGTGGAAAGTGAATGCGTCAAGCATAAACCAAGCTTAAATTTCAGTTGGGCTGGAAATTGTTACATTTCAGTGGTAATTAGCCACCATTGATCAACATGCAACCGTAACAACGCCATCGTCGGAGGTGCAAACACACCTTCTAGCTGAAACCCAGGAAGTGTGAAGTGTTTGAGATGTTTTTAGGGATTATTTAAATGTCTCCAGGAAGTCTGTTTGAACTTTAATCCCATCTGTTAAATACAGATTGTTGTTCTTACATTAGAAACCCTACATTCTAAAACAAATGTATAATCTACAAAACATGAGGCCATTCAAACTAAAGATTTAGATTAAATAAAATATACAGAGCTTGTTATGCATGTCAAATTCAAGGATTCCTTTTAAAAGCAGTTTTGTCCTAGCCTAGTGAACTAGACCAAATTCTTGCTTTGCAAAGTTTGGTCTAAGAATGCTCCACTGGAACCTCTGCAGCCCCAACAGCATTTTGGCTGGCCAATCACAGCTCTCTAGAGGGGTTTCAAACACATAAAGAGCTGTGATTGGTCCATAATGGTGGGCCAATCATAGTGCTCAATCTGCTTAGTGAACAAATCACAGAGCTTTATCTGCTTTGTGGGCCAATCAGGGCACTCTATATGCCTGGTGGGTGGGATGATGCAACAGAGTGTAACAAGATGGCGACAGCTCGTTTGAAACGGCTTTTACATCCATTTTGGACTATTAGAACTTTGGCTTCATTAGAATCAGGAGCAGATAGATGTATTTAAGTGCTTTTTTTGTTGTTGAAAAAATGACGTGTTTTCTCCTTCAACTGCGGACCGCCTCATTTACTGATAGCTGTTGCGGTGAGTATGTTACATTCATTGTCCAGTAGCATGCGGAGATCATTTGAAAGACAACGGTAGAACCCGCCCCACAACCGAGAGCCGTCAATGGAGCGTTGCCAGACTAAATAATACATTTTTTTAGTCTGGCTTGCCAGGCTAGTTTTGTCCTGTCATGATAAATAATAATAATAATGCATTTAACTTATAGGCACCTTTCAAAACCCAAGGTCACCTCACAAAACATGAAAAAACTTACACAAAAATAGGAATAAGATAGTTTAAACAATAGAATTACAAAGAATACACTATAAATTACTGAGTGGAGAGTTTGTGGACTAGAGAGTGTAAGCCAGTTTGAACAGGTGAGTTTTGAGTTTGGATTTGAATGAGAGGAGGGAGTCTGCGTTTCGGATGTCAGGAGGAAGTGAGTTCCAGAGCCGAAGAGCAGAGCGACTGAAAGCTCTGTTTCCAACGGTGGTGAGACGAGCAGGAGGAACCACAAGGTGAACGGCAGAGGGAGGCCTGAGGGAGCGAGATGGGACAGCAACATGGATGAGATCGGAGAGGTAAGGAGGGGCGAGACAGTGGATACGTTTGTAGGCGAGAAGCAGGATTTTGAAGGAGATTCTGTGTTCAGTAGGTAGCAAATAGAGACGCTGAAGAACAGGGCTGATGTGATCTCTGGAGGGGGTACGAGTGATGATCCGTGCAGCAGCATTTTGGAGAAGTTGGAGCCAATGAAGGGATTTATGGGGGAGACCAAGAAGGAGTTACAATAATCAATCCTAGAAGTGACTAGGCAGTAGCATGAGGAGTGAGAGAGGGGCGGAGTTGGCTGATGTTGCGTAAATGAAAGTAGGCGGAGCGAATTATGTTGTTTATGTGGGCTTTGAACGATAGAGTGCTGTCAAGGATGACGCCAAGACTCTTTACATGGGGGGAAGGAAGGATGGAGTAATTATCGATGTTAATTGATATGCTGGCAGATTTGTTCAGAGTGGAGGGTTTCCCTGTGAGTAGAAGTTCAGTTTAATTGCTGTTGAGTTTCAAGAAGTTTGATGAGAACCATGGTTTAATCTCAAGGAGACAGCTGGACAGGGAGGCTGGAGGGATGATTGCATAGGGTTGAGAGGAGATGTAGATCTGGGTGTCATCTGCGTAGCAGTGGAAATTTATCTTGTATTTGCGAAAGATTTGACCAAGTGGAAGAATGTAGATGATGAATAAGAGAGGTCCAAGGATGACCACTGTTTATTATACACCTCTGACACTACAGGGAGAAATTGGCAATGCATTGAGGGTAGCGTGCAACACCATTAGCCTGTGATAATCAAGTCCCAGAGAACAATGTTAAGGTGGAAATATTCAAAGATATTAAATAAAAACAAGACCCCATCAGGCTGTATTGATGCTGATTTTTAAAGTGACCACGCAAACTTCACATGAAAAAATCACAAATAAAATCGTGTTAATTAAATCATTAAAACATGTTGCTTGTTGGGCTGTATTCGGGTTAGGGTTAGCTATATGCGTTTTTATGCACATAGGAAAACCTGTTTAACAGCTTGTGTCCGTAGACGAGCTGTGACGTGATAAATCCTGTTTTCTCAGTCCTGTCAGTAATGTGTGTGTGTGTGTGTGTGTGCGTGCGCGCGCGCGCTTCCCTTCAGTTCCCTTTATTTATCCACTTTTATTTTTCCCGCCCTGGTGTCGGTGGGCGGGTCTTCGAAAAAGCTCCGCCCACGAGGAGTGGTCTTGTGACGTGGCTGGAACTTGAGCTCCGTCTCCCGGACCGCTACCCAGTTGTGGCCGCTGTTTTCGTCCTCCTCCCCCTTTGTTCCGTTGCTTCCAGCCGGGCGCGCGGGCCGAGGCCTCCGCTGTCTCCTGGAGGAGAACATGGAGCTCGGGCCGATCCTCCACGCTCTCCTCCTGCTCCTCTCTGCCGCCTGCCTGCAGTCGGTGGCCGGAGCGTTTTCCCGGAGAGGACCGAAGGTCACGGAGAAGGTGGGTGATGATGATGAAATGTCCGCATTTATTTGCATTAAATAACATTCGACCTCCTTTCCGCGAGCCAGCCCCATCTCCGCGTGGCAGGCAGCCGCGCGCGCACCGCAGGTCCGTGCGTCAGAGCGCGCACACATGCACTGGTCCGTTTGCGCGCAGGTGAAGCGAAAGTCCAGAATCAGCAGGAGACTGAAAGGCTCGTTTCTACCTGCGTGCTTATCCATAACGCGCACGCACGCGCATTCACACACACACACACACACACACACCCTCTCCGTGTCACAGACACAGCTGCACACGTGTCCATTCAGACAGACAACTTCATGCGCAGTGCGCGTTTTTCCAGAATAATAATGCCCCCAAAACAGACCAGCAATAAAAACGGAAGACATTAGTTATGTACGGAAGCTCATTGGGGCCAATGTGAACAGTTAAAAAAACAGTTGTTGAGGTACAGTTGATGTTATTTCTAGAAAAAAAGAATATAAACATCTTCCATTTGGCTGGAGAACAACAACAAAAATAATGTATCAGCTTCAGGTGTTTGAGACTCTTATTGTGAAAGGATGAGTTGTTTTGAGTCTCACAAGTAAGCTGCTGTCCAGACTGAACCCATATCAATAAAAGGTCTCGTGTTTTATACCTGACTCACCCAGAACCCTGTTAACAATAAAAACAGAACAAATGCAGCCGGGTTCTAGAGCAGAACCGGGTTATTTAGGTCGGGACGGACAGGAAGTAAACTAGTTTAGAGTTTGTTCTGATTTCAGCGGCTCTAAAACGCTGATGTAGAGAAGTGTGGAGAATGTTACTAATAATTACTCAGATGGGGATCAACTCCAATGCATTCTGGGTATGTGACGCTTTAAAACGTAAACATCGGAGGCAGAAGGAGATTATTTCACAGCCAGTGTCTGAACCGCATTGTGTTTTTTATTAAATTTTTCCTATAAAGAAAGTCAAAACAATTTCATAAACCTTTTCGTTTTACTCTCATTTGAGCAAAAATAGCTACAACTTCTAGTTTTTTTTTTCCTTTTGACAAATACATAAAAACAACTCCTGCTGCAAGCTGCTGATAAAAACTTTAAAACAAATAAAATCACAGCTGATTGTGCCGTCACCCGTTTCCTGCTTCCAGGTGTTTTTTGACATCACAGTGGAGGGTCACGAGGTGGGTCGGATCGTCATCGGATTGTTTGGTGACGTTGTTCCTCTGACTGTTAACAACTTTGTCGCCTTGGCAACTGGAGAGGTAAAATACCAGCTGATGTACGTAGAACGTTTTCCCCCCCAGAATTCCATAAAAGCTACAAACATTTTTTATTCTGAAGGGTTTGTCAGGATTTCATGGAAAAGATTTATTCTTTATACCGGTTTATCCGGTCTCTTTCATGTCCACCAGAACCAAGCCTCTTAAGTTGGTGTTTCATGTGTTCATCTGCAGAAGGGTTACGGCTACAAAGGAACCAAGTTCCACAGAGTCATCAAGGACTTCATGATCCAGGGAGGAGATTTCACCGCTGGAGACGGAACCGGAGGTGGGAGTCAACTAGCTAACGAAACCTCCACTAATACTCATGTCGGCGTTAAAACTAATGAAGTTATTTGATGTGAATAAATAAACTTTTTTGTTCAGGTCACAGTATTTATGGAACCACGTTTGCAGATGAAAACTTCCAACTGAAACATCTCGGAGCCGGCTGGGTGAGCGTATGCTAACACACACTCAGGCACATGCACGCACTCAGGCATGTCCACGCACATGCACACACTCAGGCATGTCCACGCGCATGCACACACTCAGGCATGTCCATGCACATGCACACACTCAGGTCACAAAGGTGTTTTTCATTCAAACATGCTTACAGGAAAGCCTTTTTTTTTTCTAACTGCAGATGGAATTGGGACTCGTTTCTGGAAACTGGGAAACCAAAACAAAATATTTTATTTTTCTGTTTGTGTCTAAAATGCCTTCTTGGTTTTTAAACCCAACTCCGGGCTCGGTACCGGCTCAAACAGGAATCTTACCATTTTAAAAGGAATTTGGTTGTGACAGAACTGCATAGCTTGGAGTGAGTAATTGTGTGTGTGTGTGTACCAGGTGAGCATGGCCAACGCCGGTCCAGACACCAACGGGTCTCAGTTTTTCATCCTGGCCACCAAAGCGCCATGGCTAGATGGGAAGCATGTGGTCTTTGGGAAAATTCTGGATGGGATGGTGAGTGGAACCTCCAACGTTCTCCTAGAACAGAGAAATGTAATTGAGGAAGTGACCTCCAATTCACACTGGGTGCGTCTGCAGCGCGTTACAGCGATGCTGCGTCTCCACGGCTAATAGAAGCCATTATAATCAATGGCAGGGGTACTCAACTCCGGCCCTTGTGGACCGCAGACCTTACTTTAGTCTGTTTTAGGTGATGAAAAGGCATTTGAGCTGCTGATCAGGTGACTCAACATTAAGTCAGGTGTGTTGGAGCAGAGAAACAACCCAAAGCTGCAGGACCGGGGCTTACCCCGGTTTCACACTGCAAGCATCAGCGGAACGGAACAGCAGCGAGGCGGCTCACTCGCAAACTTCAAAGCGGTCCTTTTCACACCGGGAGAGTCTTGGCTGCGGCACGGCTGCCTTGCTGCACCTCGCTGTACCCGCGAGATTCTAAAATCCCTCGAGACTTCCGACACCTTCCTCATCGAGAGATCAAAACCCCCGCGAGGAATCACACCGTTGCACTTCTCGAAAGAAACTGGAGGTAAACAAAGCCGTTCGGTCACACGTACTGACGTAAAGTTATATATTAGGGCTGGACGATATAGCAAAAAAGTATATCGATAAAAAATATTTTATATTGATCAATATCGATCATTATTGAAAAATATTTTAACAATTGTAGAAAATATTTTACATGCACCCTGGCCACTTCATTTTTGGTATTTAGATTTTTTCTCCGCCTCTTCTCGCCGCTACATCTTTAGGGCTGCCACAAATGACTATTTTAGTAGTCGACCAATCGTGTCATTTATAAAAGTTTAGCTTATTGCACCAGGATGCCCTAATATACCATCATTAGCTTCTAGTCTGAAGTGTGATCAGCTATGGGCCATCTAATAATAAAGACAAGATGATAGCTTATCAACTTAAATGAACTTGTAACCCGTTGATACAAACGCTACAACCACGTGGAGGTAGGCACCTAAAACTAGGGATGGGTACCTTTGACATTTGAATCGATTCGGTCCTAATTCCCGGTACCTAGGAATCGATACCGGTACTTTTGAGTGTTTATTATTTTAATTCTCTTTTATAATTAAATAAATATTTTTCTCAATATGTAACAATATTTAATAAATATCACGATAAATAACATACAACTGTTTGTATTTTAACATCGTCCTTGTAGTTTTATAAGCTGATAATTAAACTGAAGCAAACATCTTTACTGTGAACTAAATTTACTGTGCATCTTCATTCCTTTTGCCGTCTTTTTTCATTTGATTTTTCCTACTGGGAAGTTAGAATTTCCGAGGAGAAAGCGAACGCACCATTGGCTGATAACAATGGTAGCAATGGAAGCTAACATATCAAGCTAACGTTATCTTAAACAGTTTATTTAGCTGCTGGAGCAGATTAAGACGATGATGCCTCACACTTAGATCGTTGTCGCTGGTTTCATCTTCACCCAATCACCCGTCGTATTTAGTAAAGTGAAGCCAAACTTTAGAGCGCGTTCATGTTCTTCTAGTCGGAAATTCTGAGTTCTGAGGAGAAAGCGAACGCACCATTAGCGAAACGGAAGCTAACATTTCAAGCTAACGTTATCTTTAACATTTTATTTACCAACCGGAGCAGATTAAGATGAGGATGTCTCACTTAGATCGTTGTCGCTGGTTTCATCATCACCCAGTTACCCATCACATTTAGCGAAACGGAAGCTAACATTTCAAGCTAACGTTATCTTAAACATTTTATTTACCTACAGGAGCAGATTAAGATGAGGATGTCTCACTTAGATCGTTGTCGCTGGTTTCATCTTCACCCAGTTACCCATCACATTTAGTGAAGTGGACCCAAGCTTTAGCGTGCGTTCTTTCTACCATGCTGCTCTGTTTACAACACGCTCGCAGCGACCGACGACATAACGCTCTTGCACATGCGCAGCTGTCTAGGCAAGTTCTCGTTATGAAGGACGGGTACCGAAACGAGGCACCGTTTGAAATGACGTGAATCGGTGCTCGGTCGGTACTATGGAATTTGGTCGGTACCTTACAAAGTACCGAATTTGGTACCCATCCCTACCTAAAACCAAACATGACTTGTGTTCAGAGGCATGGTGGCGAGGTTGAAGCGCTTCATCTTCCAATCTTCACTCAAGAGATAGCAGAACACACCAAGATATGCCTCTGTAGCACAGCTGGTCCACACGAAAGCAGTCAGGGACCATCGACAGCTCTGAGGGTCTGCTTTAGCGTAAAGATAAAAGATATTAAAGTTAGTTTATTTACCAGATTAATAAGTCTGTTAAATCACATAAAGTAGGTTAAGATTTAACACAAAGAAAACCTTTTTATTTTATCATAAATGCATTTTATTCTACTGTTTATTTTATTTGTATCCAGAGAGAAACTGACACGCACACACACACACACACCTTAAAAGTTGTGTAACTCTTCTTTTCCATGGTGAAGTGGGACCAGCCTGGTAGATGGTTGTTGTCATATATATGTCTGTATACTCCACTGTAACGTAGTGGGATAAGATAAATCATTAGCGTTGGTAATCAGAGCAAAAATATGCGACATACAAACGTGTTCTAAAGGTAACAACATCACCGTCTCTACTGGTGTTGCTGCAGCTATAAATACAAGTAACTCTGTTGATGTTTGCAGCTAACAAGAGGTAAACTTACTGAGGCGACTCTGTTCTTCCTCTTAAGATGCTCGTGCATCGCCGATGTGCTCCTGTGAAAGGAGAGTTTCGCTTTGCAGAGTTTAAACTACATGGCTTTCTTTTGAATTAGTATAATGCTCCCAACTTTTCAGATATGTTGCGACCATCGACATATAAATACTGGACAATTTATTTCCATAGACTCCAATATCACGTTATTGAGGCCAAATGGGAGGTGGCCACCACCGCCATTTTGACCGTGTCACAGGCTCCGTCAAGCCCAGACAATTCCACATAAGGGAAGAGAGGTGGAGCTGAGGGTGGGGCTGTAAGGCTGGGATCAACTGACGACACCCGGTTGAACTAGCTACAAGCTAACCTGAAGCTAACCCAAAGCTAACGTGGAGGTGGGAGCTAAGCTAACGGAGGTAGCAACCTAGCTACAACCGGAGTTAACTGTGCACAACACCAGAGCTTCTGAGTCAGAGATACGCCGGGCTGACCGCTGGGTAAAACCAGGTGGAACACAGAGGTCTCCCGAGAGCTCCACAAGCCGGCAGCCACACAGCAGACAAGCGCCGCTGCGATCTGAGATGTGCAGAGCTGCCGCTGGGGAGAACCGGGTGGAAAGGTTTCCATCCCAGAGCTCCACAAGCCGGCAGCCCACGCAGCAGTCAGAAGCCGTGATCAGACAGAGATGCGCCGAGCTGCGGGGAGGGGAGAACCGGATGGAAAACATCGGTCTCCCGAGAGCTCCACAAGCCGATAGTGGGACCCCAGCTCCACCAACATGTTATATTTCAACCCATTTTCTAAAGTGCAGCATTATGTTAAATGCACTGGGTTTTACCCTATTACATTTAAATTTCATGGTTAAACAGTACATGTTAAAATCTAAGCTCAGCTCGGCAGTGACCTAAAATACATAAATATAATTTTACTTACCGAAAAAAATGAAGTGGAGACTCCTTGGACGCTCTATTAGTGCAATCAATGCCACAGCAAGTCATTTTGTCCAACAATTGCACAAATAATATCCAAAAAAGAATACACAAACACAAAATCCTGGAGCAGTTTCCAGGCCAGACCGAGGCTCTACTGAGGCCTTTCCACGGAGCTAGCTCTGTGGTCACGTGGGTCTGATGCTCATTAATTATACAGAATTTTAGGATTTTAATACACTTAAACAGAAGAGTGAGAAAAAAATTCACCCCCTCAGAGTTGTCATGAGTGTAAACTAGATCATTTAAACCAAAAACATGTTCTGGTACCAGGCTGTAAACATGTTTATTTCTGCTGTGAAATTGGTATTTTTAACATGGGAGTCAATGAGGATTTGCTCGCTTCTGACACCAGCCCCTAGTGGATGAGGGTGGAACTGCAATTTTTGGTACTTCCGGGATGGCCTCAATTTTAGAGCCGCATTGTGGGGGCTTGGTTGCGACTCGACACTTTCTCCGATGATGAAGGCTGAGCTGGATGGCCACCTCTGCGCATGCGCCTCGGAGCTAAAGCGGTGGCTGAGAAGAAAGGCAGGAAGCAAAAGCCGAACGTGCCGCAGCAGGCGAGATTTAAAAAACTGTTTATAAAATAAGGTCTTTTTTATTTGTCGGCGTTGTCGTGACGAGTCGACTAATCATGGCAGCCCTAGACATCTTGCTGCGGCTGCCTCATGCTCTCTTTTGGTTTGAGAGGGGAGGGCCTGGTGACGTAGCGTGCCGAGTCTGTTGTTTTGACTGGTTAGGAGTAAATGAGTCTAGTATGCTGCTACCTGATAGGTTATAATGAAAAAAGGAAAGTTTTTTATTATCTATCGCACCACATGTCTATCGATAGATACATTGAACTATTGAATTATCGTCCAGCCCTATTATATAGAACATGTTGCATTTTATTTTGAAAATAACCGGGGATTTTACACTGAAACCGTGTGGTTTCCTGTCTCACACTATGTGAACTGCGGAAATTGACATGTCCCAGAAGCGGCTAGCGGAAAAAATAAAACTCGATCCTATCTTTATCCTATCTTTATCTTTTACAAAAACCAACAGGTGAAGAAATGGACCAAAATATTAATAATTATGGGAGTGGATGGGAATAACGAACTTGGATAAAACAAAATACATCTTCAAGCATACGACGTCAGTTCACAGCCGCACTGCTGCAGTAACTGCGCATGCACCCGGTGTGAACCGGGGGTCAGTAAACTATTAATGAGAATAAAGAAATTAAGCCGAAAATATTTAAATTCACTTCAGAGACCAAAACCCCAGATAGGAGAAGTTTTTTGTTTTATGAGGTAAAAATTTCTCGTTTCCCAACAGAACCGGAGTTTATTAACCTTTGTAGAGAAAACCAGCATTTATGCATCAGACCCTGGATCATAAATAACTCATCATCAAAATCACTACATTTAAAATTCAAATGCATTTAAAAACCAGTCTGATTCTAAGTTTTAACCATCAAAGGTTTTTAAAAAAAAAGGCAGAAATAAATCATTTTTGTTTCCTTTTTTTTCAGCAGAAAAATCAAATAACTGGTAAAATGTGACAGAAGCCAGAAATCTAAATAAAAATGGAACAGGGTACATGCAGGAATCTCAAAATTAAATTTAAGACTTTTTAAGACCTTGTAAAAATGAAATTAAGTCTATCGCAAAGAACTAATCAACTGTTAAACACTAATATATCGTTTTTAAATACTGCATCGCTTCCTTTTCCACTTCATGTTGGGTTACATCACATCCGGGACGGCGAGGCTGTAGCAATAATACTTAAAGCCATTTGGAAAAAAAATGCAAACCGCGCGCATAGAAGAACAAAATAAATATATATTTAGTTTAAATGCATCTATTTCTCATAGCCACGAACTCCGAGGCTGTAAAATAACTCCCCCCAAACAAGGTCCTCACCTGCTGCAAATGTGCATCTATTCTACAGTGGGTTTGGTAGTGACTTCTGACATTTATATACTTTTATTTTATTGAGAATATTAAAAAAAAATGTGTATATGTGTGTGTGTGTGTGTGTGTGTGATGTTTTTGCAAAATTCAAGCAATTTTCTACCAGTCCTACTGTTCAAGAGAGCTAAATGTAAAAAACTGAAATACCGGTAACTAATCAGATAATGATTAGAGATCATCATATAATAATTAATTATTATGAGACTAATTCACAGAACACCAAACATTAAAACATCTGAAAATATTCCAAATGACTGTAATCATTCTTAAGTAGGATGACCAGATCCCAACTCACCACATGTGGGACAGAGACTGCTCATTGTGGGACGTGAAGCTTCAGTGTAACCAGAAAAAGTTAAATTGTTTTTTTTTTTTTATCTATTCTGCCTTTTATCTCTAACATGACTGTTAAACATACAATTATTAAACAATTAATTATGTTCTATTTGAATTAAACTTGAACAAGCAAACAGCAAAAGCTTTCCTCAGTTCCTCTCCAGCTACCACAGCTGACTCAGGCTGGACCTTTTACTGTGGCTCTGAGTAACTTTAGCGTCTTTTTCCCTAGCTGTCCCCGCGACTGTGATTGGTCAAATGGCGGCTCGTGACCCACTAACAAAGATGATTTGTGAAGACGATGAACACTCCTCATTTTTCTGAAACTGAGTCTTATAAAGAGCGACTGAAACCCAACCAAAGACTCACCTTCCCTAAAACAAAAGCTCTTTGATTCGCGTGAACGCATTTGGTTTCATAAACTGCAATTTTCGCAGAAAAGTGTCAAGTTTGCAAGTATGAGACGAACGTATTTTAAAATCGCGTCAATACGAACCAAATTTAAGACTTTACTAAATCGATTTAAGACTTTTAAGCGTCTTAATTTTACTTTCATCAAATTCAAGACTTTTAAGACTTTTTAAGACCCCGCGGGTACTCTGTAGAATCAGAACCTCGGTTGTTGTTCTGAAGCTGGACTGGGAGGAAAAACCATCCAACAGCAAAAGCAACAAAGGAAAGTGCCGGTACATGAGACCACAGTATCCATAACCCAAAATACAAGCAGAGAACAGACATACGAAGAAAAACACTTAAAAAGCAAAAATGATCTAATTACAGTGATAAAAAACACTGAAACAATCTTCTGTTTTACTTTTTTGACGCCAGAGAAATATCCTCAGCAGGGTTTCTGTCCTCCTCACACACCTGAACTGAGTCAGCCCATCACCTCGGAGCCCCACCCTCACAGGAAGTCACCCAACCAGTTACAGGAAGTGGTTTCACACACAAGCCATTCCCCCTGAAACAGAGAACTTAAAAGCTAAAACATTTCAGCCACTATAGTTTAGGTTTTTTAAATAAAAAATTCTCAAAATATAAACTGAGTAATGATTTTCTGACTTTTACTTTTATTCGCCTCTGATTTGTACTTTTTTATTATCGTTGTTTTAAATACACTTGCTTGTGTCATCTTCTGCTTAACTCGTGTGTGTGTGTGTGTGTGTGTGTGTGTGTGTGTGTGTGTGTGTGTGTGTGTGTGTGTGTGTGTGTGTGTGTGTGTGTTTTGGCAGTCTGTAGTCCACACCATCGAGCTCCAGGATACGAATGACAGGAACCTGCCCTACACCGAGTGTGTGGTCGTTAACAGCGGCCGGATTCCCGTTAAAGAGCCGTTTGTGGTGGAGGTGGAGGGCTGGTAAACGTACTTTTATGATTAATGATTACAGAAAGAACTAAACGGGTGACCAGTCCACAGTTTAGTGCCAAATCACATTTGGTAAATTTATCCATTTAGCATCTTAACGTGCTAATGGTAGCACGTAGCACTGTGAAATTGTTTGTTTTCATTTTAGATAAACTTTTATCTAATTTGTCATATGAAATTAAAAAAAATGTAATTATGGTAAAGCAGCACTTTATGCTGAGCTAAGCAAGCTCACACTCTAACTACGGTAGCCCACTAGCTAATGCTGCTATGCTTACTGCTTCATAGGTTACTTTTAGGGTCTAATTATTACTAAACAGGTCATTTAAGTTGATAATGTTTATGCTAACATGTCAAATCCAGGTTATAACGCACACTCTAGCAGTGAAGTGGTTTAGCTAAGCTAATATGATGCTAACATTATTTCTGATTATTTTATGGTAGGGTGACCAAACGTCCTCTTTTCCCCTATGGGGTGCCATTTGTAAAGTCAAACTGTCATAATCTAACAGCAATATTTTTGGTTATTTAGCATCTCATAAGAGAAAAAATTGGGAGTTCACAATTTTTGAAGTCAGATTTTCACCATGTTATTCATACATTTATAAATGTTAATGTTTCCAAATAAATATTTAGTTAGCAAGCTAAATATTTCATTTGTAGTTAAATATTTATTTTGCAAACTAAATATTTAGGTCTGATCTAAATATTTAGTTTGTAAAATAAATATTCAATTCACTAACTAAATATTTAATTTACTAATTAAATTTTTATTTTGGAATTAAATATTTAATTTGTAAATTAAATATTTAATTTGAAAATTAAATATTTATTTTCCGAAATAAATATTTAGATCCCAGCTAAATACTTATTTTGGAGCTAAACATTTAGTTTGCAAAATCAGTATTTGGGAAATAAATATTTAAGTCTGACCCAAAAATATAAAATATAGTGTGGAGATAAATAACATCGTGGAAAATAAATATTGAGCTGGTACTTAAAACATTTAGCTAATATGCAAATTTGCTTGCCAATAAGCGAAAGTTGGTTACCAAAATAAAAGCTGGATCTCGCTAACTTCTTTATAAACTCTTGCTCCGAACCAGAACTAGTTTTATCCCCGGTTTTATTCTTCTGAACATGTCCGACGTGTTGGCTGAAGAATAGAACCGGAGATAAAACAAGTTCAAATACTTAAACAAAAATTATTTAGTGTATTTTTAAAGTACTGCTATGCAAACAATGGTTTTAAATGTACTTTATTATTCACAGGAATTTTTAAATTTGCATCTTAGTGAATCTATAATTAAACGGGTAAACTAGTAGTAGCACATTCAATGTCAAAGAGAGTAAAATGTTATTATCAGGAGAGGGAGAATGTTTAAGTGGTTAGCAGCAGTGTGCTAGCCTATGGCCCCCTCCATGAGGCCACCACAGCTCAGCAAACATCATTGGAGCTGCTCAAACGTTTAACTCGTGACACCGTTATCATGGAGCTGCTCAAATGTTTAACTCGTGACACCGTTAGCATGGAGCTGCTCAAACGTTTAACATGTGACACTGTTAGCATGGAGCTGCTCAAACGTTTAGCTCATGACACCGTTAGCATGGAGCTGCTCAAACGTTTAATTCATCACACCATTAGCATGGAGCTGCTAAAACGTTTAACTCGTGACACCGTTAGCACGGAGCTGCAAAAACGTTTAACTCGTGACACCGTTAGCATGGAGCTGCTCAAATGTTTCACTCGCGACACCGTTAGCGTGGAGCTGCTCAAATGTTTAACTCATGACACCGTTAGCATGGAGCTGCTCAAATGTTTAACTCGTGACACTGTTAGCATGGAGCTGCTCAAATGTTTAACTTGTGACACAGTTAGCATGGAGCTTCTCAAACGTTTAACTCGTGACACCGTTAGCATGGAGCTACTAAAACGTTTAACTCGTGACACCGTTAGCATGGAGCTACTAAAATGTTTAATTCGTGACACCGTTAGCACGAAGCTACAATCTGCTGAACAACATTTTTCTTTAGACTGACCACAAAAGATGTCTCTTAAAATCCAGACATTAGCTGGTTGTATGCATCCAGAACTTCAAAATTTCACCTGAAGGATAAATATACACCTTGTTCTTTGATTTGGATTTAATCCATCAAACTGTAATTTCCATAATTGGCTCAATAGGCACATGCTACTTGTGTTTTCGTACTTCCTGTAACCTTCCTGAAAGGACTCTATAGTGCATGCTAATACGTTAACAGTGGGTTAGCTAGCTGAGCTAATTAGCTAAGTTCTTTAGTGTGCAGATTCAGATTAGATTGAATTTTATTAGGTTAAGATAAAAGATTAAACTGCTTTGATGAGGTAAACATCACGCATGCTGGTCAAATAAGAAAAGTTCACCAAAATAAAAATAAAAAATCTTTTTTTTTGCAATAAAATGCTACGTATTTTACAGCTATTATTTAATTAGCATTTCAATAAGAAATTCATGTCGCTATTTCAAAATGCTTTTATCCATTTTTATGTTCGTGGTTTATGCTAAGGGGTTTTTCTGTTAGCATAGTAGCATAAAAACGGTGCCATCTCCAGAGAATATTTATTTTAAAAAGGGTTCATTGGCTTTTCTTTACGTGGAGTTGATGCTAATGATCTCAGTGCCAAATCATGCCTGGTGTTTCGCCGAGGTGCCAAACATCGCAGCTTTTCGTCCGAACATATCAGTTCCTCTTATGCAAAAATATCTGTAGTAACTTTTCATTCTACTACTGTTGCAGTTTGATTTGGTTTTTATCATTCAGTGATTAAAAATGAAGTGTTTGCATGTTTGCAAACACAATATGCATCACATCAGGTGGGAAAACCTGACCCAAGTGTAAACGAGATGTTTTCAGTGAACTGATGTTAAAACCTGTGATTTTAAATGTTTCTGACTGAGATAATGACTAAATCACTGTTTTTACTCGTTTTCTTTGTAAAACTCAAAACCTTCATGTTGGAGTTATGTTTTTTTTCTCATCTCTACTGTTTTATCACTCTGTTTTTATGGATTTCAGCAGAATGAGAGGACTGTGCCAACAGCTTTCCACAATAAAACTGATGCCATCTCCTCCTGATGTCACCTTTTGTCGCCGCCATCTAAACTTACCCACAATGCCTTGCTGTTCTGTTCGTAAATGGTCTCATTATTTTTAGCAAGCGTGAGTCGTCTGACGTTAGGAAGCTGTGGTGAAAAATCAAAGCCCTGTTTTCGGTCGGCTGCGTGATTGGAGCGGTTAAACGGTGTAATTATGGTCTGGAGAAGGTGAAGCTGCAGATGGCTGATCTCTCAGCGCTGACACACACCGGCTGCTAATGAAAGCTGCAGCAGTGATTTGTTTCCTGCTGTTCTACAAGCAGCTCAGATCCAAACAGATAAACAGCAACAAGCAGGAAAGGTCAGAACCCTCTGGAGGACGACAGGAAGTCAGCGGAGAAGCACGGAGCACGTCAGAGCTGTCGGCGTGTCACGCTATCACCGCTTCAGGTGAGCTGACACCTGGCCGCTCACGCATCCACGAGGCGAGGATTTATTAAAAAAACAATATAAGTTTATAAAATCTAAATAAAATCACAGAGACACCATTTTGTTTCTCATGGTAAGAGAGCCCCTCGGCCAGATCGGCGTTCTAAATGAGAATGAGTTCTCATTCGACTCATCTGGTTAAATAAAAGTTAAATTAAAGTGAGATAATAATATTAAAGTTTATTATTATTATAATTATAATTTATGAGTTTTTCTACATTTTATTATTTTTTTGGGTCACAAACATTAAACCAAAAAGTGTTCTAACCTGATTTTTTTTAAAGTTGCGGGTTTATTTTTAAAAACGTCACGAATAACACTCCAAAAATAAATTTTAACAACAATTTTAACGGATTTAACAACGAGGTTTACTTTTTTCTCACAATAATATTTCTTAATATTTTTATAAATAATAAATGACTAAAATAAATCCTTAAAACTCCCCATTAGTTGTAATATTAGTTCAGACGACACTAATATTTGCGGGCAGCTGAGACCGTGGACGTCTCTGAGCTGTTCCAAACACACGAGGAGAAAATCTGATTTTAATCTATAAGAAGTAAAACGTGAGAAATAATTAAAATTAAAACAATAAAAGAGCCTGAGTTAGTGGAAACATACTCTAACACACAAATCAGATGGGGAAAATGAGCATTTATGACTAAATTAACTGTTACATGTCTGATAATCACAATGCTTTAAAACTTTTGAAGGAAAATAAATGTTGGTTTATTTTCTGAATTATCAATTTCTACTCAATTTGGCTCTATGAAAATTTGCACCAAGAAAAAACCTAAAGGGTCGAAAAGCTCTGAACCGTTTTCCAATAATCTATTAGCTTCAAGCTCGTAACTAATAATAACCGGATGACCATCAGGCCTTCTTCTCTGAAACGTCTAACAATAAATGCTCCTCTGATGAGAGTCAGAAGACTTTAGTGTCTCTGAAACGTCTCGGCTGCCTCGGTGCTTCCTGCTGCTGTTTGTTGTGTTTTTCCAGCGAAGTCCAGGTGAGACAGACGGACAAACGACCACCTTCAGCATCCCGAGGATCCAGGAGACACCTCCTCCGTTTGTCAGGCGGCTTAACAAGACTGCAGCCCAGATTGAGGGCAGAGAGAGTTTACGACAGAGAAGAGAGGAGGAGAGAACGGTGGTCGGGCTTTAAATGGTCCGGAGGGATGAGTGTTGAGGAGGAGGAGGAGAGTGGGAGAAGAGGAGGCTCCCACAGCGACTGCTAGTTGTTATATTGGGGATCCGTTAGTGGATCAATGAAAGAAGAAAGAAGAAGAAGGAGGCAGAGAGGCGGCGTGGAAGGATGACAGGCCTCATTACTGCCAAACCTCAGACAGCGCTGTGTGTGTGTGTGTGTGTGTGTGTGTGTGTGTGTGTGTGTGTGCTTTTACATGTATACGGTGTTTTCTCGTGTCCACAGAAACCTTTATACATGCATGAGTGTGTGAACGTGCATGATTGCGTTTACCCTTTATCAGTCTGTGTGTGTGTGAGAGAGAGAGAGAGTGTGTGTGTGTGTTAGATCCCCATGGACCTCTGTAAGAGAAGCAGAGGATGATGGGACAGAGTTGTTTAAAGGTCAGCAGCAAACACATCATCAGATTGAGAGAGTTGCCCGCAGAGCGAACACACACACACACACACACACACACACATCTGTGTTCAGGTTGTTCCTACAGGATAACCAATGTCTCAGACTCAGGATTTCTGACAGCATTAATGCTTTCGTGATGCTGAACTTCAGCTCTAAACTTTTGCTGATTATTTCGGCGTCGTAACAAAACTTCTCACGATAAATCTGACATCACTGACAGTCAGGTTAGTCGCCTTTACTGAGGCAGAGCTGTCAGGATCAGCAGGGAGGCAACTTTCCTACAGGGCTGTGGCATTAATCCTGCAAACAGATGTCCAAATGTCACCAGACCATTTTATAAACCCCGTTTTAAACAACAGTCAGTGCTTGTGAACACTCTTTTCACCTCAGCTCAGTATGTACTAGCAAAATGCATGTGTGTATCGCCTACATTATGTCACAGTGCAGTGTTAGGCTATCCCTTTCACAGATTCCTAAAGATTCAAACATAATTCCTGAAAGGGGGAAAACTCCGGATTGAAGATTTAAAAGCAGGGTCGATAAACCCCAGCTGATGAAAATAAAAACACGCAGCCTATCGACTAATGGCAGCTTTATATGATATTCCGACCCGCTCTGTGACTCTTGGTCAAAAACGCTCAAACTGCATGTAGATAAGCTCCTCTTAGTTCCAAGTTTATCTGTTTATTCCTGTTAAATCTGAGCTTTTTGTCTTAATGATGGAGAGAGAAAGTGAAACTAACGTTGAGATTTGTAAACATGGGCGTGGTCTTCAATCTATTAGGATCCTTTCTGATTTTAATACGACAGAATAAGACGCCGGAGTTCTCATGGGTAACAACTTACTGCAGGCTTGCTTTATGACTTATGGAGAAAAGCGCCTAGGAGCGCTCTCTCTCTCTCTCTCTCTCTCTCTCTCTCTCTCTCTCTCTCTCAGCAGTTTTCCAGTGTGATCAGGTATATTGAAGGTATCCTTAAATCTTTTATTTTACATCAACAGATTTCCCCGCGTCCTCCCTCCACGCCACCTAGAGCCTCGTCCTCCTCCCTGACTCCAATTAGATGCAGGAATAATCATATTGACAAGGCTGACAGGTCGGGCAGGAGAGCAGGAGCGTGAATAGTCACATGTCGGGGGGGGGGGGGGGGGGGGGGGGCTCAGAGGTATCACTGTGTCTTATTGTACGTTTGATAATATGACAATGACACAGAGTCAATTCAGATTCAGAATCACCGGGGCCACCGGCTCCAATAAACGCCCAGGAATTAGTCTGTGACATTTCACAGACACGCTGACACGGGAACTTCACTCGGAGACTATTGTGTTGAATCCCGCTGACACACACGGCGCTCTGAGCTGTGTTTTATCACGGAAACGGGGATTCTGACACATGTGAGAGGCTTAACGTGTGTCAGCAACGTCTGGTGCTTCAAAAACCTGGAACAGGATTATTTTTTATCAAATCAGATCAAATCAAATCAACTTTATTTATAGAGCGCTTTCACATGGCCAGAATGGACAAACAAAGCGCTGTACATCAATAAAATGCAACACAATAGGACAGAGATATGACCATTAAAATACATTAATAAATCCATTAAAATACACTAAGAAATCCCTGTAAAATGCTGTAATAAATCCTATAAAAATACAATAAGAAATCCATTTTAAAATACAGGACAAAAACCTGAGTGCCAGTTCACAGTCCATATCCGGCCTACTTCCCCCAACTTCAACGTCCAAAAGCCAGCGAGAACAGATGTGTTTTCTGTATTATTGCGGTATTTATTATCTAATATGAATAAAATAAAATCTGTTTAGGGTCGTCACGGTGTGAAGATTGAACCTCACGGTTATTGTGACCAAAATAATCACGGTTTCTGTATTATTGCGGTATTTTTTTGAACGCTTTACATTTTCATACAACTACATAAACCCTGTATGTCAGGAAAATATTGTCCTCAGTTTGTGTCTAAATTTAGCCTAAAATGTGTTATTTTGTAATTATGTTGTTTATTTGTTTATATTTTCCCCTTTAGTCTTTAAAATACCAATATTTGCCCATAACTTCTTATTTTTTCTCTGTTTGATGTCATTTTAAAAGTATTACATATTACTCAGTACTCAAGTAGCCTTCAGATACTTTTTTACCCTTACTTGAGTAATAAACCCCATATCAGGAAAATATTGTCCTCGGTTTGTGTCCTTCCAGTGAGCTTTGCAGATGTGGGAAAATGTCATCAGGCAGTAATCGTTGTTAAATTCATAATTATTCTCGGAGAGAGACCAACTCTTATCTGCCCCTGGGAGCCCCGGTGTCGGTACAGGATCTGCCCGGGTGCAAGATCGGCTCAGGGTCCTTCGACTGCCGATGACGTCAAAGTACGGCAAACCCACTCGGACAAAATACACTACACATCCATACTGTTGGAAAGAATTTAGCACTTTCGTTATTAAAATAATGTTTCTTACGACGTAAGTTTGTGTTTATAATGGTATTTGTAAAATAAAACACTATATCTTATTCATAATGTTGAACTCCTCTTTGAGCACATCCCTTGAAGGATCATAGGTATTAGCAACACCTGTGAAATTGTATTTGCAGGAAAGAAGTGTGTCCCGTTTATTGAAGTATTTTGTGTTTAGAGTTTTTGACGTCTTGTCCATGCGTAGTTCAGTTACGCTCATAGCTGCTAGCCAAAACTCTGGAGTTAAAAGTTTTCTGGCTTTACTAAAATACCTGTCTGTACTTATTTGATTGATGGTAGTTTTACTTTCTAGTAGACTCCAGCCATCTCCTTGTCCGGACACTCTGTATGTTTGTGTTTTTACACTTTTCTCTGCACAGAATAGCAAGGATTTTCAAGAAAACATGTTTGTCGTGTTTATGTCAAATAAAAACAGATCCTCAAACCTACTTCCACCCCACACTGACTCCTCCTACAATAACGGCAATCCTCAAGGTCAACAGACTCCTCCCTTCTGGGTTTACGAATTCGAAGGTCCGGCATTTTGCCTGTGTGAGAACATGATTCGTCCGGTACATCGAGACCTTCCCTCTCTGGCCTAGACCAGTGTAGCGTCCCCTTGGTGACCGTAGGTTCTCCACTGACATCCATGGGGGATCTTCTGAGACATTTACTTCTTCAGAATCAACGTAAGCTGACCCAATAACACTGCAGAAAACAGAGATTTCTGCTCATCCAAGTGAAGATTTTAACTTAAACAAATGGAATTACTTCCAAAACTCTGAAGAAACGTTCCTCTGGTTTTCTGGTACGTTTAGCTGGACGGAGGTGCTTAAACGTGTTTGTGATCCTACAAACATACATGTTTTTTGTTTTGCTGTTCAGCAATACTGAAGTCAGGACACACACTCACGGCAAGGCGTCCTTCCAGTGTTATGGCCCTCGCCTCTGGAACGAGCTGCCAGAGGACCTCAGGGCCGCAGAGAACGTTCATGTTTTTAAGTCCAGGCTCAAGACCCACCTATTTAGCTTAGCTTTTATCTAAATATTTACTACAGTTTTATTTTTCGTTTTACATGATTATATTTTATTGCTTGCTTTGCATGTTTTATATGATTATATTTTAGCATTGTTTTCATTATTTAATATTATTATTTTACTGTCTATATGATTTTATTTATTACTTATTTTCTAACGTTTGTCCCTTATTTTAGCTCTTTTATTATATTTTTACTCATTTTAATCCAGTGTTTCCTCTGTAGGGGCCCTCTGCCCTGGGAGCGGTAGTCGACTGTAGCTTCCTGGGCGCTCTATAGGTGGGGGTCTATGGTTCCCCTCCACTGAGCGCCCTGACTTGGTGTGGAAGACCTGATGCTGCCGGGGCAGAGGGCTCCTCTGATGGCGTTTCCTTGCCTTACCTTACTTGACTCATCTGGACTCAGCCGAATTTAAATATTTACGGATGTGACTGTGTGTGTGTGTGTGTGTGTGCGTGTGCGTGTGTGCATGCGTGTGTGTGTGCTTGCATATGTCTGTTAATGTTTTTAACCTGTTATGGGAATCTGGGGTCATTTTGTAAAGCACTTTGAGTAGCACTTTGTTTGAAAAGCGCTTTATAAATAAATCTGATTGATTGATTGAATATAATAATTACCTTTTGTTCATAGACTCATTTTAACTGCTGGTTCGGCTGACTCTCCAACAGCGTTTATTTATGCATCCTTTTACAAACTTCTCCATGATTTTACGTTTGAGTTCAACAGTAAAACTAATTCCACCTGCTGTTTACTTGTCCCATTTATATTCTGCTGTATTCCTATTAACATCTCTGTGTTTTATTAACGTCTAATTGTCCGGTAATGTCTCCTCTCAGCCACGCCTATTAAAAACCATTTTCCTCCTTTATTTCTGTTTTAACTACATGCATTTCACCATTAAAGACTAATTTTCTGACAGTCCCGCTCCCATCTATATGCATAGCTGCTCTGAAGCCTAATTTTTCTACTTTCTCTGCGCCTCCTCTCCTCCCGGGCTCCATCAGTTGGAAGGAGGCGGCCGGGGGAAATCGTTAGAGCTCCTTTCTTTTTAAATTGGGGAGGTGGACGGCAGGTGAACATCGCATTGATCGCCCTCTCAAGGCCTCTTTCTACCCCCTTCATCCCTCTCGTGTGCATCCCTCACCACCAATTGTCTGGCCTTTACCCCACCCCCCACCCCCCATCACTACCAATTGCAGGCCATTTTTTCCTTTTCTAACACTTTTTTTTATCTTAAGCTGGCGGAGGTCACACATTTACAAGAGGGAGTGGAGTGGCAGGAGGGGTAGGGGT
>SSNQ01034622.1:391367-444452 GCA_006942095.1 Nothobranchius kuhntae
GGGGGATGCAGGTCTGAGAGGTATAAGGGGGCTACACCATTCAGAGCTTTGTAAGTCAAAGTTAGAACTTTGTGTTGAATTCGAAATTGCACAGGAATCCAGTGTAGATCCGCCAGAATGGGAGTGATGTGGCAGCGTTTATTTGCATTGGAGAGAAATCTGGCTGCAGCATTCTGGATTTTCTGCAGACGATTTAGGACAGATACATTTACACCAATTAGAACCGAGTTGGAAAAATCGAGTCTGGAAGTGATAAATGCATGAATCACTGATTCTAAGTGTGGCCTCTTAAGAATGGGCTTTTGTCGGGCAAGGCGACGAAGCTGGAAGAAGCAGGATCGAATAGTGGCATTTACATGTGCACTCATTGATAAGTCAACATCCAGTTTAACCCCAAGGCTGGTCACACATGAATTAAGGTTTAGGGGGGAGAGATCAAAGGCAGCAGAAGTATGCAGATTATGTTTTGGTTTGAATAGAATGGCCTCAGTTTTATTGTCATTGAACTTCAGGAAATTGGAAGCTAGCCAGGTTTTAATATCTGAGAGACATTCTGAGAGCTGGGTAATGGAACTTAGTTGATTTAAAGCCATATAAATTTGACAGTCATCGGCGTATATGTGATAATGTAGGCCGTGTTTAGCAATGATATTTCCCAGTGGCAAAATATAAATAGAAAAGTGGAGTGGACCTAGAATAGAGCCCTGGGGAACTCCCCAGGGGAGTGGGACAAAAGGAGAAGAGCAATCGCCTATGTGGATGCTGAAGCTCCTGTCAGACAGATAGGATTGAAACCAATTTGGCGCAGTCCCTGTGACTCCAACAAAAGATTTCAGCCTAGTTAACAGAATGCTATGGCCAACTGTATCGAATGCCGCTGATAGGTCTAGCAGTAGTAACAGAACAAAGGAACCAGCATCAGTTTCTGTCAGCACACGAATATGTGCAGACTCGGTGCTATGATTTGGCCTAAAAGCAGACTGAAAATGATCGAGTAGTGAATGTTCCAGTAAATGATGTGAGAGTTGAGCATGTACCACTTTTTCAATAACCTTTGATAAAAAAGGAAGTTTGGCGATTGGACGGAAACTTGCATAATCATTTTGATCCTCGCCAGGTTTTTCCAATAGCGGTTGGACGACCGCCTTCTTAAAGGATTCTGGAAACACTCCAGATGACAAACTGTAATTTAAAATACTCAAAATAAAAGGACCCACTACTGGCAGAGCCCCAAGTAGCAGCATTGGGGGGAGAGCATCCAGTGGGGAGCCTGAGGGTTTCATGGACTTGATTAATTTATCCAGATCTTGAAGGGAGACAGGATCAAAATCAGAGAATGGAGAACAGAGTGATTCTTTCTGGGTAACAGGTCCCAACAGATTCTGTCTAATAGAACTGATTTTTTCCAGGAAAAAAATTCTGAAAATCAGTGCAAAGTGCTATGGTTGGTGTGGAGGGGGCGGTGGATTCCTTTAGTGAAAGAACAGAGTTAATGGTACTGAAAAGCTTGCGTTGATCACCACGATGCCTCTCAATGATGTTGGCAAAATAATTATTTTTAGCTGATCTGACAGCTTTTTGGTAAGCAGCCAGGGAGTCTTTCAGCATTTGTTGGGAAAATTGTAGCTTGTCCTTTTTCCATTTTCGTTCATGTGTCCTACACTGGCGTCTGAGAGCACGAGTGTTGTCATTTAACCAGGGATCCGAGATTGTCTTTTTTTTGCCTGAGTTTAAGCGGTGCAACAGAGTCAAGGGCAACAGAACAAGCCATATACCCCCACCGATGTAGATGGGGAAAAAGATGTTAAAAGGCCAGCCTCCAGGCTAGATGACAGCATAACAGAGGACGAGGGAGCAATATACTGAGCATAATGTTTAGCCTGATGCCTTGTAGGGAGAGATGCTAGGTTTGAGATATTAAACATGATTGGAAAATGATCAGAAATACAAACCTGATCTACAAATAAGTCAGAAACACAGAGTCCAAAAGATAAAAGTAAGTCCAGTGTATGGGAGCGTTCATGGGTAGGATCTTTGACCAGTTGCTGTAGATCAAATGAATCTAAAATGTCCAAAAACTCCTTTACCAAGGGCTTTGTGGGACAGCAGACATGAATGTTTAAATCACCAAGGATAATCCCTCTTATATATTTTGGGAGGAAATCAGCTAAAAAGTCTGAAAATTCATTTAGAAAGACTGAGTTATATTTAGGTGGATGATAACAGAGAGCACAGAGTACAGGTGGGCAGCAGGCTAATTCAAACACTGACAGCTCAAAGCTGGAGGGAGTCACAAAACCAGAGAGTGGTTTCAGAGGGAGAAAGGAGTTGTATATAGTCAGCAAACCCCCACCACGACCAAGACTAGGCATTCAGGAGGACAAAGTTCTGCTAGAGGGGCCGACTCACCAGGCTGGACCCAGGTTTCAGTCATGAAGAACAGGTTTATTGACTGGTCAATGAAATAGTCTTTCAAAAAAGCTGTTTTATTCCCAGTCGATCGGACATTCATGAGAGCAATCCTGAGGAGTGAAGTGGACGTCTTGGAGCCGGGTTTGGAGCACCCGCCAGAGCCGATCACCTTGGGATAGCTAAGGTTAGCCAAGTTAGCCCCACTGATTCGCCGCCGCCGAAAGCCGCCGTCCATGCGATCACTCACGGGGATCTTCCGACAGAGGGTTTGAATGGACTCCGCCTGCCAGTGACAGAGTTGAGGATCCGGTTGCAGAGGAATGATAGATATCAAAGATGAGGACCCTAGTGACAGTCTTCGCTTCGCTCAGCGTCCCCCCCCCCCCTGCCTGCCGCAACAGCGGCGCCTCTTTCGGAACCAAACTGGACGCGGGGCAGAGAGCAGAAATGCTGGGACCGTAGCAAACAGCGAGCCAAAAGATCTTCCAAACTCACGACTGTGGAACTGAAGTGATCCGAGTGTCTGCCGGAGATCGACGAGGGTATGTCGGTCATATGAGATGACAGTACTGGATTCGGTAATCCAGCAGTTTGTAAACACAATAAGAAGCAAAAACAGGAGCGGCAGACGAGCAGCCATTACAGCAGGCGCCATCTTTCTCGAGACCCGCACCAGAATGGTAGAGCAGTCTCAGTGGTGTGGCCCTTTTTGAACCCAGATTGGTAAGGGTCAAGCAGACAGTTTTGTGAGAGGTATTCTGTGACTTTTAGGTGGAAAACAGTAATTTCATTCCGTTACAGATGAGTGGGCCAAAATTCCTACAGACCGCTGTAAAAGACTCGTAGCAAGTTATCGCAAACGCTTGATTGCAGTTATTGCTGCTAAGGGAGGCCCAACCAGTTGTTAGGTTCAGGGGGCAATTACTTTTTCACATAGGGCAATGTAGGTTTGGATTGTGTTCTCTCCCTAAATAATAAAAAACATCATTTCAAAACTGCATTTTGTGTTTACTTGTGTTATCTTTGACTAATGGTTAAATGTGTTTGATGATCAGAAACATTTTGTGTGACAAACATGCAAAAGAATAAGAAATCAGGAAGGGCGCAAATAGTTTTTCACACCGCTGTATAACTGCTTCCCGAGTGAAACCTTGTGCCGTCAGATCGGGCAGCAGAACTGCAGCGATCAGACGCTGAGTCAGAGCCAGTCTTCATGGTTTTCACCAGAACTGCATTTGTAGTGAATAACAGCAGCAAATAAAGGAGCATAAAGACTTGGGTTCAGCTCTTTTAGTTGAATCAGTCATGAATCTTTTCAAAAACTCCGTTTCCCATGAAGTCCTTTTAGGAAAACAGGAAATGCTCTTTATAAACCACGTGGGCGCATTTCCTGAGTTCTTTATCAGGTTTCAAATTTGTGTTTAAACAGAGCACACACACACACTACTCTCTTTATTCATTGGTTTTCTCTGGGCGTCATCAGGGTTTGTTTTGATCTATTTCTGCTATTAACTTGAATCCTTCAGGGTGATCTTTTTGCAAAATCTGTAAGTCATAACAAACGTTTTTCTTGTCTTTTTTCTCCCCATGAAAATCTGTGTTTTTCCATCTGACGTGTTTAGTTTGTGGCAAACACAAACTTTATGTGTGTGTCCAGTTAAAGCAGCCTCTGTTCCACTAAGCTCGAAAGAGAAACTAAAAAAGTTGAAAATGTACAAAAAACACTGTTTAGGAGGAGAGAGAGAGGACGAACGGAGGCTTGGAGCTAAACATGGAGGGCAGCAGAGAGATGAAACGAACTAATTTGGAGAAAAGAAAAAGAGAAGAAATAAAGCCAAACACACACACACACACACACACACAGTCGTCACCACCCAAACCGAGTGAAACAGTGATGGATTTCAGTTATTAGCCAATCAGAAAGATGGATGGTGCGGCGCTACGTCCAATCAACATCATCGTCTAGATCCAGTTAGCAGATAGCGCCTCAGAGCTAATCAACTTATTAAAGTTCCTGATAATATCGCCGTAGAATAATCTCTCACACGCACACACACACACACACGCACGGCAGCCGAGCAGTCGATAAAATCACTTGAGGTGAAGCTGAGCTCGGAGGAAAGTAAGGACGCTGGGGGTCATTAATATTATTTAACACCTACAGGCACAAACACTAATGAAGAAGAAAAACTGGAGCGTCCACTTCCTGCTGCCGCGTGTTTCCAGTCGGAGGAACGAACTCACAGCTGGAAGCGTCAGCAGAGAATGTCGTTCATGAAAACCTCAAACAAATGATTAACGTTTCACCAAAGAGCGGAGAAGACAGAAACATCCTGCTGGAAGATTCTGTGTTTTTTAATGGCGTGGAGAGGTCAGAGGTCAGTCTGATCTGATGGGAATCGAACCCGCGACACTAAAGATGGAGGCCACGATGGCAGGATTGCTTCTGGTGTCAGCGAGGTTTAATCTGAACTAACGAGACGCCGTTTAAACCAGAAAAGGCTTTTCTGCTCGTTAAACAAACGTCTAATTGAGCATCAATTCTAGTTTGTCTGCAGGACTGAGGAGCTCTGATCTGCTGAACTGGATCAGCTACGGACCCAGAGGAGACTTGTTCTTGTGACATTTCCACACGTTCACCTGAGAAGCACATTAGTCATCTGAGATTTCTGCTAATGACAACAGAAACAGGAAGTCATCATCAGATTTTAGATCAAACCAGACTAAATGTTCTTATTTTGGTTCTGATGTTAAAGTTTTCATATCATGATTCTGTCTCTCCTACTTCCACTAGTCCAGGCCCAGGTGTGAGGGGCGGCAGCCCCGGCAGGTAGACCCAGATGACCAGGATCAGCATGTGATCGGTCCTGTGATGGAGGTGGTTGGTGCCAGAACCGGGTCAAGGTGGAGGATTATAAAGGGTAGTAGGAGAGACGGAAGTGTCACTGACTGGCGTCATGGTGGGAAAATGGCTGTCACAACACTGTCACACACACACACACACACACACACACACACACACACACACACACACACACACACACACACACACACACACACACACACACACACACCCACACACACACACACACACACACACACACACACACACACACACACACACACACACGTGATGTGCTTGATGTGCGAGTCTCATTAACACCATTAACACAACAGCAGCAGCATCATCCATTCTGAGAGCGGATGTACGCTCCGTCTCCAAGGAGACGACTCTCATCAGGACCACAGAATAAACAAACATAAAAGTTTTACTGTATTCCTACACAGACGGGAGCAGTGGCCCTCACCTGCAATTCAAAACTCTTTTGAACAGTTTTAGGGTCAGAGTTTAACTGATGAGGTCAAACATAAGATGCAGAAGAGTTCAAACGTAAAAAAGAAAATTTGTTTTATCAAAGACTTTCGATCGCCTGGTTGCACCTTTAGCCCTGATGTCTTATCGACACAAGCGCTGAACCAAGAAAATCTATTAAACAAAATAATAATTATTATTATTACATTCGTCATCGCTCCAAACATTCAATAAGTGCAAAAAATATTGCTTTCTGTGTGGATGTTAAGGCTTCATGTCAATTGGTGACAACTAAAATAATTTTATATATATATATATATATATATATATATATATATATATATATATATATATATATATATATATATATATATATATATATTTGGTAGCAGGTTTAGCCCCTGTCATGGTTAGCCGATGGCCGATTTGTGTTGCCGATATTTTGGGCCGATTTTTATGGCCTACAACTAGATGTTTGCCGCCTGATTTTCGCACAGTAACAGATACCATCAGCTGAAGCACAAAATTTCACAAGCTGAGTCACACCATACCAGTTTATTTATCAAGCTCATTTTAAAACGTCGTGTGAGCTGACCAAAGCGCCGAATCCGTTTTGAAAACTGAATTTAATCAGCGGTTAAATCCTCACGTGGTGCACTGCTCAGTGTAAAAATCTGTCTAAAGGTAATCAAACTAATCAGTAAAATCACCAAGTTGAATATTTAAAACTGGAAAATAAAATTAATTTTAGTTGGAAAGAAAATTTTGAGCAGTTATTAAAATCACGATTTCGTATGAATATAATTTAATTAAATTCTGCAGCAGCACCGAGCTGCCAGGGATGTGCCTGACGTTAAAACCGTTTTATCGGCCGATGCCGATTATCGGTCGACCCCTACTGGTGATGTCAGATCCTTTATACATTATTAATGGTTTTGTTTGATAAAGGAATTTATTAGGTCTCAAATTTGATGAAAATTTTAATTCATCCGTCCTCTGAGACTAAACTCATCCCAACACGGGATTCCTGTGACCTCCAGGCTTCGCTGCCTCAGCAGAAATGGCGACCGCCCAGTCTGACCTCCTGGTAGGAGGTGCAGGAGAACCAGGAGTCACAAAAACCAGCTAAAACTCCCCTGGAGTGATTTTACATACTTTCATGTTTTAATTGTGCAAATTATTTAGTGTTTTATTTAGTTTAATGAGGAGTACCAGGAGAAAGATCCCCCGGTTCGGTTCCGTTTTATTACAACAATAAAAGGAATCCAGAGAACTCCGGTTCGTCCTCTGATGGAGGAAAACACGCACACGTGAAATGGGCATGTTATCAGCGACTCTGATGTCTATAATGTTTACCATCGTTAATAACAACAGTGGTAATAAAAACTCCGGCTGTGGACAATAAAATCATTCTGGTACCAGCCCCTCGTCTCCCACAGGCTCCAGATCAGCCTAATGATGATCCCCAACACACTCCACTGTGGGGTTAGAGGTCAAAGGTCAACATCAGAGGCAGGGAGAGAAGAATGTGGGGGATTCAGCCTCTCTCCTGTCCTCCATGAGGATTTTTTTATCCTCTAAAAATGTCTTCAGAAGTTCCAGAAGCTGGAGTGTGAGGATCAACCTGAGGCTCCATCGCTTTACAGATTCAGGAGAGACGGGACGTTAATTCTGTCCTCGTCTCTGACAGCCATCAGAGGGAAACAGACTGGGTCAGTACAGAGTGACCTTTGACCCCTACAGGTGAAATCTGAAATGTTGAAATCATGTAAAAAGAATTCCAGCCTCTAAAATCTCTGGATGACACAAGGAAGTCTGCAGAATAAGGTCACAGTGTGGGAAGAAAGAGCTAAATTGGGTTTGTTGTTTATTCAGATTATTAATATTAAGAAACAGACATTTTCTTAAAGGTCCTGTATCATGCTAGGTTCAATTTTTGGAGCTTTGATGGTTTTTGGTTTCATGCATGGGCATGTTGGCTTGAATCTGCGGTCTGCAGGTCTGCAGGTCTTGCTTGAATCAAGAGTCTTATTTCCGGTGTGAAGGAGTTTGGATTTCATAAAAAGTGACACCTCAATCGAGCCATGGGGATATTTTATCTTATAGCCTTTTGTTGCTCTGGTCAAGTAGGTAGAGGCCGTTTAAATAACCTAACCCTAACCCGTTCCTGAATGACCCGGAGAACCCGTTCCTGAGTGACCCGGAGAACCCGCTCCTGAGTGACCCAGGAAACCCGTTATTGAGTTATCTGGAGAACCCGCTCCTGAATGACCCGGAGAACCCGCTCCTGAATGAACTGGAGAACCCGCTCCTGAATGACCCGGAGAACCCGCTCCTGAATGAACTGGAGATCCCGCTCCTGAATGACCCAGGAAACCCGTTATTGAGTGACCCGGAGAACCCGCTCCTGAATGACCTGGAGAACCCGTTCCTGAATGACCCAGAGAACCCGCTACTGAATGACCTGGAGAACCCATTCCTGAGTGACCTGAAGAACCAGCTCCTGAGTGACCCGGAGAACCTGTTCTTGAGTGACCCGGAGAACCCGCTCCTGAATGACCCGGAGAACCCGTTCCTGAGTATCTGGAGAACCCACTCCTGAGTGACCCAAAGAACCCATTCTTGAATGGCACGGAGAACCCGTTCCTGAATGACCCGGAGAACCCGTTCCTGAGTGACCCAGAGAACCCGCTCCTGAGTGACCCGGAGAACCCATTCCTGAGTGACTCAGAGAACCCGTTCCTGAGTGACCTGGAGAACCCATTCCTGAGTGACTCAGAGAACCCGTTCCTGAGTGACCTGGAGAACCCATTCCTGAATGACCTGGAGAGCCCGCTCCTGAGTGACCCAAAGAACCCATTCGTGAATGACCCAGAGAACCCGTTCCTGAGTGACCCGGAGAACCCGTTCGTGAATGACCCAGAGAACCTGCTCCTGAGTGACTCGGAGAACCCATTCCTGAGTGACCCAGAGAACCTGCTCCTGATTGACTCGGAGAGCCCGCTCCTGAGTGACCATGAGAACCCATTCCTGAGTGACCCGAAGAACCCGTTCTTGATTGACCGGGAGAACCTGTTCCTGAGTGACCCGGAGAACCCGCTCCTGAGTGACCCGGAGAGCCCGCTCCTGAATCACCTGGAGAACCCATTCCTGAGTGACCTGGAGAACCTGTTCCTGGACCTGCCACTGGTCATGAGTGATCAACAGTAAAAAATAAACCTACAGGAAACATCTGAAGGGGTTTTATGTTGTGATTTCTCCAGCAGGTTTTACACTTTATTATAAAACCTGAATGAGGAGAAGTCCTGGCAGGACATCAGGAGGACACTGTCCTTTATTGAGGGACGGTTTTGTCCCAGTGAGGGAGATATTTCACTTCCTGGTCTGATGAACGTTTCAGAGCTTTAAAAAGCTTTTCTCTGATGTGGTTCCTGATGGAGGATGGTGGAGCTCAGGTCCAGGTTCTGGTTCTGGTTCTGGTCTCTGATGGATTCATGAGTCTCCTCCATATTAAAAAAATAAATCTGGACTCTTCTCTCTCAGAATCATCAGCGCTCCCCCTTGGTGACTCCATCCACCATGAAACCATTCCCAGTGTTTCCTCCCAGGTCTAAAAATAAGCCCCCCCCCCCCCCCCCCCCCCCCCCCCCCCCCCCGAATCCCAGTGCTCCTTCTCCATCCTTAACCTGGTCCTGGTCTGCAGCTGATCTTCCCCGGCTGGGCCCTCAGGTACCGGGCTAACCAGAAACTCGGGCCCTAGCATGCATCACTGTCAGGCTAAATGTGGAATCAGCATTTCGGAGCAGGCCGAGCCTCCGGCTGGGCCTAACCCCTACCTGGTCAGTCCGAGGAAGATGCCGTGGCCCCCTAAGGCTTCACACCTCCCCCGTATCGATTTCTCTCCCTTTTTCCAGTAAAACAAAGAGACTTTCTCTGTTACATGATACATCATAATCACATCATTTGTAGCTTTGAGGCCACAGATGTGAAGAACCGAGCCGGGGTTCTGCAGACGGAGAGACCCAGATAACGGCTCGACCTGTCGCCAGGTAAAAAATGATGTCAGCCTCTGAATTTCTGCCCCATTTATCTGCCTTCTTCGTCAGCTTCTGCTACCAACAGGAAAACGATTCTGAACTTTTAAGGATGATGTTAAACCGTCATGGAAAAGCTTTTCCCGTGTTTTTGCTCGCTGACGGCGTGTCACGCTCGGGAACGTGATGGATGGTTTCCAAACAAAAACCCAGTTTGAGTCAAATGCAGCAGAAACATTACGAGCTGATGATGGATGGATCAGCGGCGCCTCGCCTCACAGAAAGGTCCAGAAAACATGGAGACCACAGGAGGACCTCCACCCGACCCAAATGTTTACCGTGCCACAACAAGCAGAACTCTTTTCATTTCCTCTCAAGTGACAGAAATCCCAGAGACTAAACACCTGCGACAGAAACAGCAGATGTAACGAGTTCTGATCCAAACAGTGTAAAATTACACTTCTGCTGCCTCTGATGTTACGGCTGTTTAAACCCGACCAGGTGCTGCTTCTTGTCTCTCGGATATTTTAGATGTGGAACTGGAAGCTAATGATGCTGTTAGCTTAATTAATAACCTGCTAGCAGCTAAACGTTATTGCTAACAACAGGGTGGCTAATATTTAGAAAAGGTCTGACTAAACTACAAAAACTTTGTCTTATGATCCAAACCAACAGTGTAGGTGGTTATTAAACTCCCACCACCTGCTAGGTGTTAGTACATATGAGTTCAGTGTCTTTGAGCTAACTATGCTAATGCAGCTAATTCTAGATACAGGGCTTTGACGCCAAAGCTGTTTCAAACGATCCACCGCTATCTTTAAATCAGTAACATCCCGTCCACCAACAGAGTGCTGTGATTGCACCACAAAGGAACAGCGGCCATCTTGGTTTGCTAACTTGCAGGTACATCCCGCTAGAGCCCTGCACTGGAGCCCTAGGCCCGGGGGTCAGCCCGGCCCTCGGGCCGACGACTGTGTAATTACCTCGGACACGGGCCGGGCGCCTTTATTTTTAATCAAATTCATTAAAAAAAACTGAAACACTTGAACGCAGCAGCACCTGTCTGCTTCTCACGCACCGGCACCCGTTAGCTCAGTTAAGGTCTGTGTGGTTTATAAATGCGCCTATATAATGCCAGCCTGAGTCATGAGTCTAGCTTTGCATCTTAATGTTCTGGAGACCTAAATGGCTGCGGAGTGGGCGGAGCTTACAGGGGAAGCTCCACCTTTCGCTGCTCTGGAACTCCTCCTGATCCTACTTAACTACCTTATAATAACAAATGTTTTTAGTCAGTAAAGGATGAAATTTAAATTATAATAAAGTTAAATACCTGTTAAAAGTGTTCAAGCAGGACAGATCAGGGGCCCTCGAACCCCAGAGTTTCCAGCTCTGTGGCATTAATCTGGTAATGACGTTTGCTTTACTGGATGCTTGACCAGCAGCTTTATTCTGAGCTGTTTTCCTCGAGAACCACAAAAGTCCGGTAGATGGTGAAGATCGTGGATCTGACGCTTTCAGAAGCATCATCAGCAGAAGACAGCTAAACTCAGTAACTCCTGTCACAGAGTGTCGGGGGGGGACACGACTCCGGCTCACTTCATATGATCGATATGAGCAGATCCCAGAGCCCCGCTTTCCTTGGAGACTCCGGCATTTACATTTTGATTCAGGTTCTGGATGAAAAGAGGAGGGAGTCATCAGAAGGAGAAAGGTTAGCTCCAGGGCCTCCAGAAGACGAAGGCTGCTCTCATCCTCCTCCGTGGACCATCACAGCCAGTTTGCCTTCACCCTCTCCCAACAGTCTCAAGCACTTCTCCTGATTTGTGGCCATCTGATGGCTTGTCAATATATAGATCCCCCCCCCCCCCTCTCTAATTCAGTGAAAAAATCTAGTTTTCCATTAGTCTGCGCCCCGCCAGCCCGAGCCTCTCCACCTGTAATTATCAAAGGCAGGTTCCCTGAAAGCAATCAGAGCACCGCCTTTTGTATCTTTGAAATCTTAATAAGCTGAAAGAGGAGGCAAGATGAGCGGAACGCAAGAGAAATCGGGAGGAAGGGAGGAGGAGAGATGAGGAGAAAAGGAGGAGGAGAGAGTAAAGACAGGATGATTTAAGGAGACAAAATAAGAAAAATGGAAGCAACAGAAAAAGAACTGCAGGAAGATCAAGCAAAGGTGAGAAGACATACTCAGGATGAGAAAGAAGAAGGGCAGATTAATAAAATCAAAGGTAAGAAGGAAAAGAATTGGATCTGGTGGACATCTCCATCTGGTCATGAGCTCCTCCATCTCCATCCATGGCGGCTGCTCTACCAGCTCATCATGGTCTATGATATATATATATATATACCAGGTCACAACAGACGGATGGAACCGCGCGTCTGGGACTCGAGTCTAAACACTACCAGCTTGTTCTGCAGGAACTGTCTTGTTGTATCAGCTTTGCAGGTGCAAAAAGGTTTTGACGACGTGTCAAAACCTTTGGTGGGTAAAAGAGGTTGTGCTTCAGATGGCCTGTCGAAAGCTTCGCTAGAACTGAGGGAAAACCAGAGTAATCTGGTTTTAATGTTCTCATGTTATGATTGTGTAGCCAACCAGAGGTTGACAAGTTTGAGGATTATTACCAAGAATCAGAGACACGCCTTCTTTGATACCGGAGGCTCTGATCTGGGGTAAAGGCTATTTATGTTTCATGGGCTTAACTTTACTTGACAGGGTCATACCCATTTACACTCACACAAGGACAAGTAAGGTAAACATGCAATTAATCATTGAGAACAGATAAATGAAACATTTCATTATTTTATAATCATAAGTAGCAATAAACAAACATTTATTTACTGATCATCTAGCTTATAAGTTTTAGAAGTTCATATTTAATTTTAAAATCTTCTTTCTTCTGTGAAGCAAGGAGTCTTAGATAAAAGGGTGCTCTGTGAGGGACCTTGAGGAGAGAATGTTATTGTTGACATTTCATTATCTCTGCCAGAGCTGCAGGCTCTGTCGTCATACATACATATTTACATATATATATATATATATATATATATATATATATATATATATATATACATATATATCCATCCATCCATCCATCCATCGTCTGAACCCACTTCGTCCACGTAGGGTTGCGGGGGGGCTGGTGCCTATCTCCAGCGGTCAATGGGCAATCAGGTGGGGCACACCTTGGATAGAGAGCTAGTCCATCGCAGTATGTATATATATATGTATATATATAAATATATGTATATATATAAATATATGTATATATATATATATATACATATATTTATATATATATATGTATATATATAAATATATGTATATATATACAGTGGGGCAAAAAAGTATTTAGTCAGCCACCGATTGTGCAAGTTCTCCCACTTAAAATGATGACAGAGGTCAGTAATTTACACCATAGGTACTTTTCAACTGTGAGAGACAGAATGTGAAAAAAAATCCATGAATTCACATGGCAGGATTTTTAAAGAATTTATTTGTAAATCAGGGTGGAAAATAAGTATTTGGTCAATAACAAAAATTCAACTCAATACTTTGTAACATAACCTTTGTTGGCAATAACAGAGGTCAAACGATTACTATAGGTCTTTACCAGGTTTGCACACACAGTAGCTGGTATTTTGGCCCATTCCTCCATGCAGATCTTCTCGAGAGCAGTGATGTTTTGGTGCTGTCGCCGAGCAACACGGACTTTAGACTCCCTCCACAGATTTTCTATGGGGTTGAGGTCTGGAGACTGGCTAGGCCACTCCAGGACTTTCAAATGCTTCTTACGGAGCCACTCCTTTGTTGCCCGGGCGGTGTGTTTGGGATCATTGTCGTGTGGGAAGACCCAGCCACGTTTCATCTTCAAAGCTCTCACTGATGGAAGGAGGTTTTGGCTCAAAATCTCATGATACATGGCCCCATTCATTCTTTCCTTAACACGGATCAGTCGTCCTGTCCCCTTAGCAGAAAAACAGCCCCAAAGCATGATGTTCCCACCTCCATGCTTCACAGTAGGTATGGTGTTCTTGGGATGCAACTCAGTATTCTTCTTCCTCCAAACACGACGAGTTGAGTTTATACCAAAAAGTTCTACTTTGGTTTCATCTGACCACATGACATTCTCCCAATCCTCTGCTGTATCATCCATGTGCTCTCTGGCAAACTTCAGACGGGCCTGGACATGCACTGGCTTCAGCAGCGGAACACGTCTGGCACTGCAGGATTTGATTCCCTGCCTTTGTAGTGTGTTACTGATGGTGACCTTTGTTACTGTGGTCCCAGCTCTGCAGGTCATTAACCAGGTCCCCCCGTGTGGTTCTGGGATTCTTGCCCACCGTTCTCATGATCATTTTGACCCCACGGGAGATCTTGCGTGGAGCCCCAGATCGAGGGAGATTATCAGTGGTCTTGTATGTTTTCCATTTTCTGATAATTGCTTCCACAGTTGATTTTTTCACACCAAGCTGCTTGCCTATTGTAGATTCACTCTTCCCAGTCTGGTGCAGGTCTACAATTCTTTTCCTGGTGTCCTTCGAAAGCTCTTTGGTCTTGGCCATAGGGGAGTTTGGAGTCTGACTGTTTGAGGCTGTGGACAGGTGTCTTTTATACAGATAATGAGTTCAAACAGGTAACATTAATACAGGTAACGAGTGGAGGACAGAAAAGCTTCTTAAAGAAGACGTTACAGGTCTGTGAGAGCCAGAGATTTTCCTTGTTTGAAGTGACCAAATACTTATTTTCCACCCTGATTTACAAATAAATTCTTTAAAAATCCTACCATGTGAATTCATGGATTTTTTTTTCACATTCTGTCTCTCACAGTTGAAGTGTACCTAAGATGAAAATTACTGAACTCTGTCATAATTTTAAGTGGGAGAACTTGCACAATCGGTGGCTGACTAAATACTTTTTTGCCCCACTGTATATACATATATATATATATGTATATATATATATATATGTATATATATATATATATGTATATATAAATATAAACACAAACTCCATACATATTTTAAGGTTGCTTGAAATGGAGTGGGATGAAGAAAACATTTACCACCATTACATTACCATGATATTTATTAGATTACTTATGTTTGTTTATTTATTTGGCAGACGCTTTTATCCAAAGCGACTTACAATTTATAACCTATAGGGCATGTTGTGATCTGTGGGGGAAACCGGAGTACCCGGAGGAAACCCACGTAAGCACGGGGAGAACACGCAACTCCACGCAGAAAGGTCGCAGCCGAGTTTCGAACCTGCAACCATTGTGCTGCGAGGCAACAGCGCTAACAACTGCTTTACCATGCAGCCATTAACAATGCCATGAGATTCACCATGTAAGTTATTTTGATCATAATTTCAATTATTAACAGTTCATAGTACATTAACTGAATGATTGTGAACTTGTCCAGGTCCTCTCCTCTGAGGCCATGTACAGACGTAGTAAAACCAATGATCCTCCAGCGCCCATCTAGGAAAAACTTTAGTCCACACCGACTTGTTGTCAGCAAACACAAGTCCAGTTCATTTTGAAGCAGAGAAAACCAGCTCCTCCAAATTCAAGACCATGGTCGGACGAGGTCCTGCCCCTAATGGAGGAGTTTAAGTATCTCGGGGTCTTGTTCACGAGTGAGGGAGAGATGGAGTGTGAGATCGATGGTGGATTGGTGCTGCATCTGCAGTGATGCGGGTGTCGTGGTGAAGAGAGAGCTGAGTCAGAAGGCAACGTTCTCGATTTCCCGGTCGATCTTTAGGAGGCCTAAAGGTAGACCCAGGACACGCTGGAGGGACTAGGTCTCTCACCTGGCCGAGAAACGCCTTGGGATTCCCCCGGAGGAGCTGGCCAGTCAAAAAACATAAAAATGGAAATTACATTTTAGATATATTTCCTAAATTTTCCTCTTTAATCCCAACACTTCTTCATTGTTCATCTCTGGGTGTCTGTGACCCACCTTCATATAAGGTTCGAGTGAAACTCGTCCCGAAACCTCTCTTTAGTGAACAAGTTTAAAAGTGGGTCAGACAGATTTTAGAGGCCTTCTACTGTCAGATGTTCCTCCCATGAAGACGTCTCAGGAGGAGCCTCACACCTTCAGGATGGGTTGGGAAAGCCAGTTTATTCAGATCTGGGCTGATTTTACAGACCCCGAACTTCCACGATGATATTTGGTAGAGTGCTGACTCAGCATTAAAATCCATTTTTCTTTTTTCACCTACATAACAGAACGATAAGAAAGATGTTTGACGTGGAACTCTGTAGATAAAAGTTCAGATGTTTTTCTCCAACATGTGACAGATTAAATCTGGGTGAGACTTCTCAGACCCTTAAATAACAAAATAAGAGCGTTTCTTTGTGTTTCTGGGTGGCGGCTTAGTTTTATAAAGTTCTTGAACATTTGTTTTATTTCTCACTTCAACAATCAACCAGCAGAGAACTTTATTTCTTTTTCTGACTTTCCTGCTTCTCATCTCTGTCTGGAGCGCGGGATGAACTTTACCGCGTGTCCTTTCGCATCCTCGTCTTGTCAGGACGAGCAGAGAAAACTTTGATGGAAAAGGTCTCTCTCTCTCTCTGCCGGCCTTCTGAGAAATGAGGCCTTCACCCCATTTATTGCTGAGCTGCAGCGTTTTTGAGCTGTGCACCCTGACAGGAAAAGTGTCAGGCTAGTTTCTGACGTGCATTTGCATCCCTCAATGACGGGTGACAGCGCCGAAAGGCCAGGAGAAAACCGGCGCATCGATCGCTGCGTGGAAACAATTCAAAGAAACAGATGAGCTGAAGGAGCAGAGGTTCTCCTCACGCCGCCGCAGACCGCCACTCGCTTTAAAGAACAGAACTTCATTAAATTGTGCCACTTGGTGTTTGAATCACAGGGATGGGATGGGGGGTTCAGGACGGGGGGGTCCACAGAGGAGCTACATGAGCTTCAGCGGCAGCAATGTTCTGCTGCATACAAAAGCAGCAGGTTGTCACACTGCATTGCCATGACGACAGCATCAGGACCACAGCCAGGTAACGAGGGTATGCTCTCAGATGGATGCATCAGAGAGAGAGACGACACACACACACACACACACACACACACACACACACACACACACACACACACACACACACACACACACACACACACACAGACAGCTTCAGGTTTCACAAATCTGTTTATTAAAAGATTAATATTAAAATCTACTAATTAGATTTTGGTCCGTTTGTCTAGAATGACTAAAATGTGATTTTACTTGACTTTTCCACTTTTCTTTTTCAAACCCAGCGGACCGATGGGTCAGACTCGGCTACACGATCTCCAGATCGGACTGATGTAACTGATTCGCTTTAAAAGAACCCAGCTGTGGATAAACCCGTCTGTGTGCTCGCTCTGCTTCCTACAGAAAAAAGGCACCAAAAATACAGAAACGACATAATAAAACCACGAAGTAGCAACATAAAGTAGTTGTTTTATTCTTATTCAAAGTTTCTTCATTCAGATGATTTTGTCCTAATTTCTCTGTTGGAGATTTTTAGGATCAATCTTTGATCGAATCTAGTTTTGTTAGAGGATTTTTTCTTGAGCTCCAATTTATTCCAACTTGTCATTTTCCAGAAGAAATAAATCAAAATCACATCATAAAATAATTGTTTTTAATAAATAACATAAGATTTAAATTGAGTTTCTATCAATTTTTAAGTTTATATCCAGAAAAGCTGCACAAATTAATGGCAGAAACTTTTAACTCTTAACAAAAACTCAAATAAACCTGAGCTTAATGTGTTTTTGGCGTCCACAGATGGGGGGGGGGGGCTGCATCAAAGAATTCACCAGGAAAGTCTGCTTAGTTAAAGGTACAATATGTAAGAATGAAGTAAGAATGACATCCTGTGATCAAATTTATGTACTGCAGTCCATTAAAAATGCCACGATCGACTCATCATTCACTTCACACACAAATTTCACGGTACTATTGAGTAATTGAAAACATAACGAGATATTTTAAAGCAGACAATTTTCTTCTAATTCATTAGCATTGTTAGCTCAATATTTGCCTCTAGCCTTCTTCACCGATATTACAGTAAAACAAAAAGATGTCGTGACTTCTTAGGGGGATAAGAAACAACTTCTGGGTTGCTCCTGTTTACTGGCTTTGGTTCTTTAAACAACTCTGGAGTTTTTGCTTGCCGGCGTCAAATTACGAACAGTGGTGCTGTAGCCGTCATTAGCTTGGCAGCATGACTTAATTGTTCAACTGTTTTGTGATGGTTTCACTGTAAAATTCTTACAAATTGTTCCTTTAAAGTTGAATGAAAATGTCCGGACTTACACGAATGCCACAAAAATTTTCAAATACTTTCAAAAAGAGAAGGAATTTTAAAAAGTCAAAGAAATAAATGAAGAAAAGAAACATGTTTTAAAATATGCATCATCATCATGTTTATTTATAACTCTCTTTCCTACACTGATAGAAGCCCAAATGGCTGCACATAAATTAAAAACAGACAAAAATTATGTGGGAATCCAGGTCCCCAACATAAAAATTAAAATGCATTTGAATGATAATAAAAAAAATGATAGTATTTAAATGCTTTTATTATACATGTTGTTGTTTTATAATTCTAAATGTATTTATTTTAATATTTCCTCCTTTATCTTTGAACAAATTTGTATTTTTGGCACTAACAGGACTCCATACTTAAGTCCCAGCAGGTTTATTCAGTTTAAAGTTGAGTTTCTTGGTGAGTCGCTGATCAGCTGAGCGTCGCTGTCACACTTCATCAAAGCTCCATCACCGATGATAAGGGGACCGGGCCGACTCAGCACCCCCCCACCCCCTGCGGCCCGGAGTATCGGCAAGTGTCAGATAGCCGATAGATTTATGTATGCAGATGAGTCGGGTCGATACCGTCTGCCAGAGCTGGAGATCTACAACCACATGGGCTGGAATATTTCCTGTCAAATAAATTCCAGGAGCGGGGAGTGGGGGGGAGCACTGGAGAAGAAAATAAAAAAACTTCATATGAAAGGAAAAATGATTTGCGAAAGAAGAAAAGGAAAAGTGGAGATTTGATGAAGAAGGTTTGCTGTCAAGGAGACGGCAGTCAGCCAATCAGCTGAGAGGATAAATGAGAGCTGGGCTGCAGCTACAGAGAGATTAATCTGGATATAATCTGTAATTACAAATGTTTAAACAACGCCATCATTGCTAAAGGCAAGGCAGCTTTATTTGTTCAGTAGAAAACACACTGAAGTTAACAGAATTACTGAAATGATTATTATTATTTAGAACAGCAAAACCATTTGATTTATTTTGGACATTTTTACAAACTGAACATAAATTATGCTCATTTATCTCTAATATTGTATTTTATTAAGTCTAATTATACATTTTTCTAAAATAAAAAAATTGTTAAATAATGAAAGTATTTGCACAATAATAATAATAAACAAGAATAAAGTGGAAAAGTCATTTGATGATTATTATTGGCTTTGGCTCTGACGACGATTTAGGAAAACGGTGATTAGACATTAAAGATAAATTATTTTCGGTTCCTAATATTTCAGTTTTAGACGTTTATTTTGTACCATTTAAATCTAAATGTTGGTGTTAGTGTGTAAGAGCAGGAATGCCTTGCTAATGGGCATCCTGTTCACACCAGTCTCTATCATCTGACACACGAATTATTACAAAAAATGACGTTTTTCCATTATTCATTTTTAATTCATGACGTTTTATTTGAAATCAACAGAAGCAGATTTTCAAGAGCTCCATCACCTTCTCCAGCTCCTCAACTTCCTCCATTACCCATCCAGCTACTCCTCTTCTACCCTTCACCTCTTCCTCCACCACCTCCTTTATCACCTCCTCTATAACATTCTCCATCTCTTCCACCCCAACCCCACCCCTCACCTCTGCTAAAAACCCAGACTAAGCACAAGGAGACTGGAAGGGAGGGGGAGGTAGGGGAGTGTCGGCCTCCTGTCGGCGTGGCAACAGCCTCCGTGTCAACGCCTCCCCGTGGGAACCGCCTGTCAAACACAAAGGTTGCGCCACATCTGCATAATCATTAGAGCGGCGACAGGAAGTCGTTCTGGGAAACGATCAATGTTGTTTTAAAGAACCTTAAAAAAACACAAAGACTGAAAAAAAAATAAAACTTCTCCAAGTGTCCCAGAGAAGATTTAGTGTCCGGTCCCGGAGAACGGTTGCGCCGGAGTGGGAACGCCGGGTTCACAACCAGAACCCCAGCCACACTTGGAGGGAGGCAAAGGGACGGAGAACTAGAAGAAGTTGGAATCTTCAAACTGATGCTTACGAGACGCTTTGAGACTGAAAACATAAATAAATACAATCATCTGTAAAATGATCCAGTATCACAGACCTCAGCCGTCTGGTCATTCCAGTTTCATCCAACTGGGATGAGGATTAGCACCTCCTAAACCAAACCCTAACGAACTCAGGCCGAGGGAGAGGTCCAACCTCAGGACGAGGCCTTTAAAGATCTACAGGTGAGGAGGAGATGGACAGGAGGACTGGTCCATCCAGGTTGAGTAAAAACCAGAAGAAGGGTGGCTGAGCTCAGCCTTAGGGAGGGGGAGGAGCTTGGGAGTCCTTATCCTCCTCATCGACAGAAGCTGAGGTGGTCTGAGCTCCTTGTGGAAGGGAAATCCCTGGATTTCACTGCAGGAGGTGGCTGGGGAGTAGATGGTCTGGAGTTCCTAACAGGACGACAACAACAGACAAGTCCCCAACCCCTCCCAAAGTTATCCCACATCTCCCAGTTCCTGGTGAGTTCAGGAGCTCCTGGTTTAGGCTCTTCTGGTTTTATTATTGTGATGGGTTAAAAACGCTGATTATAAAAGAATAAAGGATAAAGAATAAGAAGTCTGAAAGACAACTTTGGGACACGGGAGAGGAGGCGGTGGATGAGGAGGAGAAAACAAAGCAAATGAGGAGAATAAAAGAAAAGCAGAGAAAAAGAGATGGAAGAAAGAAGAAAAGTGATGATGAGGCAAAGGAGAGGGGAGAGAGCCCTCCACTATCAGCAGATAAGAGGCAGAAACAGATGAATCCTATTGGCCGGCGAGCTTCATCCTGCCTCTTATCTCCTCGCCTTCATCAACTCGGAACACATTTCATAGAAATTTGCGAAATCAGGAAAGCTGCGTATCATGTCATCGATCACCAGGCGGGCGGCGCCAGCCCATACATCCTCCCGGCTTCACAATAAAAGCCACAATTGTCACTTTTTTAAAAAGAAAAGTTTCTCAACAATTATAATCTGTAGCAGCTTCAAGGCCAAAGAGTTTCATGTCCAAAATAATCCCAGCTGATAAAGCAGCTCTGTGACCAACCTCTGGCTGAGGTTACACTATAAAAATGTTCTGTTGGCTTTACTCACAATTTTACATGCAGGAAGTAAAAATAAATGCTGCTTTTATTGTATTTTTGACCATTTTGACCAGACTTTGGGGAAACACCGACGCTGGAGCACACTTGTTTTCACATTTAGCCAAATGTTTCCCAACGCTCTGAAATGTCCCACACAGTCCACCGGACACCAACACGACACTCCGGTTGACATTCCTGCCACCGATTTTAGCTGGTTTGTTTTTTATATTTTTAAATGTGAATTTGGTGTCTGGATGTTTATTTTGAGGCGACTTTATTAGAACATGCTAAAATATTTTTAACGTTCTTCAAGAATAAATCAAACCTTCTGTAGAAATGATTGGAACTTTTGTCCTTTGCTTTTACTTCTCAGAGTTTTGTTAGAAACAGAAACTCGACTGATCTCCGGCTCACCTGCGAGGGTTTGGTGAGTAACCTGTAACGTTTTAATTCAGTTAGTCTCAGACGTGTGCGGCGTGTGCATGACAAACTGGTCCAATTTCAGGCGTGTCATGGTGCACGGCTGATATTTGTCTCCCTGCCTTTGGAGTTATTTTGCCCCTTTTCCTCTTTTTTTTTAAGTTTGTCCTCAGATTTGAATCGGCAGGAGGGCCGCGGTCGGTCCGTTCCTCCTCTGACAGCACAGAAATAATTACAGTACAACCTCGCCTGTTGTTATATTAGCTGCCTTATCGGGCTGCCGGGGCGGTCGTTGATCAACTAAGGTCACTGTATCCTGACCACGGCACAACAGCTACACGGTTATTTGGAGATATGATAAATAAAAGCTTCAACAAGACTCTTATCAGCTCCTGAGTGCTTTTTGTTCTGCTTTCTTTGCTCCCTGCACCTCCTCTATGTCTCTGGAGGAAAAGAGGAGAAAGTTAAAGATGAAGAGAATATTTGATTTTTAAATGATGAGCTAAAATATTACATTCCTCTATATGAATTTAAAGCAGAGAAGATGAGTGTGTTTTAGATTACATGCAAAGCTATTTATCTATTTGCCAACCCTGCGAGATAAGGTATGAGTGTTGTTGTAAATGCAGCCACATTATTCTAACAACGGGGTCGCAGACAGCAGCGCTGGTGAGAGCAGAGATAATAGATGCACCTACATTATCCTGAGGTGGCGGGGAAACTGAGGGGTTAGCAGGGTGAGCAGGAAAGGTGTGCCTACATTATTATAAAGCCAGATTGATAGTGACGGAGGTCGAGGCGGAGGGTGTAAAAATAAATACATCTACATTATTCTGGAGTCATGTGAGAGCGAGAGGTTAGACTGAGCCAGGAAAACAGATGCAGGGGCATTATTCTTTAGTAAAAGTGAAAATTTTTAGGGGTGGAGGTGAAGCTGGAAAACTGTATGCACCATTATTCTTCAGTTAAAGTGATAGTGGGAAGTTAAGGAGGCAGGTTTCCAGAGATTATGCTCAACCTGAAAGAGATAGAAGAAACACAGAGAGCTGCTAAAGACAAATACCAGAAATAAACCATGAGATCACACATTTATATTTATCTTCTTTTACATGAAATGTTTGTGGGACACTATTAAAAAAAATCCTATTTATTAGCTAACAAACTTGAGCGACAGACAGGGAGCCTATAGTCTACTTCCGGATCACGGTCCCCAGAAAAACGAAAAATGAATGCAAGTCAACGGGGCTAAAAACGCTATTTTCTAATCCCGCTTGTTGCATGCCATCGATTTCACATATGATGTCCGTGAATTTTAAAGACACATTCTAATACCAAGAACGTGCTTATTTTCTAACGGGAGGAAACAGTATTTTAAGTTTTGTGTGAAAAGAAGTCCAGGACTACAAATGCACATTACCAAAATAACATCTTTGAACCAGACACGGAGAAGCGCAGAGGAAAAATGCTGCTTTTATTGAGCTTCGAATCAGAAGGAAAAAAACCACCATAAATCTGGCCATGTGGTGAGTAGCAGCTACGCTGGGGGGGGGGATTCTGAGTGATGTCATGCAACATGCGTCTGATTTTTAGTCCTAGTATTTACACATTTTTACAAGCTGCTAAATCTCCAAGTACGTGACAGTCCTGGTCGCAACACACATCATTACAGTTTAAATAAAGGACAATGATTCAGGGCGAAAGGCAAAGTGGATTAGAAAATAGCTCTTTCAGCCCCATTGACTTGTTTCATTTTTTTCATTCTTCTGGACCGTGAGCCAACCGGAAGGGGAGGAGCCGTAGGCCCCTATTTCGTGTAGAAACAGTGGTAAATTATTCGTGTCATGGCAGGGCATTTTTTAAATGACTAAACTGGATAAATTCTTCAAGTAAATCCTGCAGTGAAGAATCTTAATAAAGTCAGATAATTGTTGGCCTTGTCTGGAGAAACCTATGACAGCTAGTCGATGCTGTCGCCGCCATGATGCAAAGTACCGGAGTCCGGTTGTGACAGCTCGGCCTTTCTGTTTGGTTCAGTTAATGCAGAGCTGATCTGAGGTCTTCTGTCAGCCTCCAGATAATAAAACAAATACATGAAATAAAAGTAGAGGAGAGCCAACAGGTGGCAGGAGGTCCAGATGCAAAAAGGAGATCACATATTTGTCACGGGATTTATTTTATGTTAAAATTAAATAAACCAGCTTTGTTTCAAATTAATCCAATTTAACAATATATAATTAATAATTATGTTTGTCAAAAATGATTTGTAAGATCCAACTTTATTTACGGAGATTTTTATCTCATTACTCTTGAAATATTTTCACTTTATCATTTTTAAAAAACAATCAATCAATTTCTTCAGATTTTCACCGTAATTTTCTTTTGTCTAAAAATCAGTCAAATGTATTTCTTCTTAAATTCAACATTTTTAGACCAACATAGATGCAATTTAATCAAACTACTTTCATGAAAGGAAATTCAAGCTTTTTAAAAACGTTTGAAGCGATTGTTAGAAAACAAGCAAAAATCGACTATTTGTTGATGCATTACATTTAGATGATAATTTTATTTATATAGAAAGTTCAGAAACAAAAAGCATCAACTGTTTTTTTTATGATTTTCTGATTTATAAAAAGCAGAATTAATTCAGGAGTCGAACGGAGGATGAGATACATTCTTTATTAAATCATCAGCTCCGCAACACAAAACCAAACAGAAGCTTTTCAACAGATCTCAAATCCAGAACTTCTGTCAAAGTATAAAATCAAATCAGCAGAATCACACTGGAGCTTTGTCCTCTCAACCATCAGTCATTGGCAAAATGAGGAAATCAACAGTTCGAGGGATTTCAGACTGAAACAGGTGAAAAAAAAAAACATTACAAAAATCAAAAATACTTCCAGGTCTTTCAGTTTTTAGGAAACACGTTAGTTTTAGTTCCTTTGTGATTTGGACTGAAATGTGCTTTAAATTCAGCCCACAGTTGTGCAGAATTTACAACCAAACATTAAAAACTGCAGTTTTCACATTAATCAGCAAAAATGAAAACAAAAATACAACATCTGGATTCAGGCTTAGGGACAGACTTCGACAATCTTCGACCTCCTCTGGAAACTCAAACCAGAAGAAACTAGGCAGATTCTTCGGTGTTGCCATCACTTTCGATCATACAGCAACAAAAACAGTCTCTTATTATAAAAATAAGACAGGAAGTGAAGCAGGATGTGCTGGGAAACACGACTTCATAAAATTAACGAGGAAACTTGAAATCAGTCATTCTTTAACACAGATCCGATCCTCATTTCAAGAGTCCAAATGATTTGATGGGTCGTTTTTAGGATTTGAGACAAAAAAATACAAACAAACAAACAGTAAAATCAGTCAGAAGTCGGCGTTTCATTCAAGTTGTATCGCTTCTCTTTGCTTTCCTATTTTAAGTGCTGTAAAAAGGAAAAATTACAAATTTCTGATTTGAAGTTTTATTTGAAATAATAAATTCTTAATTTGTCTGCGAATATTTAAAAAATCTGTCGAACACTGAAAGCTTTTATCTGACTCGGTGAGAATGTCTTATTTTTGTATATTTTAGGATAAATTCATGAAAATAGAAATGAAAACTGAACATATGACAGATTTAGTTCACTCTGCTTTGTTCTCATGTTTTTTGTAGTTGTTATGAAAATGGGATTTTGACTCATTGACACATTTATTTACTTAATCATTTGAACCTGAGCAGCCTATAACTCCTACATGCCGATGCACCAAACACCATTCTTGGTTCGTGTGGAGATTACCAGATTAGGAGTTTGAACTCAATAATCCTTTAATTTAGTGAAACTGTAATCCCTGATTAATCATTAGAATAAGAAGAGAATAAAAAAAAAAGAAATTTGAAACTGAGTGTAACTGCAAAAAAAAAAGAAAAGAAAAAAAAAAAGCTGATTTTCAATCTTCTCGCCAGGTTTTTCAGCAGGTGCATCATGGGTAGTGTGGTCAGTCTATGAGATGGCCTTGGCTTCGGGTAAAAAGGCTTCCCAGTATTTAATCAGCTGCAGAAAGAAACACAGAAAATAATGAAAGAGCTTCAGTTGAAATAATGTTTCATGAAAAATTTAATACTAAAACTATTTAAATTTGATTTCTTTTATGCTCGATTCCAAAATCCTTTTATTTAGATTTTAATTACACATTTCTTTATCTTAAAAAGTTGTGTTAAAGTATTTAAACTAATCCTGTTTTTTATTGGTTTGATATTCAGAATAATCGACTTCATCCCTCATCAGCCAGCTGCAAACTCAAAGAACAGATTTATTTCTTTTCCATCCATCCAACCATCCTCTTCCGCTTATCCGGGGTCGGTTCATGGGAGCAGCAGCCTGGGCTTTCAAGAAGATCACAGAATACCTCTCACAAAACTGTCTGGGTTCAACAAGGTTCACTCCACTGATACTGCTCTGTTAGCAGTGACGGAATCCTTAAAAAAAGCTAGAGCGACTGTAAAATCCTCAGTGCTTATCCTGCTCGATTTATCGGCTGCATTTGACAGTGTCAACCATGGCTTACTTTTGTCCACACACTCTAGCATGGGCATCACAGAGAAAGCACATGCCTGGTTTGAATCCTACCTCACAGGACGATCATTCAGTGCATCTTGGCTTGGACAATCTTCTACCGTGCACCATCTTGCCACAGGAGTCCCCCAGGGCTCTGTACTAGGACCTCTTCTCTTTGCCATATACACCATTTCACTGGGTGAGATAATTCGATCACATGGCTTCTCCTACCACTGCTATGCAGACGACACCCAGCTCTATCTGTCATTTCCACCGGACGACCACACTGTCTCTGCACAAATATCAAACTGTCTCTCTGACATATCAAAATGGATGAAATCCCACCATCTCCNATCCTTTTATTTAGATTTTAATTACACATTTCTTTATCTTAAAAAGTTGTGTTAAAGTATTTAAACTAATCCTGTTTTTTATTGGTTTGATATTCAGAATAATCGACTTCATCCCTCATCAGCCAGCTGCAAACTCAAAGAACAGATTTATTTCTTTTCCATCCATCCAACCATCCTCTTCCGCTTATCCGGGGTCGGTTCATGGGAGCAGCAGCCTGAAGCCCCCTTCAGACAGGCCATGAAAAACGGAAATGTTCCGGAATCTGTCCGTAAGACCTTTCTGTCTGAATACAAACATCCGGATAACGTGCTCCGGAATTTATCCGGACGAAGCCCCTAGTAACAGGTCCGGACTTGTTACGGACAGGGTGGCTGCTTCAGACTGGTGAGGTAAAGTTCCGGACAAGAGGGAGGGGGAGGAGGAGGGGACCGGGGGACGCTGTGCGCACCTAGATAGACCGCTGCTGTAGCATGCGGCGAACCATGGCAGCTCGCCTCCTACGGTACCGCCTAGACGCGCGACGGAGCGCTTCACACCGCTTCAGTGATTCCTTTAACCATTGAGCTTCATCATCCAGGTCTCCTATGCATCTTCGTGTGCGCAGAATTATGCTTAAGCGCCTCATGATTTTTATCTTGAGAGGCGCTATAGAAATGATATTTTCTTCTTCTTCTTCTTCTTAACATGGGTCCGATTCCCCACCCCCCCGCCGCCGTCAGACTTCTGGAACTTTTCCCTGCTGTGTGAACGCAGCCGAAAGGACAAGTTCCGGTACAAAAGTGGTGTGTCTGAAAACACAGTTCCGGTTAAAAACCGGATTGAATTGTCCACAAATGTTCCAGAATGTCTGTCTGAAAAGGGCTTCAGAGAGTCCCAGACTTCCCTCTCCCCAGCCACTTGGACCACTTTTTTCAGATAGGTAATACAAGACTGCCCATCAGAAATACAAAATCCAGTATTTTCCCTGGTCTTTGAACTAACCAACGCAGGATTTTAATCCAGAATCAGAATCCTTTCAGTCGATCAGTTTACTTATTTTCAGGGATTCAGTTATTTATACTTGCAGATAAATCGGTATTGGCCCTCAGACCCAGGAGCGGTGAACCTCTAGTTACCTGCTGTTGCGTTTGGACCAGCGACTCCAGGTATTTAACAATGATGGTTTTGAAGTCCTTCACTCGTTCTTTCTGTTGAAAGTGGAAACAGATTTTTTATGAAAACAGGAAATCGATTTTCTCTACAGCCATCGACCGCGCTCCATCACTCCAGTGGTTTTTGTCTTCTCACCTCAAACCTGCCAACTTCTTTTCGGATGATTTTGGAAATTTGCTCAAAGTCTCGTTCTCCCTGCTGGACTTTTCCCTCCAACTAAATCACAAAAAAAAAAAAACACAGTAAATATTCAAACTTTGTGTGTACACCAGGGGTGTCAAACTCAAATTCACACTGGGCTGAAATAAAATCTGGGACGAAGTCGCGGGCCAAACGTAATATTTTTTAAAAGTGACAGCAAATTTGCACATTTTCTTTTTAAACATATTTAGAACCTTTTAATTTGGAAACAAACATATTTTTGCATTAAAACTGAATGTGGAATAACCAAATTACAAACGAGCAAGTCCATTTTAAATAAAACACATCAGTGGTATTCATTACTTGTGGTATAATCAGCATTTTTAAAATCTATTCAGGATTTATGTTTCCTTGTTGTTTATTTATTTTTCTTATTTTTTATTCTCCTTTTTTCTCCTGTTATACGTGTCATCGCTGCTGTGATGTCTAGCTTTCCCCACTGAGGAGCAATAAAGGGATTTTCTATTCTATTCATCTATCTGCAGCCTTTCCACTTCCTGTTTACTGTAGGTTAAATCTTTTCTCACGGGCCAACAACAAAATAAAAATATAATTTTATCTTAAATGAAAATGCAACATCTCACCTGTTAACTTTCATGTTTTGGAGCAGAAAAAGAGCATAAAACCTAAATACTTAAAGCTCAGTTGGTCCACTGGTTTACTGTGATGCTCACCTGTTCCAGCCAGATACCTGCATCATGGGGTTGATCTGAGCTGAGGAGGAGACTCCTGTTGTTTTGTTCATCTTCATCATAATAATGACAACAGGTGCTCACATAGGTTTGTGCTGCTGAACATGTCTGAGCAGCTGGACCACATTGTTGTGGGTCGGGGAGGAAAAATAAAAACTACAGCAGCCACAGAGTCATGCTGGTTTGAGCGTGTCGCTGCTTGCTGGAGTTATATCAGCTCTGTCTGGAAGTTAGTTGGAAAACTTTCTCTCTCAGTCATGAACACATTACTGAGCGGTTAAAATCTCCGTTTCTGGGCTTCAACGTCGGCAAATAGCTGAGTAAACTCGGCGCTGAGCGAGAGGAGTGTTTAGTTTGTCCGAGACAGCGGAGCTGCAGACACCGGCAGCAGACACTGGAAAAAACACAAAGGAGTGGGCGCTTCCGCTCCGCGCTAACGCCGCAAAGCATCATGGGAGTTGTAATCTTTGAGGTAAAATCGGCCAGCAGGTCAGTTTTAATATATTTTTGATATTTATCTTGTGGGCCAAATAAAAATGCTCTGCGGGCCAGATGCCTTGTGTCTGACACAAGTGGTGTACATGAACCTTTAATTGACCCTTTGCACCGACGTCACCTAATCACGTGGGTCCACCATGCTGGACAGCAAAAGCATGTGAACAGTGAGCGACACGATTACTAAACAAAGGGAAAAGTAGAGCCTGAAATTATTTTTGCAATCAAAACAAAAACAAAACTCCTCCAGCATTCCTTCAACTAGTTCATGCCCAGTTCAGTTATCAGAAGAAGTAGCGCATCTAGCGGGGCTCATAGAGAGCGGTATGTTAACTAGATTACCAGCGTTAGCTTACGTTCTCTCTGCAGCTGTTCACCAATGTAAACATGTTGCTGACTTTGCCTAAATTCAGCCCGCTGGATTTATAACATTATGTTATGAACAGCGTTTCACTTTACACCAAAGCTGATTTTTAAAAAGTCTGGATCCCTACCAGCTTCTGTTGCTGGTGGTGTTACCGGGTTCAGCTGCTGCTCTCACACCGGAATGAGAAGATGTCTGAATGCCGACGCTCATAAATAAATAACGCAATTTTAACACAAGTAAACATACATCGGAGCTTTAATATTGTTAATAATTGTCTCGCTTTACACTACAGTGGACGGAGTGCAGCCTCCGTGGTGAAATACCCATCCATCAGAATTATCAATAACTAGTATAAACAAACATCACATTTATCTTCGTGAAAAATATGAACATTAATCTTACCCGGTAAAAACATGTTCGCTGCAAATCTGAGGCCTGCTAGTCCGCTTGATTGATCGCTGCAGTTCATCTCATGTTCAAGTGGCAGCGGCAGCTATAAGCAAACAGTTTACTCAACTGGCCACTCCTGAACATTCGCTACCACAAACTCCTAGCCCAACCATCTCAAGCCCTACTGCTTCATTTTACTCTTTTTCCCCTCTCACTGAGAACTGTGTGTCCACGCTTCTCACGTGCAGCCGCCCTACTACGTGCCCACTTGACCCCATTCCGACTAAGCTGCTCCAAGCTATTGCTCCTACAGTAGCCGCAGCAGTCACACATGTGATCAACACTTCACTGACATCCAGTACATTTCCCTCCTCTCTCAAGCATGCTAAGGTAAAAAAAAAAAACATCTCTTCCTCCAAATCATGTGGAGAACTACCGACCTATCTCTCTCCTCCCTTTTCTGTCCAAAATCATTGAAAGGGTTAGCCTAGTGAACTAGACCAAATTCTTGCTTTGCAAAGAATGGTCTAGGCATGCTCCATTAGAACCTCAGCAGCTCCTACCAGGACTCTGGCTAGCCAATCACAACTCTCTAGAGGGGTTTCAAACACATAAAGAGCTGTGATTGGTCCATAATGGTGGGCCAATCATAGTGCTCTATCTGCTTAGTGAACAAATCACAGAGCTTTATCCGCTTTGTGGGCCAATCAGGGCACTCTGTATGCCTGGTGGGTGGGATGATGCAACAGAGTGAAACAAGAGTATGTCACATTCATTGTCCAATGGAATGCGGAGATCATTTGAAAGACAACGATAGAACCCGCCCCACAACTGAGAGCCGTCAATGGAGCATGGCCAGACTAAATAATACATTTATTTAGTCTGGCTTGCCAGGCTATGAAAGGGTGGCTTTCAAGAAGATCACAGAATACCTCTCACAAAACTGTCTGCTTGACCCTTACCAATCTGGGTTCAAAAAGGGCCACTCCTCTGAAACTGCTCTGTTAGCAGTGACGGAATCCTTAAAAAAAGCTAGAGCGACTGTAAAATCCTCAGTGCTTATCCTGCTCGATTTATCGGCTGCATGTGACACTGTCAACCATGGCTTACTTTTGTCCACACACTCTAGCATGGGCATCACAGAGAAAGCACATGCCTGGTTTGAATCCTACCTCACAGGACGATCATTCAGTGCATCTTGGCTTGGACAATCTTCTACCGTGCACCATCTTGCCACAGGAGTCCCCCAGGGCTCTGTACTAGGACCTCTTCTCTTTGCCATATACACCATTTCACTGGGTGAGATAATTCGATCACATGGCTTCTCCTACCACTGCTATGCAGACGACACCCAGCTCTATCTGTCATTTCCACCGGACGACCACACTGTCTCTGCACAAATATCAAACTGTCTCTCTGACATATCAAAATGGATGAAATCCCACCATCTCCCATTCAACCTCTCTAAAACTGAACTACTTGTCATCCCAGCAAAACCATCCATACAGCACAATATCTCAATCCAACATGACTTCCTATCTCTGGCTCCTTCAAAGGCAGTTTGAAATCTGGGAGTTGTGATTGATGAACATCTGACCTTTAAAGATCATGTTGCCTCTGTTGCTCGTTCATGCCGCTTTGCGCTGTATAACATACGAAAGATCAGACCATACCTAACACAACATGCCACCCAGCTCCTGCTGCAATCTACTGTCATCTCCCGCCTCGATTACTGCAATGCCCTTCTAACTGGTCTTCCAGCCTGTACTGTGAGACCTCTTCAAATGGTCCAGAACGCAGCGACGCGTCTGGTCTTCAATCAGCCAAAAAGAGCACACGTCACCCCTCTGTTCATTGAGCTCCACTGGCTACCGCTAGCAGCACGCATCAAATTCAAATTGCTAACACTAGCATACAAAGTCCGAGATGGTACGGCTCCCATCTACCTGAATCCTCTTGCAAAGGCTTACGTCTCGGCCCGGCCGCTCCGGTCATCACAGGATCGTCGGCTAGCAGTGCCTACACCACGCTCAGGACAATCCAGACTCTTCTCATGCATCGTTCCACAAAAGTGGAATGACCTTCCTAACACTACCAGAAAAGGAGCTTCCTTTTCAATTTTCAAGAAACTCCTGAAGACCCTGCTCTTCAGAGAGCATCTTCTAAACTAGCACCCTCCCTGCACCCGCCCCCCTCTCTACTGTCCACTCCTTGTTCCCTCCTCTCCATGATTGATGTCAAGTTGTTGTTATTGTTGTTGTTAGCCTCAAGGGCAACATGCCGATTATCACTTGTAAGCCGCTTTGGACAAAAGCATCTGTTAAATACATAAACACATAAACATAAACACATCTCCGTCCTCAGTCTCCATCAGAGTTATTAAAAAAACAAAACGAGTTGAGTTTTACATCCTCGCCTGTTAGTGCAGCCAACCACGCAGCAAGCTAAAACAATTTTACTGTCAAATCAACTAAATAAAAGCCATAAAAGGCTACAAACTGGCTTGTTTTGACTAGCTTCACTTGAGTTTCAACGGGTGTAAAGAGTCTTTCTGCCGTCCAACATGGCGAAGGCGGCAGTCTCATGAGTGATGTGATGTCACGTGCAAAGGGTCAATAGACATAGTGTGATTCACCCGTTAGCATTAGCTCGCAGTTTTAAGCCTAGGCTTTAATTAGTCCGACGATTGTTACGCATGTTCTGGTGGGACTCTGAAAAGGCCTGTGTTCGTATGCTTTAGTGGAAAATCTGTTCTAATAAACTACAAATATAAAAATACAAAAGGCAGATTTTTAAAGCGGTTCAAGGTCAACATTTAACTGAGTTAATAGCTGGGTCAGGGACAAGGACCAGTACATGAACCGGTCAATGGAACATGTTTTGAGTTTGGTATAGAAAAACAATTCTATAGTTAAATAATTTTATATAAAAATGACAGAAATAAAAACTAATATTATAATAATTACATTTTTTATGTTTTATTACTGTACTTATCCTCACCCCACTGGCCTGATTAGCCATGCCCCACTGAGCACTATTGTTTTAATATGATTTTTAAGGTTGACGTAAACAAAAACCTGTTCTGGAATCACGGAGCTCCGGGAATTAAACAGTCATATGGAAAAGTTTAAAGAGCTAGTCACCCCAAATCCATTTTTTTGACTGATTTACGGTATAAATGAGTAACAGTGACGTAAACATACTCATTGTGGCTTTTTAGGGCATCTTCTCTCAAATGTAAATATTCTGCCTAAAACAGTCACTGTCAAACCCTCTTCAAGTCAAAAGTGTGCATCACACTTGAATATGAATCATCCAGTGCTATTGGCTCAGAAGTGATGTGTGACGTTAAAGAGACACATTTTCATATTTTTTTAATCATTTTTTTGCGTATGTGCTAAAATAACTGTTGTCGGTCCGGTCTGTTGGACTTGGAGCTGCCATGCCTGGAGCTACAGTCTGCTTCCGGCACGTTTCCTGCATGTTTTATATCACGAACGCAGCCGATTTGTTTCCTTTAGTGATGAATAACTCCTGTGGAGAAGGATGGGAAGACGTTTCGGCTGTTAGATTTAGGTGTTAAAAAGACGAACGGTCAGCAAGAAGATAGGTTTTGCTTTCGGTTCTACAAACGGACACTAGGGGGTGCTAAAAGCAAGCCTAAACTGCCTTGTCTCCCTTTAACAGGTTTTTTAACGTGGATGTACTGCAGCTGAGTCTCAGCCATGCAAGCCTGGCAAGCTCTGCACCGGTTCCCACGGCAACTCGCGAGCCGATACAAAACGATGTGGCTCTGTGCCGCTCGTTTCCGTAATAAAACTTCCTCATTTTCCTGTCGTAAAGGAGGTGGAGAGAAATGCTTCAGACTGGGAAGCTTGCTGCTGTTCCTCCATCTGAGCAGGAAGAGGGAGAATTAAGTGTGTTTGTTAGAAGCTCATTTCCTCCAACGGAGAATCTCCGAGCTAAGGAGGGCTGTCGGTCACTGGTGCAGCGCTGCCCTCTCGGCCTGCCAGGTAACACCTCCTTTTGGTGCATTTTTCAAACTGGAAGTATGGAAGGAGTCTGGTAGGGGGTGACTTACTCTTTAAGTCCCCATAAAATCAGACTCAGAATTTCTGACATTTATAAAGTAGCTTTTCATTACGGATTCTTTCAAATTTCTTGGAACATACATAGAAACACTATCCTGGTTTCCGAAACCAAAACTTTATCCAATGAAATGAAAGCTGATTAGAAATTCAGCAGGGCTGACTCTGATTGGCTGGTGCTGGAACCGACCAATCAGAGCAGACTGGGCTTTTAGGGAGGAGCTTCACTCATTTGTTCTTCTACCAAAAACAAACTTAAATGATACTTTTGTGTCTGTTTTACAGGGACTTGAAGATTTAATGACATTTTTGGAGGTTTGTCATCTTCACTTAAAACTAATTGATGTGACAGGAGATAAAAAAAAAAACAATAAAAACCAAACAGAGAAAAATGATGATGTTAAACTAAAGAAACGAAGCAAACGGAAGGCATGAAGCAGACAGCCAGGACACGGACAGACAAACAGACAGACGGGGAAGGTCCTACCTCCTCAATCTCCTGGGTCGGGACGGCATGGCAAGAAAATGCAACAGAATTTAAGAGGCTGAAAAATAAACGTCAGAACTTCCAAAATCAAAGAGGAAGTTCCATTAATGAGCAAACAGTGAAGAGAAAGAAAATCGGGAAAGGGATGAAAATCCTCCTTCAAATGCAAAAATCTGGTTTTTCTTCGGGGCCCTTGAAGGCACCGATGCTAAGCAGCAGCAAAAGTCCAACATCATCACCAGTCAGTGAACTCAGCATCCCTACGAGCTAACTAATGCTAAGTTTTACTGACAGAATCAGGATTTTATTTAATATTCTTTAGGGTGAATCAGGAGATCGGAGCTGAAAACTACAGATACTCTAGTTTCATCATCATCATCATTATCATCATCATCAGTCTCAATATTAATATTATCCACGTTATTTTAATTTAATTAACTGCTCCACAGATTATGTTTTACTCTGGTTATAATTACTTATGATAATATTATAAACAATGAACTTTTGCAGCTGCAAACCAAACTGTTGTATTTATGAGACAACAGACAAAAATCGGATTTTCCCTCCTACACGACATGTAAAGGTGACTGGATTAGAAATGCCATTTCTATTTTTATTAAGGGGCTCAATTTGATTAGAAGCAAAAACTAAAACACGTGCGTGTTAAACCTCCAGCTGGAAGGGTTTTCATCCCAGTAAAACCAAGTTTTCCTGATTTCTGTTCTAATTAAAAAAAACACGAAATGATTTAATAGGATGTTCTCACATTTTTTTTTTGATCTTTTAAATAATTTTTTTTAACTATGCGCTCTGCTTCACAGTCAGCCCTCTCACCACGTGGATAATGAATGTAACACAGTTTAATTAATTCAATACTTTTCATTTAGATTGATCCTATGACACGTTTAAACAGATTGCAGTGCAGCTGCAGATCCATCTTTCAGCCCACAGGGGGCAGTGTGGGTTAATAGTTGGAGCAGCTTAACAATTAAGTTTAGTTATTAAAAAAAGATATTAGTTTTTAATGTTTTGTTTTTTTGTATTAAAGCAGAAAAACGAGTAAATGTGAAAAACAACAACAGCTATTTATTAAACCAGATCCCACAGATGGACAGAATTCCCTAGATCATGTACAAAAGACCATTTTTAACTCTAATAAGTGCAGCTATATCTGAGGATTGGTTTTGCTTTATTAAAATATTTGGGAATTCTAATTAAAATTTAGCCCATTTTTGACTAATCTGATCATTACTGTAGTGAATGAACACGTTAATATTAAAACAAACTCGTAAATAATCTTAATAAGCTTTAAATCCTCACACACAATCAAGCTCAGCTCATAAAATCTGATTTAAAGTTTCCGGGTTCACCGATTCAGGACAGCAGATCTATCTACGATCCGATGAAGAGGTGGGATTTCTGCAGCAGCAACAAGCTCAGCTCTTATGAGGGTTTTCTGTTGCTTGTTGTTGAACAACAAACCAAAACCCGACCCCTGACAGGCGGGAAAACTCTCGTCGGCTCCAGATAAACGCTGGTTGTAACTCTACTGCGATCTGTCCTGGTCTGCAGCCTCTGACAGCCTTCCTCCCCCCTACAACTCCCCCGTTCTCCTCCCAAACGCGGCTCCTGACAGCAGCTCAGACCGCCGACCACGATGTGTGCGCGTGTGTGTGTATCCTGACAGATGAATTTGTGTGGTGACAGCTTCAACAGATGCTCTAATAAAGTACTTTTCGACTTTGCTGTTTGTCGTTCTGAGAACAGAAGAGAAGTTTTCACTTGACTGAGCCGAGTTTGAGTTTATTTAACTGACTGGAGATCAGCTGCAGACTCCTGGAGTGTAAAAATGTGTTTTATCTCCTTTTAACCAGGAGAGGAGCTCCTCGGTGCTAACAGCTATGTGCTAAATGTGCAACACCCGTTTCCACAACGCTCTTTAATAGGATTAGTACTTTCCTCTAGCGTCCGTTTCATTTAAGACTTCTGCCCTCTGGTGGACAATCTGTGTCCTGCAGCTGGTGGTCCTTGTATTTTTGTAATGTTGCTGAATAGTTCTGTTTTCACTCATCTGTGACAGAAGCACAACTAAGATGAAAAGATACAAGAAATAGACCGAATTACGATTCTAGAACCGTTAAAACGGTTTTACTTCCAAGTCTCGTCTGAACAACAACAACAACAACAACAAACTGGAGCTCGTTCATGACAGGACAAATTAGTGTGGACTCTTACCCGAATGAAAGCGAACCTCAGTCAAAAATCAAATGCTCAGTTATGGTTTTTTTAAAACGAGACGGACCAGACGAGGGGTTCTGACTGGCCCGGCAGCGACCCGTTGGGTCCAGCTCACCTCTTTGATCTCGTCTTTGGCCTGCTGAAGTTTGTCGGGCTTGTTGGTGAACTGGAGTTTGGCTTCGGCTTCTCGTTTCTTCAGCAGCAGAACCTGACTGTCCTGCCACTTCTGCCACGTCTTTATGCGGTGATCGAACACACCCTGGAAATACACACAATTTCAAAATAAAAGTCTACAAAAACCTTTATTCCCTTTAAAAAAGCTCTCTAATCCTAAAAAAATAAAATAAAAATAAAGCTCCACATCCCCCGATCCACCCTGAACTCTGATAAAAGGTTGTTACTGGTTTAGCTGCCGTAGCGCTCGTACCTTGACGGCGGTGATCAGGCGGACGTAATCGCCTAGCAGCTCAGAGAATAGGTAGAAGTCGGCGTTGGCCTGGTCCTGATGCAGCTGATCGATCTTCTCTTCCACCTCGGCCAGCTGGGACAAAGCCCGGGACAGAGCCGTGTGGTCCTCGCTGTTCCCCAACATGGCTGCCGACTTGGCGAACTGAGCCGTGTTCACAGACAGCTCTGGAAACGAGACGGAGAATGCCACGATGCTTAAACGCAACATTTCCTTTAAATGGTTTCATGTTAACAGACGAAGCGCTGTGATGGGTTTTATTTAAAGATGCTTTTATTGTGGTGACAGGAAGTGTACCTTTCCTGTGACACACCAGAGACTCCACGCTGGCGTGAAGTTTCCTCAGCTGGACGTCCAGATTCTCAAAGTGTTGTTGCTTCTCCTCGAACCACTAAAACACAAACCAGATGTTTGAACTTTGACCTCTAGACAGTCCAACAGATTCACTTTTCAGATCTTAAATTAATTCTGAACTTTAGCTTTGAGTAAACGTTTAAACTGCATTTTCGTTCCTTTTGTTTTTGTATTTTTCACTTCTTTTCCACTCATTTCATCCCGTTTGTTTTTTTCTCAGATCTTTTTTTTATTCTTTCCTGTATTTTTCCTTCTTTTCTCACTTCCTGCTTCCTTTTTAACCCTTTCCTTCCCGGTCTTCCCTACTGCATGAGGTTTTTCATTCCCTTAATCCCTGTCCTTCCTCCCAGACTTTCTCCTTTTTTCCGGAGACTCACGGCGTCAGACTCGTTCATCTTGATGGTCATCTTGTTGACGGCGTCGGCGGCTTTATTGACCATCCTCAGTATCCCGGCGCTGCTCAGAGCCTGAGTGTTGACGGCCCTCGGCAGCTAAACAACAAACAAACAGAGGAAGGTTTGTGAGTTTCTGAGATTTTTAGGCTCTCGCTTCATTCAGTTGTCTTGTTTGTTTCTGACCCCCATGTTTGTAATGTCCCTCACGTTTCGGGTCCAATCAGCATTAATGCAGCAGCTTTATGTGCCGAGCAGCTTTAGCAGCAAAAACCGACACAGAACCAAACGGCATTGGTCTGAAAACAACCCGCCGTCCATCTGAAAACAGCCTCATTTTTCTTCATTTTGGAAAAGTTTACTTTTCTCCGGACACGCCAGGTCCCCCCCCCCCCCCCCCCCCCCCCGATCTAATTTAAAAGGAGCGGCGACAGCCGGGTGCTGGTGGCGTCCCCGGGGCCCTCGGTGGATAAGGGGACGAAGTATGTTACCGGAGGTAGGGGGGTGGGGGTCGAACTGATTTAAACTGCAGTCCGTCTCTCTCTCTCTCTCTCTCTCTCACACACACACACACACACACACACACACACACACACACACACATGGCTGGTTGCGTTTCATTAACCGGTCCAGACGGTCAAACGTCCGACTGATTCGTCTGTTAAATCGGTGACACAAAGTCATTTATTCTAGTTCTCACAACTCAATTCTACACCTGTATGTGTGTGTGTGTGTGTGTGTGTGTGTTAATCTGAGCCATCGAACGGAGGAAACAGATTCCCTACCGACCTTTTTCAGACGTGTTCGACCTCCCCGAGATGTTTCCAGAGAAATAAATAAAACCCAAAAAGACTTTTTTGGGTTTTATTTCCAGAGGAAACTGTTCCGGCGCGTCCGAGTGACTTTAGGGGTAAAACTCTGGTTGGGCCTTCGGGGTGAATGTGGGCTCTTTTGGAGGACGGAGTATTACAGATGCACCAGTTATGGATTTGGTACCACAGGCGAAACTGTGAAAAGCGAATCTGGAGCTAAAGTCCATCCTCTCAGAACATCTAAAGCAGCTCTCCAACCTTTTTGACCCGTGAGCTACCGCCGTGCGGCTTTCCATGTGCGAACATGCTTGTTAAAAACGCTACACTTACTGCATAAACATGCTTTGTATGCACAAGTCGATTCGTCTGTATTCAAATGCATCAATATTATAAAAAAACTGCAAGGAAAAAGGTGACATTCTGAACATCTAATTAAATAAAACATTTTGTTTTTTACCTAATCAGACACGTTCAGGTAATGAAACTTAAATCTACGTTGTGTGAATGAGTTGACATTGTTAGAATGGATCAGCAGCAAACCGGTTCCTGTTTGGTTACCCTAGCCCTCCTGACCCCGTGCCCTGCCCTAAGCAGATATGTCACTTTTCATGGCTCATTTGTGCCATAAATGAATTAAAAACTTCCAAAAACTATTAAAACCATTTAATGAACATTTAATGTTCTTTAAAACAAAACAATGCAAAACAAATTTTCTATAAAACGAATAAAAGCGAAAGTATTTTTAATAAAATACGAGCTAAATGTGATGAAAACACTAAATTCTTCCTGCTTTCCTGATTTATTTAATCACTTTCATGTTTTTTTGCTCGTGAAAGTCACGTTTCGCTTCACTAGTGAACAACTACAAGTAGGTGGGGTTTTTTCTCCGTGGGTGTGATGGCTTTGTGCAACACGGGTGTGTGTGTGTGTTTTATTACTAAATGAGACATCCGACTCTGAAATTTTTAACCTTTCCACAACATCCTAATTGTCTGAGACGTTGAACGTGTGGTTTCCATCAGCTGGAAGCCGTAATCATCACTATCAGTGGTGGCGCCGGGGGGCGCTATAGCTTCCCCTGGATTAGTCATTGCACCCCCAAGTAAATATTAGATTTTATTTTACAATTTAATTTTAATTTAACGTGTGGATGTGATAATATTTAACATACAAAACAAAAATAATCAGTAAATTATATCATTGTCGTCTTCCTCCGCTTATCCGGGTCCGGGTCGCGGGGGCAGCATCCCAACTAGGGAGCTCCAGACCGTCCTCTCCCCGGCCACCTCCACCAGCTCCTCCGGCAGGACCCCAAGGCGTTCCCGGACCAGATTGGAGATGTAACCTCTCCAACGTGTCCTGGATCAACCCGGGGGCCTCCTGCCGGCAGGAAATGCCCGAAACACCTCCCCGGGGAGGCGTCCAGGAGGCATCCTGACCAGATGCCCAAACCACCTCAACTGACTCCTTTCGATCAGGAGGAGCAGCGGTTCTACTCCGAGTCCCTCCCGAATGTCCGAGCTCCTCACCCTATCTCTAAGGCTGAGCCCGGCCACCCTACGGAGGAAACTCATTTCGGCCGCTTGTATCCGCGATCTCGTTCTTTCGGTCGTTACCCAAAGCTCATGACCATAGGTGAGGATTGGGACGTAGATCGACCGGTAAATCGAGAGCCTGGCTTTCTGGCTCAGCTCCCTCTTCACCACGACAGATCGACTCAGCGTCCGCATCACTGCAGACGCCGAACCAATCCGCCTGTCGATCTCCCGATCCCTCCTACCCTCACTCGTGAACAATACCCCGAGATACTTAAACTCCTCCACTTGAGGTAGGACCTCTCCCCCGACCCGGAGTTGGCAAGCCACCCTTTTCCGGTCGAGAACCATGGTCTCAGATTTGGAGGTGCTGATCCTCATCATATAGATAGTAAAAACTTAAACCAAAACAGGAAATTGATGTTAACCTTTGACCTCATTTTCCACCTGCGAACGAGTGAAAGGTAGAGCTAGTGGTAAAACGGGTCGGTTTTTGTTGCCCACATTTCCACGGGTTCAGTCAGAAACAAATGAATGTTTGGAAGTGATCTCAGACCCACAAAAACCTACGGATCTGGATGAAGAGAGTCAACCCTCAACCGCCGCAGCAGTCGAGGGTTTTGCCGCTGGAAATGCTAACGCTAACGTTAGCTAACCTTGCAACACTATAGATGGTTTTCTGTGTGGCTGTATGTGTTTATGATTTCATGGAAAAGTCAGCGATTGTTCATATGTTTATGATGTATGTTAATGATTGTTTCAGGTGTTGTTGAGGTTGTGCACGCATGTGTATCTGCTAGTGTTGAAGGTGTTTTAGAGAACAATAGGTACGCATGACCACTTCCTTCATAGCACCTGCAGAAAAACATTTCTGGAGCCGCCACTGATCACTATTAAAACAAATAAAGGCTGAAACATCTAGATTTGAATGGAAGGACTCAAACAGCTCGTCTCACACAAGCAGAGACCATGGACGTGTCTTCTGTGGACTCGAGTCCAAGTACGGCTTTGGGACAAACGGACCTCGGGTTCTCCTCCAACTCTACTTTTGTTTTAATTCACAAACATCCGGTCCGTCGATCAGCAGCTGATACCAGAACACTCCCCGCCTGCTCCATCCTTGTCCGGCGCTCTGGTTAGCTGCTATGCTACCTTTAAATGTGCTGAATGAATAAAGATGGCACGGTTGTTAAAAGCCCAGACAGCTGGACCCGTTAGTGTTATTTAGGTAAACAAATCCGCTTGCGGGAGTTTCTAAGTTCAGAACCTGATCGGACCCAAACGGTTTTGTTGATTTCCTGCAGTGATGCGTTGAAGGAGGGTCCGAGTCACGACAGCGGAGGTTCTGTTGGAGGTCCGACGGTAATGAGCAGGTTTGAGATTCACCTCAGAGTTCTCCAGGAACTGCAGGACGTCGGGATCCTTCAGCAGGATGGGATGCTTCACTGTCCTCATCAGATACCTGAAACAGGAAGGAAACCACTTCAGTCTCATGACGAGGCTGTTTCTGGTCCGATGACCCGGTGGGCCGCTGGTATGAAGCAGCCGATTGTGCCACGAAGTCTGAACCAAATATAGTTTTTTCAGGTCGATAAACGTCCAGCTGCAGATCCGAGGAGGAACTCGGGTTTGTTTACCGTTACAGAGGCGAGTTAGTGTTTCTGCTCCAAAACCCAAACCTGCAGCGCCTCACCTCGGGCTTTAATGGACCCAATCCACATCCAGCACCAGAACCAGGAGCTGAGCAGATTTTTAGCACCAGATCAGATCTGTCTACTGTTGACTTACGTTCTACGTCGTGCTGCAACACGCCACCAAATTCATCCAATCATATTCTTCCCTTTGGAGCAGGGGGCAGGCTCAAGGAGACCAATAGCCAATGAGAATGTTTACGATGCTTCTGATCTCCGAGTTAGTTTCACTTTTACTCAGATTAGTTGAAGACGAAATCCTCGGCTCGCGTGTTTAGAAGAAGTTGGATTAGCAGGAATAGCAACAGCTGATTGGCTCTCAGCTTCCTGGTGTTTTTGTATGAATACTCTTCCAAACACCGGTTACAAACAGCATGGACTTGTTTGTCACCAACTAGTGACACAAACATACACATCAGTGAAGAGCGCTCACAAACACGCTGATGAGACGCTTTGGTCTGTGGCGATGTCTCCCTAGACTGTGATCCTCTCCACAAACGCATGCTCTGATGAGGCTCGGCACATCTGAGCAGCGTTAATGGAGCCAGAAGCGCATGAGGGTGATGAAAGAGCTTCAGCGTCGATGCAGATTAAGCTACAGCTCTAGATGTTCACGCACCAAAAGCAGCAGGAAACACTTATTTTTTTACATTTTGTGTTTTTAGTCATGTGGAAAAAAGACGCCCAACTTCCAAAACCAGAAGCTTCTTCTCTCCAAAAACAGCTTATAGTTTTTCCAGTGGAACAGAAGGCTCACAGCTCCGATCGGGGCCTCCATCTCCACCAAACCACCAGGACCAAACCAGCTTTGAGCTCCTAGTTAAAAGGTCATTATGGAAGTTTGACAGCCAAAACATGTATAGAAATAATAAATGTCTTCTTCATACATTCTCCTGCAATGCCCTGGTCCTGTAGAATGAGCCCTGGCATTTTTACTGTGATTGCCTGATTTTCTGTAAAATCACAGAAAAAGAGAGATGCTCGGGTCGAGCCGGCTGCTTCATGCGCGTTCACGCTCAGGCATCGCCCGTAGCATTTGCTATCCGTAGCTTTAGCAGCAGAGAGAGAGGCAGTGCCACTTTGTCGCTGTTCCTAACGCCTAGTGACAAAGCTAGCTACATTTCTGAGGACCCTTAGCTACTTTCTGTAGAACTTTCTTCTAGATATTTCCTGCAAATCAGCAACAAAATAGCCATTTTCACTCCGAACCGTTCTTTGGTTTGATGTTTCAGCTGTCATCAAGGATATAAATGTTACAGATACTGTGAATGTTACTAGAGTGTAGCTCACCTTGTAAGATGTTGGACTCTCATGCAGAAGACCTGGGTTTGATTCTGGATGTGAACATAGTTTATTTAGAGTTTCTTTTTTACATTAATGGTATATTTTTTACAGTAAGATGCCCAAATTTTTATTTGAGACTCGCCGAACGGCATTGAATTCACAGATAAAAAAGTTGTGGGTTCAACTTTCATTTTGGAACAATTTTTCAAGCAAGGGAAGGGAATGATCTGAGCATGCAGGAGGACTGACCCATCATAAACCTTTGTCGGCTGTGCTGAAGAGAAAGGTACAGAACCAAAATACCGTAAATCCTCTAATACAGGCCTGTATTCAATTAACGGCCGGTCTCTTATTGTGGCCGGGTGGAATGTGGTAACAAGCAAGTACGGGGGCGGTTGTGTCATCGTCTCACTTTTGATTTGCCAGTGATAGACCGCGAGGGTAACTTTAACCGTGCGGAGACGAAGAGGAGGCGAAAATTTGATATCAAGTTCAAAGAGAACGTGCTGATTATGCTGCAGAACAATCTGGGGAGCAGTAGCAGGGGGTGTATGAACTAGTCGACTTCACTATAGGGACTTTTTATGCCTGTCATCGACTAGTCGCTGTCACGTGATATTGACCGGCAAGATGCAGCCCTCGGAAAAGACGGCAGCCTGCTGTCAGCAGGTGACAAGCTCTTGCGCTCGGGGGGGGGGGTCAACGCGCTGTGCCAGAGCGTCAGTACTGACACGCGATCGTTCATGTCGGTTAATTTCCTTTAATGTTTTCTGTCTTTTATTTACGCCTGATGCGTTTCGTTGCTGTGGAGCGGGGCGCATCACCTTGTCCTCCGGTGATGCACCGATCACTGATGCGGCCGCCAAGTAGCGAGCACTCCACTGTTTTTGCGGTCGGTAGATCTTTTAGACCTGCAGTTCAAAGGTAACTCATAAGGTGAATATATATGAACCCAGGTAGCAGTTTTTCTTTAGGACTGAGAGGAGATGCAGGAAGATAACAAACAGGCAGGACAGAAAAATAGTCAAATAAAAACAAGTTAGTTTTTGTACCTGCTGGTTGCAACAAACAGACACCATTGAAGGTAATCAGAAGTGAGGAACAGAAAATGAAATAACTATTTTAATGTTTAGAGCAGCAGGAACTCCGAGAGGCTGCAGGCGCATCAGTGAGTTTGCGGCAGGGGGAGGGGGGAGAGAGGGCTGAAGCAGAAACTACCGTTGTTAAAAGAAATGTGTTTAACTTTGAAAATGTGGGCGCAATTTTAATTGTCAAAAACTCCATTAGTTCATTTTGCTCAAATAGAAACAGAGGCCTGCCTCTAATTCTGGCCCTCCTTCCAATAAAGGCCTGGAGCTTGATGAGCTTGAGTCAAATACAGGCCCGGGCCTGTATTTGAGGATTTATGGTATTTAATTAATTAGCTGCGTGTTCTCCTGTCCTCTGTCCTCCAGGCCACACACACGGGACTGTCTCAGCTGTTATTTTCGTTAAGGAATGTGCACGTACAGCATGCGCGCCTCGTGCACGAGGCTACTATTGAAGCTGCCGTTACGCTTTTGGCCTGAGGGGGCAATTACGAGCATAAAAATTCAAAACTCCATAAAATCCCTTTAACGAGGTTTATAGCTTTATATTTCAGGGCCCTCGTTTATCTAACCTTCATAGAAACGGTCCTATATTCCTTCCTACGAATTAAATTTAGAATGTGTGAACGAACGGTCAAAAACCTGATTCACCAAACCTGCGGTGGCCTCCCGCACGCACGTTCCTCCACGCTCGTCTGATGAGAAAGCCCACCTGTGCGTTCCCAGCCATTTACATACAGAAACGCTCTCAATTAACCACATCTGGTCATGCTACGTCCTCAGCGCGTGAGGGAATTCCCAGTTTTTTCCCACGGAAAAAAAAAAAAAAACTTTATTGACAGCGAGATCGAGACACTGGCTGCCGAAGCGCAAAAGACCCAAACGAGTTGCAGAGGTTATAAACGCGGTCAGGACTAAATCCAAGAATGAATCTGATAAATCGAGGAATAACGGAAACGTCTGACAGTGCAGCTGTCATTCCGCCTGGTTACCACGGCAACGGGAGCAGAGGAGGTTCTGGTGGGTTCTCTGGTTGTAAAATAAAACATGAACTGGAATCGGATTTGTGAGGTTTGTCTGTCGCTTCCACAAAGTCCCGAATCCCAGCACAGCAGAAGGATTTGAGATCAGAGCGCTCCCTCCGGAGAGCACGCCGCTAAATCCTCCAGCAACAGATTCGTTATGATATAACGTCAGACTCCCGTCGGTCACACGTCTCTTATTGGTTTTAGCACCAATGATGCGAAACGTGATTGCTTAACGGGTGAAACCGTTTATGGATGAGGAACACGCGTGGACCTTCAGCACTGCGGTTCCCCCGTTCTACCACTAGATGCTGTTCCTGCACACGGTCAGAGCTGTTCCGGTATGTAGGAACATCTCCACACACAAGCACAAATAGCTACATGCGTAACATTGTTCCTATGTACGAAACACGCAGAGATCTGTTGGTAAGTACGGGGCTCCGAGAGCAGCTCTGGGCTACGGCATCAGGTTAGTCTTCAGATCAACAAACGTCCAAACAGGAAATCAATGACGTGTTTTTAGTTTACGTCTCAAAGCCAAATCTGGAGCAGTTTTTGTTGCCCAACAGTAAATGTGTGTGTTTTCTCATTAACCCTATCTGTGTCCATCAGTGTGAAGTTCTGCTGCTCTGAGCTCCATCAGCGGTCACCTGCTGACCTTCCCATCAATCCAACCGCACCAGTAAAGGGCAGCAGAAGGTCAGGTCTGCCCCCCCCCCCCCCCCCCCCAGCTCATGGGTACTCCGCAGCAACACGAGGACGTGTGCTGCGATAATGGTGCATCTAATATTTGGAGGTTAACCTTTTGGCCCCCAGCAGGAGCGCCCACGCCCTACAAACTGTTTTAATGCTTTTCCTCTTCATCATACCTCTCCAGAGCCGACCTCCTCTTCTCCACAAACTCGTTGGACGACTGGTCCTCCTTCCCCACCTTCACCTTCGTCATTCCTGCAGGACAAGTGGTCAACATGAAAGACCTTTTTCTACATCGTACCAGATCATAAAAGCCAGCGTTTAAACACAAGTTTGAACACAAACAGGGTCATGGACCCCTCACACCCCCCCTCGGGTGGCTTCCTTTCTACAGCTGAATGAAGATAAGACTGAGATCCTCATCTGTGCCCCAGACAAGCTGGTTCCCAAAGTCAGAGACTCTCTTGGTCAGCTTGCTTCTCACACCAAACCTTCTGTCAGGAATCTTGGCGTGACCTTTGACCCAGCTCTCACCCTGGATTCTCATGTCAGTTCTCTTGTTGGCTCTTCCTTCTTCCATCTCAGGAACATTGCTAAGCTGAGTACCATTCTGTCCCGCTCTGAACTTAAGACAGTTCACCACACCTTCATCTCCTCACGCTTAGACTACTGTAACTCTCTTTTCACGTGTCTGAGCAGAACCTCCCTGAACCGTCTACAGGTGGTTCAGAACGCCTGTGCTCGGCTTCTGACCAAGTCCTCCAAACACACCCACATCACCCCGCTTCTCCTCCAGCTTCACTGGCTGCCAGTCAACTTCAGGGTTCATTTCAAGATCCTGGTTCTGGTCTATAGGGCCTTACATGGACAAGCACCATCTTACATTGGTGATCTTCTTAGTCCCTACACCCCCAGCAGGTCCCTGAGGTCCAGTGACCAAAGCCTACTGTTTGTGCAGCACCAGGCTAAAGGTCAAAGGTGACAAATCATCTGGACCTCTCTCCCCCTGAGCCTGAGATCAGTGGTATCCTTTAAACTCACCTGTTCAGGCTTTGGTGGGACCTTCATCACCACCTTCCGACTTTCCCGGGATCCACTGACTTCACCATTTCCTATTCATTTTCTCTCTCCCTTTCTTTACATTTTTTATCACAATTTTACTATTTTTCTCATTTTAAACCCATCTAAAAAAAATTTTATAGTTTTTTTTTTTGTGAAGCGCCTCGTGATTTTTATCTTGAGAGGCGTTACGTAAAAGTTTGTTTCCTTTCTTTCCCTTTGCTTCTGCCGGAACCGGAAGCCCACATTACCAGAGGAAACGAGACGGCGCTAAACACCAGCCACCGTTTTCTAGCTCCAAACATCTTTTGTTGTCCGTGACTTCAGACGGTGATTTTCTCTTTGGGACTCTGGTAGTTTGTCCTAAAGCTGAAGCGGTAGCAGCCGGCTGTTTCTCCTCCTCTGATGTTGTTGAGAGAAGAACCTCTAACACCAGTGGTCTTCAGGTGCTCAGTACGTGAGTGCGTGATGAGTGGAGGACCCAGGGAGGTGTGGCGGTTCGGTAAAACCGACACCCGGATGGTCCAACGGTTGGTTCTGGTCTGAAACGTGTTATTTGTGGAGGTTTTAAGACAAATGCAAGAGAACCACTTTATTTTTTCTCTCCACAAAATATTTACAGCTGTACTGTTAGAACGTTGTTAGGAGCCATAAAGAAAAAAGGGTTTAAGCTAACAGCTTTAGCAGCTGCTGTGGCTCTGGGGGTAAAACAAGGTTGTTGGTTTGATTCCTGCACCTGTCAGAGGAAATCCAGAAACACTGACCCATTATTGGGTGGGAACGGTGGGGTACAGTTTTAACCTGAAGCCTAAACTAATGCTATGCTAATGTTCCTTACTGTGACGTTACAATCGAGGACCTTTTGAAACGTCTCGCGTAACCAAACATCAACAGAAACGGATGGTTTTTATTTCCACTTGGAGCCTTTCTAGAGGCAGCAGAAGGTGAGTTTTGCATCATTTGTTCCCTTTATTAAACATCTTCATCCTGTTTGAGAGAAAATGTCACCGTTCTAGAAATGCAACCTTTGGACACCTGCTTTTAACGACTGTGTAAACATCTCAACAAAGTTCTCAGATTCAGACGAGGAAAACCATCTGCAGGTTAAACCGACCAGCTCCATTTTCTTACCCACGATGCTCTTCTCTGGGGCGGGGGGGACGATGTAGCCTATGTGAAGATACTTGGAGGCCAGTTTACTGTGCAGACCCAGAAAGTCGCTGAAACGCCTTTTAACGGAGAAGTCTCTCTGCTTGAACACGGACAAGGAGGTCTGTGGAGGATTAGGAGGTAATTCAGATTAGATCAGCAACAGTCCTGAAATAAACCAACCTCAGATGTCAAAGCAGAACAGTTTTGGTTTTATTATTTGGAACGCGTCGCTTTCACGTGAAAGGTTTTATTTTAGGGTTTAAAGAGACAGAATCCTCTAAAAAACACAAAAAAAACCAACGTTTAGAATAAAATCTCACCTTCGTCGAGACTTTATAGGCCATGTACGCGTTCATCCCGTCACCTGGGTGAAAACATGAAAACAGATACTTTATGTCCTTTTCTGTGTCGAAATGTAGAAAATATTCGGCTTAGTTTAAACCAACAGAAACGTGGAGGTTCGTCGGCTGATGACTGCTGGAGCCTCTGGGGGGCGCCACCACGGCTCTGATGCTCTTTTTAATCACACGAGAAAACAAATGACTGACGTTGTGAAAATAATAAACGAGCGTTTGTTTCTCATCAAACCCAAAATCCAGTTTCCTGTGATTTTAATCCCAACTGGTTTTAGTTTTGCCGACCTGCTAGTTGGACCCGAACGTGACGAAACTAGTCGTTTAACCGTGTTTCGTTTACAACGTCGTTGCTCCCAGAAGAAGAAACACGGTGTAACGACCTTAAGTGACCCGGAAACGGGAAGTCTGTTCAACTGCTGGAAGGGATTCCTTCTTCTGGGTTAGGAAATATTTCATAAATAAATAAAACCAAATAAATCTGGATTTGAAGTAAAATTCTCCTGATGGTGAAATAGAAAATAATTTCAAAAGAAACAAACAAAAGTCTAGAGTTGTGATGTTGGGATGAACCAAAAAGTACACAAATGCCTTGCCATAATTACTTCAAAGCATTACATGACTCAACAGCTTGCCATACCTTTGGCATCCCTCTCCTAGCTGCACCGGCTCATCAGCTGATCAGAGCCCCTCGGGTCTCTAATCTCCGGCAGGTCATTCTGATTTTTATGCCGATTGGTCGGAGAATTTTTACTTCCTGTTTTTATCGCAGCTCAAAGTTTTAACGACGACCAGCTGTGACTTCACCAACCCGCCACAGAACGACCCGCTTCTGCCTCTAGCCATTAACAACAGGGGCTGATGGGAAATGTGGTCCTACCGAGTGACTGAATCACTTCTATGCCACAAACCTTTTCCACCTATTTCTATAATTCCAGGGATTTCCTTGTTTTTCCAGAAGGACTGAGATTATCCGATCGGCGAGCACTCACCGACTTTCTCAGGGTCAGACACTGATATGTGTACGTCGAAGGAGTCGCCGCCCTCCTCCTCCTCAATCTAAGGTAAACAGAGGGAAAAAAACCATAGTTTAAAAAACAAAAATCAGCTGTAATCTGCTCAAATGAAGCAGTGTGTGTGTGTGTGTGTGTGTGTGTGTGTGTGTGTGTGTGTGTGTGTGGTTACTTCATCAAACGAAGAGTGAGTGAACATGTCGTCGTGGGCGTGGCCTATGCGAGGGGTGATAACAGAGGTAGGAGGCGTGATGGGGGTGATGGCAGGGGACGGGCCGTCCGACAGCAGGACGTCTCTCTCTGGACTGTCCAGCGACACCTCCTCCGTCGCCCCTGCATGAAGCAGCAAGGTGAGTCAAGAAGAAAAACAGCCTTTCAAGATAAAAATAAAACGCTTCACAAGCGCAACTAAATGTAAATTCATTCAAACACAAGAAAACAAATAAAAATGGAGTCTGACATTTTTTCTGAAATGTTAGAAACACCAGCAGCAAAAGAGGAATCGACAGGAGACAACACATAGAAAAAAGAAGGTGGATTTTTTTATTTTGGGAAAAAGACCTATTGGCTTACTTAAAGGGGCGGAGCTTGAGCTTGTAAAGCCACTAGGGGGCAGTTAGGTTGTATTTGAATGATTCAGATTTCAGACATACAGAGACTTTTATTTTACGTGGTTGTGTTGTGTGTGTGTGTGTGTGCGTGCGCATGTGTGTGTATGTGTTTGTGTAGGTGTGTGTGTGTGTGTGTGTGTGTGTGTGTGTGTGTGTGTGCACGCGAGTGAGTAAATGTGTGTGTGTAAGTGTGTGTGTAGGTGTGTGTGTGTGTGTGTGTGTGTGCGTGCGTATGCATGTGAGTGAGTGTGCATGCATGTGTTTGTTTGTGTGAGTGAGTGAGTGTGCATGCATGTGTTTGTGTGTGTGTGTGTGTGTGCGTGCATGTGTTTGTGTGAGTGAGTGTGTGTGTGTGCGTGCGTATGCGTGTGAGTGAGTGGGTGTGTGTGTGCGTGCGTATGCATAGGTGTGTGTGTGTGTGTGTGTGTGTGTGTGTGCGTGCGTGTCCCACCTGCGAACAGATCCTCGGGATCGTCGTCCATCAGTGAGTCCTGTTTGGGTCCGTTTGAGTTGGTGCTGATGTCGAGCGCGGGCAGACTGGCAGGTTGAGGCTAAAACACAAAACCGACGTTTGACTCGTTCAGCGGATTAAAACAGATGAACTTAAATGAAACACAAAGCGTTAAAAGTTTATGTCGGAGAAGCTAACGTGAGCTGAAACCTGTTGGAACCAGACTCAAACACGAGTCACGAAATGCACCACAAACGGGATGATGGGTAGAATGCTGTTGTTGTGAGTTTGAATGGAGACTAATGGGCCATTCCCATCTGTACCGGGTCGGCCCGGGCCGGGTAGCGTAGGTTGTTTACATATCTGGGTGGCCTGGTATTTTTCTGGGCCAACCAAGGCTCATTCTCAGCCCTCTTCTCGAGGGGGTCTGCTTCAGGCCGACCAGGGCCGACACACCCACTGCTGACAGCAAATTCACACCTTCCATTACAGCAAGCCTCTGATTGGTGGGTAGAATCAGCCCACATGGGCTTAAGACAAGGATGTGTGGAATCAACCGGGCCAGGCTGGGGCCGACTGGGGCTACCCGGCCCGGGCCGACCCGGTACAGATGGGAATGGCCCATAAAACGTTTGACAGGTTCCTCAGCTGAGCCGGTGGTGATAGAACCCTTTTATGGTCATTATTTAAAGGTGTGGTTCTCTCCTGTATTTTATTACATTTGCAGCGGTCTCTAGTAGGAAGGAAGGAACGAATGAATGCCTTGGAAGCTGTTCTCTGGGTACAAAAAGCCCTGGTGGGCCCGTTTCAGAATACAGAAAATCACCAGATCAGAGGATCTGGAGTCTTACTTCCTGATGTATGGACGTCTCTCCTCTGATTGGCTAACAGCAACACAACTCTACCAATGACTGTTTGCTCTGCAACGTTGATGTTTTATCTCCAGGAGGAGTTCTGCTGTGTGGTGGAGTTGCTAATGCTAACAGTTAGCTTCTACTAGCAGAGATGTTCTGTCGTTTCCTGGACTAAACCAGCAACAACCTTCCCCGTCGTGAGTCCAGATGGGTGAGTCCATGAATGTCGGTGACAGTGTGACATAGATCTGTCAGGATTTTCTAATCCTAGAGTTTCACCGTCTGTTTTCTATCAGAAGCTACTGCAGGAGATAGGTGTAGGAGACTATTTTCATGTTCAGCCTGCATGAAACACTCAGAGTGACCCGTTAGAATCAGAGATAATCAATAAAACATGTTTTTCAGTGTTCCACATATTTAGGTACACAATACGGGACAAAATCTGAAACTAGGAAAATGTGAAAGTTGGAGAAAAACTAAAGGAAGCCAACAGCAGAGCAGCCGAAACGACGGAGCGGTAGCCGATAAAACAAACTTATTCTGCAGAAACAAAAAAAATAGCTTCACTGGTCCGTGGGAGGAGGAACCGGTCCATCCCAGCTCCGTCCAGTGAAACCACACCCTCAAACCCAGTAAGGACCGAACCATTCACCCAACGGACTGGAAACCTTTAGTAAAACAGAATAAATGCCCCCGCAAAAAAAGAAGAAACCTAATTTATTCCGAACTTTGAGTCAAGTTTCACCCAAGGAGGAGAAAAGGTCCTGAAAAAGGGTAGAAATCAAATTTAAAGAAGAAGTTGACCCGGTTCTGCTGCAGAACTCGACTGGATTTGTTGTTCCGTTTATTATTATTATTATTATTGTTGTAATTGTTGTAACTGAGGATTTTTGTGTGTTTTTACTGAGTAAAAGATAAAATCAGGAGTAAAACTAAACATCTGCAGAAACACAATCAGAGAAAAGGAAGGATGGAGGGAAGTTAGCCGAGGGGCCAGAAAAAAGAGAAGAGGAAGCAAGTGATGATAACGGACAGCTTCCTGTGTTCTTACTCAGCAAAGAGCGACGGAAACGGACGAGAAGATTCACCCGGCCCTCGTTAAAAAGGACTCGTCATCAGGAGAGTCCGAGCGACCAACGTTAAACCCGAGTCAAGTTCAGCGTGGAGAGAGGAGCTAAAGACACACACAAACCACACACACACACACACGCACGCGCACCCACTCACATGCATACACACACACACTCACTCTCTCACACACACACGCATGGACGCACACAGGCACACATATGCATGCACACACTCACAAACACATGCATGCACACCCACTCACTCACTCACATGCATACGCACGCACGCACACACACACACTCGCTCACACAAACACATGCATGCACACCCACTCACTCACATGCATAAACACGCACGCACACACACACACACACGTGCACCCACTCATTCACACGCATACGCACGCACACACACCCACCCACTCACTCGCATACGCACGCACGCGCACACACACTCATTCACACGCATACGCACGCACGCACCCACGCACACACACACAAACACATGCAAGCACACCCACTCACTCACTCACATGCATACGCACGTGCACGCACACGCACACGCACACACTCATTCACACGCATACGCACGCA
>SSNQ01034622.1:444462-463094 GCA_006942095.1 Nothobranchius kuhntae
CCCAAAGTCAGAGACTCTCTTGGTCAGCTTGCTTCTCACACCAAACCTTCTGTCAGGAATCTTGGCGTGACCTTTGACCCAGCTCTCACCCTGGATTCTCATGTCAGTTCTCTTGTTCGCTCTTCCTTCTTCCATCTCAGGAACGTTGCTAAGCTGAGTCCCATTCTGTCCCGCTCTGAACTTGAGACAGTTCTCCACACCTTCATCTGCTCACGCTTAGACTACTGTAACTCTCTTTTCACGTGTCTGAGCAGAACCTCCCTGAACCGTCTACAGGTGGTTCAGAACGCCTGTGCTCGGCTTCTGACCAAGTCCTCCAAACACACCCACATCACCCCGCTTCTCCTCCAGCTTCACTGGCTGCCAGTCACCTTCAGGGTTCATTTCAAGATCCTGGTTCTGGTCTATAGGGCCTTCATGGACAAGCACCATCTTACATTGGTGATCTTCTTAGTCCCTACACCCCCAGCAGGTCCCTGAGGTCCAGTGATCAAAGCCTACTGGTTGTGCAGCACCAGGCTAAAGGTCAAAGGTGACAAATCATCTGGACCTCTCTCCCCCTGAGCCTGAGATCAGTGGACTCAGTGGTCTCCTTTAAACTCACCTGTTCAGGCTTTGGTGGGACCTTCATCACTACCTTCCGACTTTCCCGGGATCCACTGACTTCACCATTTCCTATTCATTTTCTCTCTCCCTTTCTTTACATTTTTTATCACAATTTTACTATTTTTCTCATTTTAAACGCATCTAAAAAAAATTTTTTATAGTTTTTTTTTTTTTGTGAAGCGCCTCGTGATTTTTATCTTGAGGCGTTACGTAAAAGTTTGTTTTCCTTCTTTCCCTTTGCTTCTGCCGGAACCGGAAGCCCACATTACCAGAGGAAACGAGACGGCGCTAAACACCAGCCACCGTTTTCTAGCTCCAAACGTCTTTTGTTGTCCGTGACTTCAGACGGTGATTTTCTCTTTGGGACTCTGGTAGTTTGTCCTAAAGCTGAAGCGGTAGCAGCCGGCTGTTTCTCCTCCTCTGATGTTGTTGAGAGAAGAACCTCTAACACCAGTGGTGTTCAGGTGCTCAGTACGTGAGTGCGGAATGAGTGGAGGACCCAGGGAGGTGTGGCGGTTCGGTAAAACCGACACCCGGATGGTCCAACGGTTGGTTGTGGTCTGAAACGTGTTATTTGTGGAGGTTTTTAGACAAATGCAAGAGAACCACTTCATTTTTTCTCTCCACAAAATGTTTACAGCTGTACTGTTAGAACGTTGTTAGGAGCCATAAAGAAAAAAGGGTTTAAGCTAACAGCTTTAACAGCTGCTGTGGCTCTGGGGGTAAAACAAGGTTGTTGGTTTGATTCCTGCACCTGTCAGAGGAAATCCAGAAACACTGACCCATTATTGGGTGGGAACGGTGGGGTACAGTTTTAACCTGAAGCCTAAACTAACCCTCAAATTCCACTACCTCCGCTCCGGTCCGCCCTCGCCTTCCGCAGCCGCTCGCTTCCGAACTCAATTTTTACTGGTACCCGCTCTACAACGGCTCCGCTCCGGTGCGGAGACCTGAGGGGGGCAAACAAGCATGCGCGGGATTTTCGAGATCTTGCGATACAGTCCGAGCAATAAACGCGGAAGTTAGATCCAAACACCCGTTGTGTGGGAGAAGCATCGAAATGAACTGTTTAATCTGCCCATCATTCGTGTTGAGAGATCAGCAGTGTTTGGATCAACAAAGTGTGACTACTTTGATAGTAGAAACTGTATTTATGGCTCATTTTTGTGCATTTAAAGTTCAGCCGCCATTGATAGTTGTTAAAAGTTGTTAAACCTGTGCATATGAAACAAAAAACGCTCATTGTTTATCGATTTATTGTGAAATAACGGAAGCTGTGCTTGCTCCCTTTCCTGTTGGGCGGTTGTGATTTCTGTCCATTTACTGCGGAGGTGCTCCGGTGTCCGGCGAAAATAGGATCGATTCTATTTTTGCCGGACGCCGGAACAGAGGGCGGCGCACGGCGCTGCACTGCCGGAGCGCAGCCGCAGTAGTGGAACAGCTCTGATTGACTACAACGGGACCGATTTTGCTCTGGGGTTCGTGTCGGAGGTAGTGGAATTTGGGGATTATGCCATGCTAATGTTCCTTACTGTGATGTCACAATCGAGGACCTTTTGAAACGTCTCGCGTAACCAAACATCAACAGAAACGGACGGTTTTTATTTCCACTTGGAGCCTTTCTAGAGGCAGCAGAAGGTGAGTTTTGCATCATTTGTTCCCTTCATTAAACATCTTCATCCTGTTTGAGAGAAAATGTCACCGTTCTAGAAATGCAACCTTTGGCTTTTAACGATTGTGTAAACATCTCAACAAAGTCCTCAGATTCAGACGAGGAAACCATCTGCAGGTTAAACCGACCCGACCAGCTCCATTTTCTTACCCACGATGCTCTTCTCTGGGGCGGGGGGGACGATGTAGCCTATGTGAAGATACTTGGACGCCAGTTTACTGTGCAGACCCAGAAAGTCGCTGAAACGCCTTTTAACGGAGAAGTCTCTCTGCTTGAACACGGACAAGGAGGTCTGTGGAGGATTGGGAGGTAATTCAGATTAGATCAGCAACAATCCTGAAATAAACCAACCTCAGATGTCAAAGCAGAACAGTTTTGGTTTTATTATTTGGAACGCGTCGGTTTCACGTGAATTGTTTTATTTTAGGGTTTAAAGAGACAGAATCCTCTAAAAAACACAAAAAAACAACGTTTAGAATAAAATCTCACCTTCGTCGAGACTTTATAGGCCATGTACGCGTTCATCCCGTCACCTGGGTGAAAACATGAAAACAGATACTTTATGTCCTTTTCTGTGTCGAAATGTAGAAAATATTCGGCTTAGTTTAAACCAACAGAAACGTGGAGGTTCGTCGGCTGATGACTGCTGGAGCCTCTGGGGGGCGCCACCACGGCTCTGATGCTCTTTTTAATCACACGAGAAAACAAATGACTGACGTTGTGAAAATAATAAACGAGCGTTTGTTTCTCATCAAACCCAAAATCCAGTTTCCTGTGATTTTAATCCCAACTGGTTTTAGTTTTGCCGACCTGTTAGTTGGACCCGAATGTGACGAAACTAGTCGTTTAACCGCGTTTCGTTTACAACGTCGTTGCTCCCAGAAGAAGAAACACGGTGTAACGACCTTAAGTGACCCGGAAACGGGAAGTCTGTTCAACTGCAGGAAGGGTTAGGAAATATTTCATAAATAAATAAAACCAAATAAATCTGGATTTGAAGTAAAATTCTCCTGATGGTGAAATAGAAAATGATTTAGAAAGAAACAAAAGTCTAGAGTTGTGATGTTGGGATGAACCAAAAATTACACAAATGCCTTGCCATAATTACTTCAAAGCATTACATGACTCAACAGCTTGCCATACCTTTGGCATCCCTCTCCTAGCTGCACAGGCTCATCAGCTGATCAGAGCCCCTCTGGTCTCTAATCTCCAGCAGGTCATTCTGATTTTTATGCCGATTGGTCGGAGAATTTTTACTTCCTGTTTTTAATCGCAGCTCAAAGTTTTACCGACGACCAGCTGTGACTTCACCAACCCGCCACAGAACGACCCGCGTCTGCCTCTAGCCATTAACAACAGGGGCTGATGGGAAATGTGGTCCTACCGAGTGACTGAATCACTTCTATGTCACAAACCTTTTCCACCTATTTCTATAATTCCAGGGATTTCCTTGTTTTTCCAGAAGGACTGAGATTATCCGATCGGCGAGCACTCACCGACTTTCTCAGGGTCAGACACCGATATGTGTACGTCGAAGGAGTCGCCGCCCTCCTCCTCCTCAATCTACGGTAAACAAGAGGAAAAAAAACATAGTTTAAAAAACAAAAATGAGCTGTAATCTGCTCAAATGATGCAGAGTGTGTGTGTGTGTGTGTGTGTTTGTGGTTACTTCATCAAACGAAGAGTGAGTGAACATGTCGTCGTGGGCGTGGCCTATGCGAGGGGTGATAACAGAGGTAGGAGGCGTGATGGGGGTGATGGCAGGGGACGGGCCGTCCGACAGCAGGACGTCTCTCTCTGGACTGTCCAGCGACACCTCCTCCGTCGCCCCTGCATGAAGCAGCAAGGTGAGTCAAGAAGAAAAACAGCCTTTCAAGATAAAATTAAAACGCTTCACAAGCGCAACTAAATGTAAATTCATTCAAACACAAGAAAACAAATAAAAATGGAGTCTGAATTTTTTTCTGAAATGTTAGAAACACCAGCAGCAAAAGAGGAATCGACAGGAGAAAACACGTAGAAAAAAGAAGGTGGATTTTTTTATTTTGGGAAAAAGACCTATTGGCTTACATAAAGGGGCGGGGCTTGAGCTCGTAAAGCCACTAGGGGGCAGTTAGGTTGTATTTGAATGATTCAGATTTCAGACATGCAGAAACTTTTATTTTACGTGGTTGTGTTGTGTGTGTGTGTGTGTGCGTGTGCATATGTGTGTATGTGTTTGTGTAGGTGTGTGTGTGTGTGTGTGTGTGTGTGCGTGTCCCACCTGCGAACAGATCCTCGGGATCGTCGTCCATCAGCGAGTCCTGTTTGGGTCCGTTTGAGTTGGTGCTGATGTCGAGCGCGGGCAGACTGGCAGGTTGAGGCTAAAACACAAAACCGACGTTTGACTCGTTCAGCAGATTAAAACAGATGAACTTAAATGAAACACAAAGCGTTAAAAGTTTATGTCGGAGAAGCTAACGTGAGCTGAAACCTGTTGGAACCAGACTCAAACACGAGTCACGAAATGCACCACAAACGGGATGATGGGTAGAATGCTGTTGTTGTGACTCGAGTTTGAATGGAGACTAAAACATTTGACAGGTTCCTCAGCTGAGCCGGTGGTGATAGAACCCTTTTATGGTCATTATTTAAAGGTGTGGTTCTCTCCTGTATTTTATTACATTTGCAGCGGTCTCTAGTAGGAAGGAAGGAACGAATGAATGCCTTGGAAGCTGTTCTCTGGGTACAAAAAGCCCTGGTGGGCCCGTTTCAGAATACAGAACATCACCAGATCAGAGGATCTGGAGTCTTACTTCCTGATATGTGGACGTCTCTCCTCTGATTGGCTAACAGCAACACGACTCTACCAATGACTGTTTGCTCTGCAACGCTGATGTTTATCTCCAACAACACAAGCCTGGAGGAGTTCTGCTGTGTGGTGGAGTTGCTAATGCTAACAGTTAGCTTCTACTAGCAGAGATGTTCTGTTGTTTCCTGGACTAAACCAGCAACAACCTTCCCCGTCGTGAGTCCAGATGGGTGAGTCCATGAATGTCGGTGACAGTGTGACGTGGATCTGTCAGGATTTTCTATCCTAGAGTTTCACTGTCTGTTTTCTATCAGAAGCTAACGCTGGAGATAGGTGTAGGAGACTATTCTCATGTTCAGCCTGCATGAAACACTCAGAGTGACCCGTTAGAATCAGAGATAATCAATAAAACGTGTTTATCAGTGTTCCACACATTTAGGTACACAATACGGGACAAAATCTGAAACTAGGAAAATGTGAAAGTTGGAGAAAAACTAAAGGAAGCCAACAGCAGAGCAGCCGAAACGACGGAGCGGTAGCCGATAAAACAAACTTATTCTGCAGAAACAAAAAAAATAGCTTCACTGGTCCGTGGGAGGAGGAACCGGTCCATCCCAGCTCCGTCCAGTGAAACCACACCCTCAAACCCAGTAAGGACCGAACCATTCACCCAACGGACTGGAAACCTTTAGTAAAACAGAATAAATGCCCCCACAAAAAAAGAAGAAACCTAATTTATTCCGAACTTTGAGTCAAGTTTCACCCAAGGAGGAGAAAAGGTCCTGAAAAAGGGTAGAAATCTAATTTAAAGAAGAAGAAGTTGACCCGGTTCTGCTGCAGAACTCGACTGGATTTGTTGTTCCGTTTATTATTATTATTATTATTGTTGTAATTGTTGTAACTGAGGACTCTTGTGTGTTTTTACTGAGTAAAAGATAAAATCAGGAGTAAAACTAAACATCTGCAGAAACACAATCAGAGAAAAGGAAGGATGGAGGGAAGTTAGCCGAGGGGCCAGAAAAAAGAGAAGAGGAAGCAAGTGATGATAACGGACAGCTTCCTGTGTTCTTACTCAGCAAAGAGCGACGGAAACGGACGAGAAGATTCACCCGGCCCTCGTTAAAAAGGACTCGTCATCAGGAGAGTCCGAGCGACCAACGTTAAACCCGAGTCAAGTTCAGCGTGGAGAGAGGAGCTAAAGACACACACAAACCACACACACACAAGCACGCACGCGCACCCACTCACTCACATGCATACACACACACTCTCTCACACACACGCATGGACGCACACAGGTACACATATGCATGCGCACACTCACAAACACATGCATGCACACCCACTCACTCACTCACATGCATACGCACGCACGCACGCACGCACACACACACCCACTCACTCACACGCATACGCACGCACACACACACTCACTCACACAAACACATGCATGCACACCCACTCACTCACTCACATGCATACGCACGCACACACACACACACACACACACACACACACACACACACACACACACACACACACACACACACACACACACACTCACACAAACACATGCATGCACACCCACACACACACACACTCACTCACACAAACACATGCATGCACACCCACTCACTCACTCACATGCATACGCACGCACACACACACCCACTCACTCACACGCATACGCACGCACACACACACACTCACTCACACAAACACATGCATGCACACTCACTCACTCACACAAACAAACACATGCATGCACACTCACTCACATGCATACGCACGCACACACACACACACACACAAACACATGCATGCACACTCACTCACTCACATGCATACGCACGCACACACACACTCACTCACACAAACACATGCATGCACACTCACTCACTCACACAAACAAACACATGCATGCACACTCACTCACTCACATGCATACGCACGCATGCACACACACGCGCACCCACTCACTCACACGCATACGCACACACACCCACTCACTCACTCACATGCACACACACGCACACACACTCATTCACACGCATACGCACGCACGCACCCACGCACACACACACAAACACATGCATGCACACTCACTCACTCACATGCATACGCACGCATGCACACACACGCGCACCCACTCACTCACACGCATACGCACACACACCCACCCACTCACTCGCATACGCACGCACGCGCACACACACTCATTCACACGCATACGCACGCACGCACACACACACACACACACACACACACAAACACATGCAAGCACACCCACTCACTCACTCACATGCATACGCACGTGCACGCACACACACACAAAGTTATTGTTGAGAAACTACAGGAAAAAAAATAAATAAATCTGAGTGCTGACTCGACAAAAAACACTGAATCTGGCTTCTTGTGTGTGTGTGTGTGTGTGTGTGTGTGTGTGTAAATAAACAACATGGGGAAAATAAACACAACAAAATGGAGCAAACAACAGAAACATAAAGACAAAGACTAAAAGGTAGAATCAGGCTAAAGAATTCCAAACGAACATTTTCCAGGATTCACTTCAGATTTGATCCAAGCTTCCTGTTCATGAACGTTTTCGGGTTTTAGCCACAACGCCTGGTTTAATCTACAGACTCCTAGCATCTCCCACCTAAGCAGCAGCAGCTGAAACAAGCAGCATCTGTGATAAAGGAGTCACAATTCAGATTGGGAAGAGTTAAGGCTCTGCTGCTTCCAGGAATGTCAAGATAAAGTTCGCAAATGACAGATTAGAGATTTTGTGAGTGAAATGTTCCTAAAAGGAGAGGAAAAAAAAGAAAAACAACCTTTGATATCTTCCAGAAAGCCTCAGGCTTTTATGAAGCTATGTGGGAATCAGAGGGGGAAGTAAAAATTTAGTTGGAAAAACTTAATCCATGTTTGTTCTGATCTAATCTCTGGATCCAAACTGGATTATGGACTCTGTGGAAGCACTTTCTTTGTGGAGAGGAAGTCCTGGAACCAGGATTTAGGCGGAAAATCAGTTCTGAACCTCAGAGATCTAAACACTCTTAAATGTACCGAGAGACATTTATTGGTTTAAATATTGTTGTGGGTCAATAAAAAGGCTGGATCAGCAACTGGAGCGGAGTGGTTAGGGTCAAGGTTGGATTCTCGGGAATAAATCCTGCTACCTGTTCAAAGTGCTGAACTGGGAATTAAAATTATACCAACTGGGTTTATTGGTTTTGTCAAATGAGATGCATTTGTTATCTGAATAAAAACTTCTGTGGTTTGATGGAGGAGATGATAAAGTCGCTTCATGCATGACTGACCTTCACTTCTGCACTCTAAAAAGTCTTCTGTCAACTCAAAGCTTCATAGGTTTAAAAGAACATAAGAACAAAAAATCCTCTGAAGTCAATTTTTTGCTAGCCTTCTCTTTTCCTGCGTCCCCTAAACGCACCACACACACACCTGTGTGACTGTCACCTGACGGTCAGAACAAAACCGACGGACGTTTATTTTTGAGCGCAAAAAGACCCTCTGCGGCTCCTGTAACGTAGCTTAGAAGGCCAAGCAACATTTAAACGGTTTTATTTGCTATTAGCTCCCACACACGCCAAACTCCATTAAAAATATCACTCATTTAAGGTTTCTGCGGTGCTCCTCTGAGTTTCCATCTGCTAGCTGGAGGCATCACGCCCTGTTCGCCTCTCTGCCTCTATTCGGCCTCCCTTCCATCACCTCCTCCTACTCCTCACCTCCTGTGCTGCGGGCGACTCCGGGAACAGGTCCTCCCCGTCCTCCACCTCATGGAAGTCTGTGTGCAGCGGCGGAGGTTCCCTGGCTGTGTCCGTCATGCTGGCGTCGTTTCAGCGGGCTGAATGTGACGAGAGGCGGTGAGAAAACCGAGAACTGACAGGAAGAGGAGCGGGAGTCAGGCGGTTCTCCCTGCTGTGTCATGTGACCCACGGCTGTCCTGCTGGGAACCCGAGAGGGGCGGGAAAAACGTGAGGTCTCACTCCGTTATAAATGCAGGGCGGAGAGCATTATGCACTTGTAAAAACTCCATATAGGGTGGATTGAAATTAAATTTGGTGCAAAAATGTTGATAATTGAGTAGATTACCTTCATTATCCACTAGATGAGTCACGGATGCGATAGCTCTATTAAACCATTCTCTAAAAAATAAAGCTTTATTGCAGTGCGGAACATATCGGTTGTTCCAGATTATTGCCGAGTGCGGTGAAAAATGATGTGAGTCTATTCATTTCCAATATAATAAGATTTGTTTATGGAAGTCTGATAATGTTTCAAAGTCTGAGATGAGTAGTATGTTCAAACCACCAAGCTGAATAGGAAATTGGGGCTACAATACCAAAATGAACTAGGGTGTTTAATCCAGGATTTTAACCCATTTATTTTTAAGGTTCCATTAAGGCAGTCTAGATGATAACTTTAAGGCCGCCATCCTCTATCTCCTTGACTAATATGCTCTTTTTAATATAATGTGGCCTGTTTCTCCAAATGAAATTTAAATTAATCCCATTGAAAGATTTTATTGCATTGCTTGAGATAGCATTTGAATAGAGGGGGGAAATACACCTTGAAAGGCTTTCCATTTTTGTTTAGTAAATTCTGCCTAATATTGATAGATCCCTTTGAAGCCACGAGTTCAATTTTTGTTTACAGTCTTAATTTATTTTCAGTGTTTAACTGCTGACTCGTTTTATAATCCTTAGACAGGTGGATGCCGAGGTATTTAATGTGCGTTTTGATAGGAATTTGACTGATTTCTGTAAGAGTAGTATTGTGGAGTGCAAAAAGTTTGCATTTATTTAGGTTTAAAATTAACCATGACGCTTTGGAGAATTTATTAATAATTTGTATAGCATTAGGAATCTGATGCCTATCTTTCAAAAATAATGTAACATCGGCTAACTGGCTAATGATATTTTTTGTACCAATGACGTTTAGAAGCTTTACATTTTTGCAGTTTTTAACGTGAATTGCTAACAACTCTGTTACCAAAATAAACAAATACGGTGAAATAGGACAACCCTGTGGAATACCAACGTTAACATCAAAGTTGGGAGTAGAACCGCTTGAGAGGACGACGAAACTATTTTATAAAGACCCTCAATCAAGTTAATAAATTTGGGCCCAAAATTAAATAATTTAAGCGAGGAGAAAATAAAAGCGTGCTCTACTGAGTCGAAGGCTTTATAGAAGTCCAAGAAAAGAAGAAAGCCGTCATCTGCAATTTGTTCACTATATTCAATTATGTCCATAGCAAGTTAACAAGAATTTGTCTTACAACAAAATGAAAATGTGCTCTGATAAAAACCTCAACCAGACTAAACCTCACACCGAATAGACGATCTTCGTAAGGAAGCATCTGTTTACGTGTTGCAGCCGGATCGTTTTCAGCGACACACAATCACTTCCGTGTAACTTTGTTGTCGGCTGTAACGTTTAATTTACCTCCATTATTGATTTTGGAGTTTTAAAACCCCGGTTTGAAAAACCAGAGGCGTTAATTCAGTGTGATTAAACCCGTGTTTGTGTATCTATTATTCGGGGGCAGCCGGAAGTGTTCGGGTTCTATAGGATGGATGATGCTAGCGGGCAAACAGCTAGCGTGCCGTGTGAGAAGCCCGAACATATCCCAACAGAAGAGAAGTCGTTACTAGAGCGGTACGTGGAACCGGACCTACTCTCGGACTCGGACCTGTACTTGGACCCGGACCGGAACTCCGACCTGGACCTGGACCCAGACCCGGCTAATGCGAAAGATAACGGTAAAGTGTTTATTTCTGGTTGTTTCAGCTGTAAGTGTTTAGCGTGGGTTTGGGTTTGTTGATGCAACTCGGCCGAGGTTGGCTTCAGATTCTTCATTTGGGTAAAGGGAAATGTTTACTGGATGAGTTAAGTTCGTTAAAATACTAAAGTTATTCAAACCTGGACCTGATTGTTGAATATTTAACTTAGAAAATGCTTTAAACACGACTTGGCTGCCAACCAAAGAGCTGTTTAGAGGAGTCCATCATAAGGAGAGAGCCCAAAAAGAGTCTAAAGCTGGATTCATCCTCAAAGTTTGAGTCTGAACCTGTCCCAGGTGTCTAACAAACCCCCAAACCCCATTTTAACGCAACTAAAACTATCGATCATCTCATAAAAAGAATGGATTCCTAATTCATAGAAGTTCATTCGTCGTTCTTTCCTGTTTTTGTCTCCTTGTCGTTTCACCTCAGATGCGACACATAACTGTCAGGCGGTACAGGTGGGCAGCACAGTTTCAGAGTCCGCTGTTAACACGCAGTCGGACTGGGAGAGCCAGGTGGCGGCCACATTTGAGTACAGCTGTAAACTGACGAAGGAGTACAACCAGCTGCTAAAGAAAAAGGAGGAGGAGACGCAGGAAAAGGAGAAACACAAACAGCAGCTGCAGAAGAAGAAGGAGGAGACCATCCAGCAGCACCAGGTGAGACTAGAGGAGCCCTCGTGCTGCTTTGGAGGCTCAGCAGGGTCTGACCTTTCTGTGTTTTCAGGCTCTGCTGGGAAAACTGGAATCTCTTCGGGTCAAACTTCAGCTGAACGATTCCAAAGCCTCCAGGAAGAACTTCTTAAGCAAGAAACAGGAAATGACTTCAGAGAAGACCAGAGCAGAGGAGGAGAGGAACAGGTGAGTTGTTTTTAAACTTCAGACTAGGGTTGTGACGGTGTGAAGATTTAACCTCACGGTGATTGTGAACAAAATTATTGTTTCCCCTTTAGTCTTTAAAATACCAATATTTGCCCATAACTTCTTATTTTTTGTCTGTTTGATGTCATCATTTTAAAATATTACATCAGATGATACTCAGTACTCGAGTAGCCTTCTAATCAGATACTTTTTTACCCTTACTTGAGTAATAAACCCTATATCAGGAAAGTATTGTCCTCGGTTTGTGTCCTTCCAGTGAGCTTTGCAGATGTGGGAAAATGTCATCAGGCAGTAATCATTGTTAAATTCATAATTATTCTCGGAGAGAGACCAACTCTTATCTGCCCCTGGGAGCCCCGTAATGCATAGCGTCATTTCAACATGGCGGTGTCCGCGACACGGTTTATATGCAGGTAGCGGCGCTGCGGCTGCTTTATATAGCGACTTGTTGCGTTCTCCCTCAACCCAAATCCTCGGATCACACATTTTAGCTAAAACGCTAACGTTAGCTTGCCTTGCGTTGACTGTAGAGTTGTGGGTGATGGTCACGCAGATGTGTCATGAGATTTGAAGCGTTGCTGCCTTTCACACACACTTTTTCTGCACGTGCTGCAAACAGGATAGCCGTCTTCTATCAGCTGTCCCTCGGCATTCTTCAAATATCCAAAAAATGTCCGTACTTCCCACTTTGTCTTCTTTGAGGGATAATAAATGTCCTGAGCGCTGTCGTCTCCTCCTTTGGCCATTATTTCAGCTTTAGCTTCAAGAAAGTTTTGGTTGTAAACAACAAAGTGCGCATGTGCCGCCGGCAACTTCAGCAGATGATACGGTGGCTGGTAAGGGTCACCGCGCCTACGCCGCAGCCACGGTAACCCACCGAGATAATATAGTTTTTTTAAAAACAAGACGGTTATTATTATTGTCAACTTTTTTACCGGGGTTTACCGCTACACCGGTTACCGTGACAACCCTACTTCAGACAAACAAGAATGACCTCCAACTGCACTGGAGCCAGTAGACACACATTCCCCGTTTCATCTGTTTTAACTGGTCACCTTGTTCCTGCCACACAGGAACGCTGTTTAACTGTAAATGTGACCTTTGACCTGTCAGAGTGCATCCAAAACAAACTGAAAAACTTAACCAAACAGTCCTTCATCAGGCCAGACTTCAGAGAGAAATGTTAAAATACTTGTCTGGGTTTTAACTGGAGTCGGATGAGAAAAGCTGAACGAGCTGTGAGGTTCCTCTGATACGCTGCTATTCTAACGGACCCCACCCCACCTGTCTGTCCCGCCTTCAGACTGGTCAAGGAGATGGAGGAGAGCGACAGGAAGCTGTCGGCGCTCAGATCAGAGCATTACATGGAGCAGCAGAGGTGGAAGGATGAGCTGGAGGAGCTGAGGCAGGAGATGGAGCGAGTGAGGAGGAAGGCACAAGCGACCCAGCTGCAGGCTCTTCGGGACGAGATCACGGCGGTGGAGAAGCAGAGAGACGTCGCCATGTCTCACATCGAGGCCTGGTTCGGCGAGGTTTGGACCCACAGAACCAATCGGCTTTGGTGTCTCATTTACATTTTGAGTCGGAAGCTTCTGTTTTAGCCCGTTTATAAACATGTTTTGGTCCGTGAACGCACCTCCGCTAGGCGCTAAATCCTGCTAGCGTTAGCGGAGCTTCTAGAGGAAGTTTTTATCTCAGAATCAGAATTTTTGTGTCGATCAGAAACTTTTTTAGTTTGTTTTGTTTTATTTTGTCTTGAAGATGATTTATTCTCTAACCGTTACTCGAATCTGAGCGGCAGCAGAGTCTGTGGACCGGTTAGAACCAGTTCAGGTCTAACAACCCGCTCCTGTTCTCACCTGACCCAGGTGACTCAGTACCTGAACGTTCTCCGGGTGGAGTTCCCGCAGCAGTACCAGGCGGAGCGGGCCAAGTGGGAGAAGAAAGAAGGTTTGGTCCGTAAAAACAAGGTGGAGCTCCAGAACCGCGTCCAGGAGGTTCTGCAGCAGATCCATCAGGGTCGGGAGTTGGAATCCCTCCCCAGGATCAACATTCCACCTCTGCCCCAGATTCCCTTGGTGAGTCTCTGGAAACCCTCTCGGGTCGGTAAGATCTGCTCTGGTTTAATTCCCACCTTCCATCTTCTCTCCCGCAGGCGGATCTTAGATTCTGTCAGGTGATGCAGTCTTTGGCCCCGCCCCCTCCCCCACCCCCCCTACAAAGACATCCTCACTACTACCCACCACGACACCACCACCCTCCCCCCCACCACCCTCACTACCGCGGGTCCTTCCGGCCCCCGCCCCGTCTGTACTTCCAGCCCCCCCCAGTACACCTACACCAGCCTCCGCCCCCCTTCCATGCAGTCCAGCCTCCCCAGCATCAGTTCCAGGCTCATACTAGGGCCCCACCCAGGGTGACTCCCCCTCCCAGTCTGTCCCCTTCTCCCCCTGTGGCCCCCTCCCCGCCCCCCCCTGTGGCCCCGGCTGCCCCCGCTGATAAACTGGAGAAGTTTCTGGAAAAGCTGGGGGCGAGCTTCCCTCGGTGCAGCAAGGCTCAGCTGACGTCGCTGCTGCAGCAGGTGAAGAGTTCCCGAGGAACGCTGGCAGGAATGTCCATGGATGATATCATCGAGCAGGTCGGCTTCAAGCTGGTTCAGAGCGAGAGGTCGGTGCCGGGGCCCATCAGCAGGCCAGCTCCAGTGGGGCCCATCCAGAGACCGGCCCCTCCCCTTCAGAGAGCCGCTGCTGCCGCAGCACCTCTGCCTTCCGCCGGAGCCCGGAAGCTCTGCCTGATGTGCCAGAACCACGTGGACCCGGAGAGCCGGTACCCGCTGAGCTGCTCCCACGCCATCCACAAGGACTGCATCCAGATGTGGCTCCAGTCCAGCAAGAACAACTCCTGTCCCTTCTGTCCAGCGAAGTGACCCAGAACCAGGAGAACTGACCCAATCAGACCTTCATCAGATCCTTTCGTTTGGACCTCTAGTTCTGTTTGTTCTGGAGTTCAGATGTTTCGGACTCTTTCTGCGTTTATTTTGTTTTATTAATTCTTTGTTTAAAACTAACCTCAGAAACTTGAAATGTGAAACGTTCTGCGGTTCTGGTGTTGGAAGGAATCTTTTGGCCAAAGATGGTTCTGTTTATTCTTTTAGAAAAATAAAACAAAACGAAATGGACTGATTTTAAAGATCCCACCGGTCAGATGCAGCTAGAGCAAATAACCCTGGCTACTACGTGTCCTGCTGTATCTTCCCTTGTCAGGAGTCTGCACGACTCAGCATTTTAATCAGATGACTTCATCAGCTGAGCGCAGCTTCATCAGATAGTAAAGATGAACAGTAGCATTCCTTTCCCCAAGGTTCCTCACAAGAGAACTCCAGTTAAATGGAGAAAAGAAGATTTTATAATTAAACATTTTATAATTCAAAATAATCATTGAAAAAAAACATTTTATGATTAAAAATCACTACATATTGCCATGTATAATTAAGCAATGAAATGTTCAGGAGTCTGTATTCAGTGATGGTTTAGTATGTTTACAGGATGTCATCAAACACCAGACAGAGAGTAAGGTTAAGATTAAGAATGCGTGACACACAACTAACCTTGTCCCTAGACTCAGAGACTCCGTCTCAGAGCGTGTGTTTCTGAGATTCTTGGTAAGTTTGGTCATAGACAACAGCGGGTATATAAACCAGCCACTCTGCTTTCTCGGTAGTCGCGAGAGCAAGCTAGAGACTGGCCATCTCTTAGCAGATCTCTAGCTCAAAGATTTTGACACGCTGTCAAAACCTTAAAGATTTTTGCATCTGCAAAGCTGAACAACAAGCTAGTTTTCCTGCAGAACAAAGCTGACTCAAACTCCTTCAGAGTTGATTTTAAGACGCTTGGTTCCATTCATCTATCGTTGTGACTCGGAGGCATCTGAGGACTGATTTGGTTGCATCGAGGTTTCTCTACGAACCAGGTGCAGTGGGGTCGTCGGCTCCTGGACATCTCGGGTCCAAATGGGTGAGGTAGACACAACGAGATAGTCTGCATGTGGTTCTGATAATAGCAACTTCATAGTTTAGATGCAAACCAAATTCTTTTATATCCAGAACGTACCTCTCTGAAGATACGGAGATTCTGATTCATCATATTTTGAATGAATGAAATCTTTATTTCGAACATTATAAGAAAAACTATCATAACAATAGTAATAAGTCATTGTAGACATTAAAAATAAAATCACACTGATAATCACACAAAAATTAAATTATGTTCTGTTCGAAAAGGAGTAGGAGGATGCTAGTGCTTATTAAATTCTGCCCCCCTTTTCCCATTTATTCAAGATCAAAAGGAACAATGTCGTTCTCCTAATTCATCATAAATTTTCAAAATTCATCTATAATCAAACTGCCCATGCTAAATTGTTCTACATACCTTTTCCATTTATCCACCACACACCGCGATTAACATTCCCTACTACACATACTTACAACACACCCCATTTTCTTTTGTACACTTACACCCTCACACAGCTCATTGGATCTTTTTGAGTCAAACTCCCTCTTCCTCCCTGTACCTCATGAAGACCATATTTCTCATGAAGACCATATTTCTCATGAAGACCATATTTTTGTACCATTTTTTTAAATTGGGTCATACTTGGACATTGCTTTAAATCACTATTTAATCCATTCCATAATTTTACTCCACAAACAGAGATGCACTGACTTTTACTGCTGCCAAAAAGTTATCAAAGCTTAATCAACTGTAAATAACAATATAAAAGTAGATATATATATATATATGAGTGACAAAGAGCACTAAAATGTAAACCAGTGAAGTTAGTAATCAACCTATATGTGAATGAACCCCATAAGGAATTAAGATTAGTGAAATTAAACTAATTTGGATAACAACAGTATGATATATATATATATATATATATATATATACATGTCGATGGTACACACACACACACTGTCGATGGTACACACACACACACAGAGTTCTGAGATGATTTCATTCACTGTTCACGACTTCAAGAGCAAGTCACCCTGTACCAGGGTCTTACTCCACTCCCACTTCCTGTTTGAAAAATGCAACAAACGCTGTTGCCTAGCAGACCGTGAGGGTGGAGCCGCCAACAAATACACACACACAGGCTCCCAACGAAATTGTGACATCATATGGTACCAGCTAACATTCTAGGGTACCTCTTAGCCAACAGCGATGTCGGTTTAACCTGAACCTGTCGTCATTCCTGAGGCTGTTCATATCAACTTTGGTCTAAACTGTAACTAGTGTTGAGAAACTCCTGCCATCAGCAGGTGCTCTAGTGTGGACCCTTGTTGTAAAAGCTGCTGCTCAGGCCCCAGGAGTTTCCAGTGGCGCTGACCGCTGTATCTTCAGGAACTTTGTGATATTTCACCGCCTGCTCGGTTTACACGACCAGGCCCAACCGCTGGGAAAAGGAAAGGGCTTCCAGCAATAAGCTGTTTCACACCCATGTGACCCACGGGCTGTTCTGGATATCAACTAGAAGGCAGTATGGAGGATTCCCCATTATTATGTTTTAATGAAGTAAAAGACGCGTCATTTAAAAGCCTTCATAAAAGGCACCCTGCAGAGCACTGCGTGGTGAACTTCTTGGGTTACTCATCCTTCCACACAACGGCTTTAGAACAAGGTCGTTGGTTTATTATTCAGCACATGTTCAGGATTTCTCTTTAGATGGACAAATGTGTTACTTTGCTTTTTAAAAAAAACCCAAAAAGAATGGTTAATCTATACTGCCCCCTGCTGGTCGCACTCCGAACCGGATCCAGATGTTCTGGAAGAAACCGCACCGGATTATTCAGATGTGACTAATCCGTTCATTAATTCTTTAAATGTGTGTGTGAATGTGTGTTCCTGTGTGTGTGTGTGTGTGTGTGTGTGTGTGTGCGTGTGTGTGTGTGTGTGTGCACATGACGTGTTTGTGTATGTGAGTATTTGTGTGTGTGTGTATGTGCGCGCATGTATGCCTGTGTGTGTTTGCACATGACATGTGTGTTTGTGTATGTGTGTGTGTAACTGTGTGTACACCTATTTTTATATGTTGATAGTGTGCATGTTTACCTGTGTGTGTGTGTGTGTATGTATATGCTTGTGTGTGTGTGTGTGTGCATGTATGCCTGTGTGTGTGCGTGTGTGTATGTATATGCTTGTGTGTGTGTGCATGTGTGTGTGTATGTATGCCTGTGTGTGTGCATGTATGCCTATGTGTGTGCGTGTGCATGTGTGTGTGTATGTATGCCTGTGTGTGTGCATGTATGCCTATGTGTGTGCGTGTGCATGTGTGCATGTATGCCTGTGTGTGTGTATGTGCATGTATGCCTGTGTGTGTGCATGTATGCCTGTGTGTGTGCATGTATGCCTGTGTGTGTGTGTGTGTGTGTGTGTATGTGTATGTATGTGTGTGTGTGTGCGTGTATGTGTGTGTGTGTGTGTGTGTGTGTGTGTGTGTGTGTGTGTGTGTGCGTGTATGCCTATGTGGTGTGTGTGTGTGTGTATGTGTATGTTTGTGTGTGTGTGTGTATGTATGCCTGTGTGTGTGCATGTATGCCTATGTGTGTGCGTGTGCCTGTGTGTGTGTATGTATGCCTGTGTGTGTGCATGTATGCCTGTGTGTGCGTGTGTGTGTGTGTGTATGTATATGCTTGTGTGTGTGTGTGCATGTATGCCTGTGTGTGTGCATGTATGCCTGTGTGTGTGTGTGTGTGTATGTATGCCTGTGTGTGTGTGTGTGTGTGCATGCTCTGGGCGGAGTTATGGATCGGCGCCGAGCGTCTCCGGGGTTTCGGGGCATTAATGATGCTCTGCTGTGTCTCTAGC
>SSNQ01034622.1:463139-465639 GCA_006942095.1 Nothobranchius kuhntae
TAATTCTTTGTTTAAAACTAACCTCAGAAACTTGAAATGTGAAACGTTCTGCGGTTCTGGTGTTGGAAGGAATCTTTTGGCCAAAGATGGTTCTGTTTATTCTTTTAGAAAAATAAAACAAAACGAAATGGACTGATTTTAAAGATCCCACCAGTCACATGCAGCTAGAGCAAATAACCCTGGCTACTACGTGTCCTGCTGTATCTTCCCTTGTCAGGAGTCTGCACGACTCAGCATTTTAATCAGATGACTTCATCAGCTGAGCGCAGCTTCATCAGATAATAAAGATGAACAGTAGCATTCCTTTCCGCAAGGTTCCTCACAAGAGAACTCCAGTTAAATGGAGAAAAGAAGATTTTATAATTAAACATTTTATAATTCAAAATAATCATTGAAAAAAAACATTTTATGATTAAAAATCACTACATATTGCCATGTATAATTAAGCAATGAAATGTTCAGGAGTCTGTATTCAATGATGGTTTAGTATGTTTACAGGATGTCATCATTACACTAGAGAGAGAGTAAGTTTAAGATTAAGAATGCGTGACACATAACTAACCTTGTCCCTAGACCCAGAGACTCCGTCTCAGAGCGTGCGTTTCTGAGATTCTTGGTAAGTTTGGTCATAGATAACAGCGGGTATATAAACCAGCCACTCTGCTTTCTCGGCAGTCGGGAGACAAAGCTAGAGACTGGCCATCTCTTACCCCCAAATTCCACTACCTCCGCTCCGGTCCGCCCCCGCCCTCCGCAGCTGCTCGCTTCCGAACTCAATTTTTACTGCTACCCACTCTACAACGGCTCCGCTCCGGTGCGGAGACCTGAGGGGGGCAAACAAGCATGCGCGGGATTTTCGAGATCTTGCGATACAGTCCGAGCAATAAACGCGGAAGTTAGATCCAAACACCCGTTGTGTGGGAGAAGCATCGACATGAACTGTTTAATCTGCCCATCATTTGTGTTTGGGAGATCAACAAAGTGTGACTACTTTGATAGTAGAAACTGTATTTATGGCTTAATTTTGTGCATTTAAACTTCAGCCGCCACTGATAGTTGTTAAAAGTTGTTAAATCTGTGCATATGAAACAAAAAACGCCTTTTGTTTATCGATTTATTGTGAAATACGGAAATTGTGCTTGCTCCTTTTCCTGTTGGGCCGTTGTGATTTCTGTCCATTTACTGCGGAGGTGCTCCGGCGTCCGGCGAAAATAGGATCGATTCTATTTTTGCCGGACGCCGGAACAGAGGGCGGCGCACGGCGCCACACTGCCGGAGCACGGCCGCAGTAGTGGAATAGCTCTGATTGACTACAACGGGACCGATTTTGCTCCGGCGTTCGTGTCGGAGCGGAGGTAGTGGAATTTGGGGGTTAGCAGATCTCTAGCTCAAAGATTTTGACACGCTGTCGAAACCTTAAAGCTTTTTGCATCTGCAAAGCTGAACAACAAGATAGTTTTCCTGCAGAACAAAGCTGACTCAAACTCCTTCAGAGTTGATTTTAAGACGCTTGGTTCCATTCATCTATCGTTGTGACTCGGAGGCATCTGAGGACTGATTTGGTTGCATCGAGGTTTCTCTACGAACCAGGTGCAGTGGAGTCGTCGGCTCCTGGACATCTCGGGTCCCAATGGGTGAGATGGACGCAACGAGATAGTCTGCATGTGGTTCTGATAATAGCAACTTAATAGTTTAGATGCAAACCAAATTCTTTTATATCCAGAACGTACCTCTCTGAAGATACGGAGATTCTGATTCATCATATTTTGAATGAATGAAATCTTTATTTCGAACATTATAAGAAAAACTATCATAACAATAGTAATAAGTCATTGTAGACATTAAAAATAAAATCACACTGATAATCACACAAAAATTAAATTATGTTCTGTTCGAAAAGGAGTAGGAGGAAGCTAGTGCTTATTACAGGGTATCTGCAGATTTAAGGGAGCCAAATTTAAGACTTTTTAAGACCTTTTTTAAGGCCACTTTGACCAAATTTAAGCTATTTTAAAAATTAAATTTAAGCGATAATTTCCAGCTATTGCCTGGAACCGGTGCTAACCACGTCGCAAACGTGACATTAGCCATCCAGTTACCATTAAACTTGCCCTTCCCCATGGCGCAAGCTCCCACTAGCTTAAGCAGCTAATGTGCTTATCTAGAAAAATAGCCCCCTTTCACAACCAACTGACTGCGTACGGTTCCGCCTATGCCAACATCATACACAAAAAATGCTGAACACTAACTAGAAATTCACGAAGTTTTTATAGAAATAAAAGAATCTTGTTTATTGGGTCTTTGGTAATTTAAGACCTCTGGAAACTGGATTTAAGGATTATTTGTCATTTTTAAGGACTTTTAAGGCCTTAAATTAGGAAAAGCTAATTTAAGACTTTTTAAGACTTTTTAAGGACCCGCGGATACCCTGTTATTAAATCCTGCCCCCCTTTTCCCATTTATTCAAGATCAAAAGGAACAATGTTGTTCTCCTAATTCA
>SSNQ01034622.1:470639-475639 GCA_006942095.1 Nothobranchius kuhntae
AGAAACCGTTCATAATGGGACAAATGCAGGTGAAGACTTTAGGATTACCTTAAAGTAATCTCAAAAATGAACCTCAAGGAGAAAGTTCTGGGAATAGAGATTAAGCCATCCCATGATCTTTGGCCCAGAGAGAAAAAGGAGCAGCCGGTCCTGCTTCTGACTTGCTTCAGTGTTGGATCAGTGTTCTCTGGTGAAGTAAGGTCCAGCTGAGATTATCCAGCTACATCAGGACCACATCTGTTACAGCGGTCTCAAGAGGGGACCGGTTCTGGACTGTCCTTCTGACCCACAATACAAAAGCATGGCTGAAGAAGTGGACGGGTCCAGGACCTGAATCCTAGAGCCTCAGTGTGGGCCGGCCCAGCCGTAGGGCTAAGGTGAGGAGCCGCTGCCCCTCCTCATCAAAATGGGCTGAGGCGGGTGGAGCATTCAGTTTGTTTACCACCACCCGTACACATTTTTAGACCTCCGCACGTGTGCCGACTATCAACCCGCCACACCTAAACAGAACAGAGACAAGAACATCCTCTGATCCAAACGTGTAGATCTACCTTATCCGGATTCTCAATCAGTGGGATGCGAGGGGGACTCAGGAAACCTGTGAGTCCTTTCTCCTGACGTGATGCTCTGCTGTGGCCAAAATTCAAACGTTAGATCTGCATATGGAAACCCGCGGGTGTCGGACCGACGGCCCCGTGGAAGACGAATGGTGTTTATCAGCGCAGGATGCCGTCTAATTAGCGTTTTTCTTAAAGGTTGTATTTATTAGTATCCATCATCGCTGTCGTTACATCAATTAATACTGTTGACGGGTCATAGACCCCCGCCTCCATCCTTCACCAGCAGAAGAACCTCCTCTCCACCCGCTGGCATTAAAGGCCTGTCATCCCAGCATGCCGCGGGGCTGCCGGCCGCAGCCCAGCGGTGTCAATTAAATTTGATTGACTGAGTAAAAGAAGCACACAAATAAGCCAAAACAACAGACACAAAAATCTATACATGACTCCCCCCCCCCACACACCCCCCACACCCCCAAAACTCCCCACAAGCCCCCTCCGCCCCGCCTGTCAAATCAAACGCTTGTCTCACCCGATTTCACGGTGTGTGCTGCAAGTCTGTTAGTGTGTGTGTGTGTGTGTGTGTGTGTGAGAGAAGGCATCAGACCCCCCCCCCCCCCCCCCCACCCACCCACCCACCCCAAGCAAACAGAGTGAACCAATTAGCGGCTGTGAGGCTTCGTCTGCGCTGCACAGTAAAGGCTCCTGGGTATTGACTCAAACTGTTGTCCAATAAATGAGGTCTAATTTATCAGTTTACCTTCACACACACACACCCCCCCCCCAAACACACACACCCTGAAGAAAGCAGGAGGACGGAGGAGGTGGAAACAAATGGCTCCAGTTTTTTGTTTGGTGAGCAGCGAGGTGGGTTTGTGAAACCCACCATCCTCCCGCGTCTCGTCCGAGTCTCCCGTTGTCGTGCTAATTGTCAGTCTGTTAGCTCATGTTTCATATTTGCTGTGATGATTGAGGGGGGCCATTAGAGCGGACCCCATTAGACTCCGTGGGGAAGCAGCCGGCCCTGCGTGGGAACCATCAAACACCAATTCGCTTCCCAAACACCATAAATCTGCCCTGTTAAGTGACTGTTTTTGATGCTGCTGAAGCGCGCAGAAATAAATATTAGCTCTGTTATATATCGTTCATTAAATTACCAGTGAGTACAATTCACACGCATCATCCATCTCCATCAGAGGAGGTCCAAAGTGGGGTCCTGGGACCTGCAGAGGACCTCTAGGAGGCCTCAGAGGAAACAGTGTTTATCTAAAATACCTGGTAACCAGTTTAAATTGATGAAGATCTTATGTGTGGAAAAACACGAGAAGTTTTACTCCTGCAGAAAAACATTTCTGCAACATTTACTTTGATCGTACATGTTGGGCTGGGATGAGTTTCCTGAGTAGGGTGTATTTTTTATTTTTTATTTTTTGCTAATTTCCCAACGATCTTGCCTTTTTCCTACTAAGGTTCTGCACTGATAACTACTTTTGAAACAAATTTTAAATGCTTGTTTAGATTTTGTCTAAGTTTCTTCACCAAAATCCTCCAGGCTGAAAAGATTTGATTAGTTTTATTTCTCTGATCCGAGGTCAGTTTTAGGAGGGAAACTCGGACATCTCAGTCTCCACTAACAAAGGTTTAAAATCATATTCCTGTCTCCTCTAAGGTGAACTTTAACTGGACCAGGTTCTGCAAATTGGATGTGGAGCTGGAAGCTAACAATGCTGTTAGCTTAATTGATAACTAGCTAGTAAGCTAGTTACCAATTAAGCTAACAGCATCGTTAGCTTCCAGCTAAATGTTAGCATTAACAACAGGGTGGCTAATCTTTAGAGAAACTCTAAATTAGTAAACTTTGTGTTGAAATTAAAAACTAACAGCAGAGGTGTTTATAAAACTCACCTTTACCTGCTGAACAGGTGTTAGTTTGTATGACTTCAGAGTCTTTGAGCTAACTAGCATGATAAAGTCGTCTTACCGTAACTCGGACCCACGCTGGTCCTGATGGCCAGGAGTTCCAAAACTTTCTTCACGCTTTCTTTAATCCCATCAGAACAAAGTAAAAGAGAAGTTCGGATTTTAAAAACCTTTTTTTAGTGGAAGTTTGTATCTAAAGGAAGCACACAGCGACTCCTAGTGGCTGGTCCAGCTTTAAGCCCCGCCCTCTCCGTTTTCCTGACAAGAAAAATCGATCTTTTATTTTTTCCAGGTTATGATGTATATTTATGTCCATGGTGATGACTAGCTCTCACCTTGCTGCTGGTGGTTGGGATATTCATGCTTCTGTTATTTGATGCCTAATAAACATCACGACTGTGTTCAGTTGAGTGGGTGCAGCTTTCAGCCAACCAGGTGAGGCTCTTAACCAGGGGCGTAATCTCAAAAGTGAGGGGGACAAATTTTTTTTCAGAGTTATTTATCGTCTTCTTGCATTCAATCTTACATTTCTTAGGCCCTGTCCACACGTAGCCGGGGATCTGCCAAAACGTAGATATTTTTCTACGTTTTGGCCTGTCAACCACACGAAAACGGAGTTTTTTCACACGAAAACGGATTTTTTTAAAAACTCCGGCCAAAGTGAAGATCTGCGTTTTCTCCGTTTTGGGTGTCTGCGTGTGGACGGACAAAACCGGAGTTTTAAGGTCCGCAACGTCACTTTCCGCGACAAAAAATGCTGACATCACGTGTGCGACCTGTGTTTACACTAGCCGGCATCATGGAAGCCCTCAGCGCTGCGCTCTGTCACTACCCGATCCATCAATTGTCCAAGGGCTTTCTGCTTGTTTGTTTTTGCAAGCGGAATTACTGCTCCTTGCGGAAGACCACAGACGAAGGACGAGGTTAAGAACGGGGGAAGTACTGCCGCCTACAGGTCTGGCATGTCCTTAACAACGTATTTATCCGGGTACGTGTGGACAGAGTTTTTTTTTAAAAACGACGTGGTGTGGATGCAAGTTTTTGGAGGGGCGGATATTCGTTTTCAAAAAACCCCGGCTACGTGTGGACTAGGCCTTAGTAAACAAAAACATTTAGTTACTGGTTTAGTTATTAGTGAAGTGGTTCAAAGACAGTAATGATTATTACTATTATTTCATTTTAAAGTTACAGAGCGCCACCTGCTTAGCAGGAACAGTAAAAGCACAATGCTCCTTCAACAACTGGGATGAAATGAAGCCAGGGGAAAGTCACATACCACTCTCTGAAATCTAAGAGTTTTATCACTCTACTTTTGACACACAATAGTCTTGGGATCTGGCTGATGTGGCTTTAGAGTGGTCACAGGAAATCCATCTCCTGCTCTATACAGTCTGAAGGCTCTCCCTGACCGTCAGTGCTGCAGCCTGGTCTCTGCCCCGACACATGGCCCTCTTCCTGGGCTAAATATTAAATTACAGAGAAAAATTGTTTAAGTGTTAATGAGAATAATTCTGAAAGATCTTTGAAAACCCTTTCCTAAGGCCTGCCTGGTTTCTTCAATCTCTTACCAAGTTCTAATCTCTCCTTACCCGGAGACCCTCATCACCATCCCCGATGCTGTCCTTTGGTCTGATGTCTCCTCCCTGACTCAGCTCATTCTGTGGTGGCTATATAGGTAAAGGTGGAAAATAAAATATTGGAACAGGGTTGTAATTTCTCGGCTTGATTACTGCAACTCTCTCTATGCAGGGTTGTGTCAGTCAACACTGCGTCGCCTACAGGTTGTGCAGAACAGCGCTGCCAGGTTCCTGACTGGGACCAGGAAACGGGACCGCATCAGTCCAGTTCTGGCCTCCCTGCACTGGCTTCCGATTTGCTATCGCTCACAATTCAAAATACTCGTCTTTGTTTATCATTTCTTCCAGGGTGGTGCTCCCCCCTATCTGGCCACTCTCCTGAACAGACACTCCCCATCACGCGCTCTGCGCTCCTCTGAACAAGGCCTGCTCGCTGTCCCTCGGTCTAGGTGTCGTACCCGTGGGGACCGGGCTTTCTCAGTCCTAGCACCGTCACTCTGGAACCAGTTGCCACCCTCAGTTAGGCTGTCCCCTTCTCTGCCAGTCTTTAAGAATCACCTAAAAACACACCTCCTCCGCTTGGCGTTTCCAGAACATGTTTGATTACGGCCCTCTATTATGTTGAATCCATTCCACAGTTTTCATTGGTACACTCAATCCATCCACTCAATCCAAATGTGTTTCACACATTTGTCCTTTACCAGAATGTTTCATCTATCTTATAATTTCCATTTTGTATTTTGTAATTTGAATTTCTTTTATTGTTGATTTTTTCAAGATATTTACTTACAACTGTACAATGTTCAGCGCTTTGGGCTTCCTGACAGGGTTGCGGAAGGCGCTTTATAAATAAAGCTTTGATTGATTGATTGATTGATAAGCGCCAGTATTATTACTATAGAAATTAACCTCAAATGTCTTGATGCCATTATTCTCAACACTCAAT
>SSNQ01034622.1:483139-485294 GCA_006942095.1 Nothobranchius kuhntae
TTAGCGTGGCTGCGGTGTAGGCGCGGTGACCCTTACCAGCCACCGTATCATCTGCTGAAGTTGCCGGCGGTACATGCGCACTTTGTTGTTTACAACCAAAACTTTCTTGAAGCTAAAGCTGAAATAATGGCCAAAGGAGGAGACGGCAGCGCTCAGGACATTTATTATCCCTCAAAGAAGACAAAGTGGGAAGTACGGGCATCTTTTGGATATTTGAAGAATGCCGAGGGACAGCTGATAGAAGACGGCTATCCTGTTTGCAGCACGTGCAGAAAAAGTGTGTGTGAAAGGCAGCAACGCTTCAAATCTCATGACACATCTGCGTGACCATCACCCACAACTCTACAGTCAACGCAAGGCAAGCTAACGTTAGCGTTTTAGCTAAAATGTGTGATCCGAGGATTTGGGTTGAGGGAGAATGCAACGAGTCGCTATATAAAGCAGCCGCAGCGCCGCTACCTGCATATAAACCGTGTCGCGGACACCGCCATGTTGAAATGACGCTTTGCATTACGGGGCTCCCAGGGGCAGATAAGAGTTGGTCTCTCTCCGAGAATAATTATGAATTTAACAACGATTACTGCCTGATGACATTTTCCCAAATCTGCAAAGCTCACTGGAAGGACACAAACCGAGGACGATATTTTCCTGATATAGGGTTTATTACTCAAGTAAGGGTAAAAAAGTATCTGATTAGAAGGCTACTTGAGTACTGAGTATCATCTGGTCTAATATTTTTAAATGATGACATCAAACAGACAAAAAATAAGAAGTTATGGGCAAATATTGGTATTTTAAAGACTAAAGGGGAAACATGTAAACAAATAAACAACATAATTACAAAATAACACATTTTAGGCTAAATTTAGACACAAACTGAGGACAATATTTTCCTGATATACAGGGTTTATGCAGTTGTCTGAAAATATAACACGTTTAAAAAAATACCGTGATAATACCAAAAACCGTGATAATTTTGGTCACAATAACCGTGAGGTTAAATCCTCACACCGTGACAACCCTAATCAGAACAGTCAAACAGTCCTTTTATACGTTATCTGTAGACGCAGCAACCTCTTCCTCCACCAGGTGGCAGTGCTCCACTATCTGGAGCACACATCTCAGCATAAATGAGATTTTCTGTTCCTGAGGTTTGGGAAAAGATCCGGGAACAGAGCGGAGATTGAAAAAATAAAATAAACACCAACAGCTGCTGGGAAATCAATTTCCCTCTGGGATTAATAAAGTATTTTTGAATTGAAACCCTGAAGAGGAGCTGCAGGTGAGTCAGCAGGTGTTACCTGTCCGTAGCGCGCCGCGTAGTGGATCAAGCTGGGATGTTCTCTGGTGCAGCTCAGCTCCGCGATGGCCTCCGTCTCACTCACCATCCACCTCACACACTCCAGATGTCCATTCTGCATGCAGACACACACACACACACACACACACACACACGGTCAGCAGCGACACACATCCTGATGCAGGAACTCCAACCAGGACTTTAAGTCTTCAGGGTGGAACGGAACATTCTGGTGTGTTTTGTGAAACCATCTGATTAATCCTGTTAATCTGAGAGAATAAACCAGAATCCTGTTGATAAAAGCCGACGGAGACTCAGGATGCAGCTGTCCAGCTTGTCTCCTGATAAGACACTTCCCCTCTGGCTTCCACCGCAGAACCCAAACAAACCGGGACCTCCGCTGCACCACATGATGACCTCACAGCTGATCCAAGACCAGCCTGTTGGATTACAGACGTTTCTGCTGAGACTCTGAGGATAAAAGTCCGTTTCAGGGGCGATCCGGGTCTTCAGACGTCACAGGTCATCAGAAACGTGGAAAAAAATCTCTCAGTGAAAATCCGGAAGTTAATTTAAAGGGGCATTATGGAAGTGTGACAGCCAAAACATGTATAGAAATAATAAATGTCTTCTTCATACATTCTCCTGCAATGCCCTGGTCCTGTAGAATGAGCCCTGGCATTTTTACTGTGATTGCCTGTTTTTCTGTAAAATCACAGAAAAAGAGAGATGCTCGGGTCGAGCAGGCTGCTTCATGCGCGTTCACGCTCAGGCATCGCCCGTAGCATTTGCTATCCGTAGCTTTAGCAGCAGAGAGAGAGGCAGTGCCACTTTGTCGCTGTTCCTAACGCCTAG
>SSNQ01034622.1:485837-502128 GCA_006942095.1 Nothobranchius kuhntae
GAGGCTGCTGTGAAAAAGACCTCTGTTTTATGAGGGACTGTGGACATAAGACACGTAGGACTTTAATTGGACCCTTGAGGACATAAAAAGGCAGTTTTTGTTTGGAGACGGTTCTTTTCCCTCAGTGATACGAGGCTTCAGTCGGCTGGACATCATTTTGCATTTCTGACTGGTTTAGTGTCCACAGTTATGGCGGCGTCCCTGATCGGCATACATCATAGGAGTCACATGACTCCGAGTTCGTCGTGTCCCATCCACGAGACAAATTCATGGACTAAAACACACCGCTGATAAAAAACGGTCAGTAAAGGGCTTGTGAAGCGCACACACACACACACACACACACACACACACACTGACCTTCACCCCCAGGCCAGCGGGGGTGAGCTGCTGGTTGTTGCGCTCGTTCAGACCGTCCTCCCCCATCAGAGAGGTGAGGTGCTGCAGACAGTCGGTGTGACCCTGAGAGGCGGCGATGTGCAGCAGGTTGTTCCTGTCCTCGTCTCTGATCAGCTCCAGGTTGTCCGCCGCCAGGTGAGGCTGGGGGGGGGCAAATGATGTTTCACATTTCCAATAAAAGAGAAGATAAGTGAGGAGGAGGAGGTGACGAAGACCCAAACCCACCAGCAGGGAGATCTGCCCCTCCCTGACGATGTTGATGATGTTCTGGCTCTTCTTGGTCTCCTCGTCCGACTCCCCCCTGGACCCTCCTGCTGCGGGGGTCCGGGTCTTGGAGCCGTCCTGCCTGGCTGAGCTGCAGCCTGGCAGAGGGAACATCAGCCCACCGGGAGGTTCTGCTGCTGGTCTCTGGCTCTGGGAGTCCGGGAAAACCCGAGCGGACAGCAGCTTGTCTGCAAACAGAACCGCTCTGGTCAGGAGGCTCACTGGGAGGTCAGGAAGAGAGAAGAGGAGAACTTTACAAGTCAGACCTGCGTTGGTGAAGGAGGAGAGGGATGAGGAGCAGCTGAGGAGACCCGAGGAGCTCGGCTCCGGTTGGAAGCCTCCTCCACCGGGGGAGCGATGCAGGTGATGGAGGTCTGGATCCATGGACTTGGACTTCCTCAGATCCGACCACTTGACCGGAGACAGAACACAGTACTGCAGGGACAGAACAGATGGGTTCCTTAGAGAGGCGGGACACCTTAGGACAGGTGGGAGACAGCAGAGGACATGTCCGACTCACTGGCGCCTGTGAGCTGCTGCTCAGACTCAGAGGTTCCTTGTGGAGCAGAGCCGAGCCCGTGGGCCCGCCGCTCCGGTTCCGCTCCAGGGTTCCCCCGCCCACCGAGCGCTTGTCGTGGGGGACGCGGGGCAGCGTGGACATCTGCTGACTGGACTTGATATAAGGCACATCCAGGATCTCGTCCATGTCCAGATCGTAGTGTTCCAGCTCCCCGAACAGAACCTGCGGGCCCACGCCACCGCCCTTCCCCTTCCCGCTGGAGCCGTCGGAGGACGAGGACGCGTACGTCTGCTTATCAGCGACGGGGTCATCCTTCCCGACCTCGCTCTGCTCCCCCAGAACCAGCCCCTGGTTCTGGACCTTCCTGTCCAAGTCCGAGTCTGTGGTCTCCGGCTGGTGCTTGAGGGGGGACACCCTCTTCACCGGTCGGAACTTACTGTGGACCTCAGCGAGTCCTCCGCCGCTGTGGGAGGAGACGCCGCGGCTCCAGGTGATGGCCGGAGCTGCAGGGGGGGGGGACAAAAGCATCTTACAGCAGCGTAAATTCCTGATCCAGTCCTCGGATTATCCCGGTTCCATTCCCAGCAGCCAGACCCGGCGTGGATCGGTCTGACTGCTGGGAAGCAGAACGTCCACAGGAGACGGATACATCTGGAACATTTTACAGAGAAAGAGGAGAAACGTGGTTTTGTTACCGGGTCTCTCCTCGGCCGGACCATCGCTCCTTCTGGACAGCTCTGGGATGCTCTTCAGAGACGAGACGGAATACTGAAAACACAAACTGGGTGTGATCTGGTTGCTTCTGCGTGAGGCGTGAGAAGTGCAGATCTGACACGAACCACTGGATCATCAGAGAAGTCGATCTCATCCAGGTCCAGGTACTCAGGAGCCTCCATCTTCACACCGCATCATCAGCCTCCTGACCAGCTGCAGACGACAGAAACGCTCTCAGAAATCCCTCCATTCCAGACAATCCCAATCCCAGATCCCAGACAAACACACGGCCGGCTGCTCCGATACCATCAGTGGGAATAAAACACCGGAAGTGGTGGCAGGAAGCCGACCACAGTCCTGCTAAAACGTGCCTTATCGTGGTTTTCTGACCCAGACTGTAGAAAGGAAGTTATGGAAATATTCATTAATGTAGGTTGGATTAGCATAATTCCCTATAATAATAATAATAATAATAATAATAATAATAATAATAATAATAATAATAATAATAAACTTCCCCAACAGCTCAGATCTAAAACTGTCTGAAGCTCCAGGCTGACGACAGCCCAAAGCTGCAGGGATCAAAGGGAACAAATAGCCGGATAATCAGGATTAATCTGGGATTAACGCGACTCACATGCAGCCTGACCCGACACCTGACCAGCTTGAACCCGACCCAGAAGAACCAACTCCAGACTTTTACTGTTTGGTCTAATAAACACACCGAAATCCATCTCCAAGGTCAGTAATCTGATTACTCAGAGGCTGAATTAGTTACCACACCTGCTTCCGGTTGAGTTCGGAGCCGGAGTCTTCCAGAGACACCAGCTGGTGACTAAACCGTACCGGTGGGCGGAGCTGCGCGACGTTACGTTTGAGCACCGCCGTCGTCACGCCGCTTTGATGTCGGACTCTTCTAACATCACAGGTTCCTGGTAGGTCGCAATCCACCAATCGTAATCCTTCTCTTACTCAGACTGCCAGCAGACATCAGTGGTAACATGCGATTTAGCCGTTTTCTAAAAATCAACATCATACCGTGCCGTGATTGGTCCAGCCAGACACGCCAGAACAGGAGGAGGCACTTCTGACCTATCCACCATTATTTACCTGAGCAGGTGTGTGTGTGTGTGTGTGTGGGTGGTTAGGGTTAACCCTAATCCTGTCACCTCCTGGATTAGCTGAAGCTAATTTCAGGATGCTAACAGAGAATACGGCGAAAACCTTGTAGGATAGAGATGCACTTGAAGGGATTTGGAAGGATTTCGTTAGTTTGATTTGTTGGATTGTGGACACAAGGCCTGATGTGGACAAACTAGTTTACTGGAGGACATTATTTGGACCTTTGTGGACGTAACCCAACCATTTTGTTAGAGATGGCTCTGTTCTGTCACTGATGAGGCTTTGAACGTTCAGCTGGACGTTGCTCTGCACTACCGACTGATTTGGCCCAGAAGAACGTCATTTACCTCCCGTGGAACGTAAAAGGCAGACAGGTTGATTATCCACGCGGCGGCTGCAGAAGTTGAGGTGATATTCTACTGATCTGTGAGTGAAAGCTCGTGCAGCTCTACTGGTGAGAGTCTGCACATCATCGGAGTCCGGCGGCCGAGTTGTGACATCATCACAAACCAAGCCCCCACAATGCGGCTCTAAAATTGAGGCAAACCCGGAAATGAAATAAATTGCAGTTCCACCCTCATCCACTAGGGGCTGGTGTCAGAAGCGAGCAAATCCTCATTGACTCCCATGTTAAAAATACCAATTTCACAGCAGAAATAAACATGTTTACAGCCTGGTACCAGAACATGTTTTTGGTTTAAATGATCTAGTTTACACTCATGACAACTCTGAGGGGGGTGAATTTTTTTCTCACTCTTCTGTTTAAGTGTATTAAAAGCCTAAAATTCTGTATAATTAATGAGCATCAGACCCACGTGACCACAGAGCTAGCTCCGTGGAAAGGCCTCAGTAGAGCCTCGGTCTGGCCTGGAGACTGTTCCGGGATTTTGAGTCTCTGTGTTTGTGTATTCTGTTTTGGATATTTTTGTGCAATTGTTGGACAAAATGACTTGCTGTGGCATTAATTGCACTAATAGAGCGTCCAAGGAGTCTCCACTTCATTGTTTTCGGTAAGTAAAATTATATTTATGTATTTTAGGTCACTGCCGAGCTGAGCTTAGATTTTAACATGTACTGTTTAACCATGAAATTTAAATGTAATAGGGTAAAACCCAGTGCATTTAACATAATGCTGCACTTTAGAAAATGGGTTGAAATATAACATGTTGTTGGAGCTGGGTTCCCACTATCGGCTTGTGGCGCTCTCCCGTTCTCCCCTCTCCGCAGCTCGGCGCATCTCTGTCTGCTGTGTGGCTGCCGGCTTGTGGAGCTCTCGGGAGACCTCTGTGTTCCACCTGGTTTTACCCAGCGGTCAGCCCGGCGCATCTCTGACTCAGAAGCTCTGGTGTTGTGCACAGTTAACTCCGGTTGTAGCTAGGTTGCTACCTCTGTTAGCTTAGCTCCCACCTCCGCGTTAGCTTTGGGTTAGCTTCAGGTTAGCTTGTAGCTAGTTCGACCGGGTGTCGTCAGTTGATCCCAGCCTTACAGCCCCACCCTCAGCTCCACCTCTCTTCCCTTTTTTGGAATTGTCTGGGTTTGACGGAACCTGTGACACGGTCAAAATGGCGGTGGTGGCCACCTCCCATTTGGCCTCAAAAACGTGATATTGGCGCCTATGGAAAGGAGATGCCCAGTATATTTAATGTCGATGTCACAAACCCAAAGGACCTGACCTGACCTGAGACCAGCGTGGAGTTTATAGGATCATAGATGGAGCCTTCAACTCTGTGTGTGTGTGTGTGTGTGCGTGCGTGCGTGCGTGTGTGTGTGTGTGTGTGTGTGTGTGTGAGACACAGAAACCACATTGCTGACTGATTAATGACCAGCATCAGAGCTAAATGCAGCTCCAACATGCTGACTGCTCAGACCTACGTCATCAGGTGGAGGAGCTCCAATAAGATCCAGATGTTCCGTAGGAGTAGATCAGAGGATCTGCTGACCGGAGATCTGTGATCCGAAACCCGCCTCCTGCTGGACGACCAGCTGTTTGATCCTGGTTTAACAGCGTTCTCTTACAGAGGTCAGAGGTCGCTGCTTCCTGGTAAAAATTCCCTCTTTTCCAAAATGATCAACAGGAATGTTCCAGAGTTATTAAACCAGTGGGTTCCAACGGTCAGACAGATAAAAACAACTTCTGGTTTGGTCAGAAAACAACTATTTTCTAACTTCAAGTGTTTTCTGGCCACAGAACAAAAACAAACTTTCATGGATTCAAATAAACAATTCCAGAGACGGCCGCGGGACGTTCCGAGAGCAGCAGACTGAACGAGTCCAGCTGTTCCTGCGTGGGAGCGACCGCAAAACGACGGCGGCCAAAATAAAACACGAAAACCATCTAAGTGCAGCTTGGAGACGTAAACGTCTGTGATACCAGCAGCGTGGGTCCCAGGCAGGAGAGAGAGAGCAACAGCTGATCCAGGAAAACTAAATAATCTGAGATGAAGGATTTGATTTGGGACTAAATCAGAAAAAAAGGAGAAATTCACACATTTATATTTAAATTTCACTAGTTTCTTTACGTTTTACTCCGTTCTAGAGGTTTTATCGTAGCAACAGGATCTCTTTACTGACTTTATTAAAACAAAAAATTTTCTTTACATTTATTCCTTTTTTACTTTTCAGTTTTTTTTGTTTTCCTCTTAAAGTTTTTTTCTCTTTTATATCAACTGTTGCTCATTTGCTACATTTTGTTAATTAATTTTTAAAAACTTTTTCTAATTTTTGTTTGCATTAAAGGGACTTTACGGAGTTTTGAATTTTCATGCTCGCGATTGCCCCCTCAGGCCAAAAGCGTAACGGCAGCTTCAATAGTCGGCTCGTGCACGAGGCGCATGCTGTACGTGCACACTCCTTAACGAAAATAACAGCTGAGACAGTCCCTTGTGTGTGTGTGTGGCCCGGAGGACAGAGGACAGGAGAACACGCAGCTAATTAATTAAATAATTTGGTTCTGTACCTTTCTCTTCAGCACAGCCGACAAAGGTTTATGATGGGTCAGTCCTCCTGCATGCTCAGATCATTCCCTTCCCTTGCTTGAAAAATTGTTCCAAAATGAAAGTTGAACCCACATCTTTTTTATCTGTGAATTCAATGCCGTTCGGCGAGTCTCAAATAAAAATTTGGGCATCTTACTGTAAAAAAATATACCATTAATGTAAAAAATAAACTCTAAATAAACTATGTTCACATCCAGAATCAAACCCAGGTCTTCTGCACGGGAGTCCCAATGTCTTACTAGGTGAGCTAAAGCACCAGTGATGTCCTTTGTATCTGTAACGTTTATATCCTTGATGACAGCTGAAACAACGTCCAAAGAACGGTTCGGAGTGAAAACGGCTATTTTGTTGCTAATTTGCAGGAAATATCTAGAAGAAAGTTCTACAGAAAGTAGCTAAGGGTCCTCAGAAATGTAGCTAGCTTTGTCACTAGGCGTTAGGAACAGCAACAAAGTGGCACTGCCTCTCTCTCTGCTGCTAAAGCTACGGATAGCAAATGCTACGGGCGATGCCTGAGCGTGAACGCGCATGAAGCAGCCTGCTCGACCCGAGCATCTCTCTTTTTCTGTGATTTTACAGAAAAACAGGCAATCACAGTAAAAATGCCAGGGCTCATTCTACAGGACCAGGGCATTGCAGGAGAATGTATGAAGAAGACATTTATTATTTCTATACATGTTTTGGCTGTCACACTTCCATAATGTCCCTTTAATGCTTATAAACTGTTTTGTTATTTAAAAAAACTTCAGGCTGTTTTTCTGTCAGACTTCAGCTGAAACACAGACACACTTTTCTGAGGAAATCCTTTGGTGCCAAACAGGAATAATAATAATTAATAATTTTTTGCCACTAGGAATAAAGATAATCGATGAGATAAAGCTGATGTAAGCTGAAGTGAAAAGCTGAAGTAAAACGGAAGAAAAAGCAGATTTCTGGGATTTTTACTTGAAAACACAGTTATTTAGGCTTTTATTTTGATAATCTTGTCAATAATTCTCTGACTGAGTGAATAAAAAACAATCAATAAATACCATTTTGAAAAGGTTACATCAGAAAAACAACAATAACAATAAAAATGAAATGGAATGAAAATGTTTGTGATGCTTGTTATTTCTTTATTTAAATTAAATTACAGAATATGGAACGATCGGCTCTGATGGGTTGATTTATTTTAAAAAACTTACTTAAATGACACCTGAAGGAGAATTTTATGTGATTTTACCTTCATCTTTAATAAATAAATAAATAAATATTAGTTAGCTGGTTGGTTGGTAACAGGATGAGTAGTAAACGGTAATGATATCAAAGAAAGATTCTGCTTTTTTCTGTGATAAAACTGTTCTTTAGACAACACAGGCAGAAAAACGCCTCCAGACTGGCTGATTAAAGCCTACTTTTATATTTTTGCAGCTGAAGACTGAAACAAGATCCCGTCTGACCCGTTCCTCTGCTGACAGTTGATCTAATCCAGGAATAATCCCGATTCCTGCTCCTCGGGCAGCAGCAGCAGGGTAATTAGCGTCAGGCTAAAGATGCTAACAGGCCAACGGGCTAACCGGGCAGGCGGCAACAGAAGCGGGTTAAACAGCACCTGGAGTGGAAACGCGGTTCGGTTCGGACACAGGTTCGGTTCTGAGAGGCGGTACCTGATTGAAGTCAGAGAGGAGCCGGAGGAATGACCCGGTTGGGGGGACTGGGGGAGCCAGCGGAGCCGCTAGCCGGAGAGATTCTTGGAACCAGCTGTTTTTTTTCCTGCTGTCGCCGCGAAGTCCTGAAAAGCACAAAGACCCGGAGATAGGAGGAGGAGACAGGAGGGCTCACTCTGCTCACTTCTCACAGAGCTCTCTGTTAGCGCAAATAAAAAGTGTTTAAAACGTAAATAAATACCACCAGCAAAGTACCCTAAACTAAAACATAATAACAACGAATAGAATAGAATAGAATAGAATAGAATAGAATAGAATTTATTGACCCCACGCAGGGGAAAGCCACTTGCTTCAGCGGCACATACACTTCGAGAAACGAAAAATTTAAATAATAAGATTACAAGTAAACACACAAAGGCAGTAAGCTATTATTGTAACCTTCAACCACTAAAAACAACAAATAAAAAGGAAACTTGTGCTTCCAGAACTATGCAGCATAAGGGACACAGACATACTATTGTACATCCAGTATTGAAGAAGTATTGAACACACGCTGAATATTGAATTGGTGTTATTGTGTACCAGGATAATGCCAGTACCAGTTACACTGAGGAGTTCTGCACTCTTACAGCAGAGGGGATGAATGACCTACGGTCTGTCTCTTATNAGCGTTCTGTTTAACATCTGGGATGTCTCAGTCTGCCTCTGAAGGAGCTGCCCATGGTCTCCACAGTGGAATGCAGTGGGTGGGAGTGGTTTTCCAAGATGGAGATCATCTTAGTGATCACATAGTGAGGGTCTGCTGGGAATGCCTGGCAGAAGAGCCTGTCAAGACGATCTTCAACTCCCACCTCCGGCAGAGCTTTGACCGCGTCCCGAGAGAAGTGGGGGGCATTGACTCCGAGTGGGCCTTGTTCCACTCTGCGATTGTTGAGGTGGCTGTTGCTAGCTGTGGTCGCAAGGTGGCCGGTGCCAGTTGTGGTGGCAACCCCTGTACCCGCTGGTGGACACCAGAGGTTCGGGGAGCCGTCAGGCTGAAGAAAGAGGCCTACAGGGCGTGGCTGGTCTGTGGGTCTCTGGAGGCAGCAGACAAGTACCGGATAGCCAAGCGGGGTGCAGCAGTGGCAGTTGCCAAGGCAAAATCTCGGGCGTGGGAGGAGTTTGGTGAGGCCATGGAGAAAGACTATCGATCTGCTCCAAAGAGGTTCTGGCAAACTGTCCGGTGCCTCAGGAGAGGAAGGCAGCAACTCGCTCACACTGTTTACAGTGGGGATGGGGAGCTGCTGACGTCAACTGGGGCTATAGTCGGACGGTGGAAGGAATACTTTGAGGAGCTCCTCAATCCCACCTACGCGCATTCTGAGGAGGAACCAGAGCCGGGAGACCTGGAGATGGACTGTCCAATCTCGGGGGCAGAAGTTGCTGAGGTAGTCAAACAACTACACAGCAGCGGAGCCCCGGGGGCGGATGAGGTTCATCCTGGGTATCTCAAGGCTATGGATGTTGTAGGGCTGTCATGGTTGACACGTCTCTGCAATATTGCGTGGTCATCGGGGGAAGTTCCTGTGGAGTGGCCGACCGTGGTGGTGGTCCCCATCTTTAAGAAAGGTGACCTGAGGGTGTGTTCCAACTATTCGGGGATCACACTCCTCAGCCTCCCTGGAAAGGTCTACTCCAAGGATCGGTAGTTGAATCTCAGATTGAGGAGGAGCAATGTGGTTTTCGTCCTGGCCGTGGAACTGTGGACCAGCTCTATACCCTTGCAAGGGTGATGGAGGGGGCATGGGAGTTTGCCCAACCAATCCACATGTGTTTTGTGGATTTGGAGAAGGCTTATGACCGTGTCCCCAGGGGCACCCTGTGGGAAACGCTCCAGGAGTATGGGGTGGGTGGCTTTCTGTTAAGGGCCATTCAGTCCCTTTACCAGAGGAGCGTGAGTTTGGTCCGCATAGCCGGTAGTAAGACGGACCTGTTCCCGGTGAGGGTTGGACTCCGCCAGGGCTGTCCTTTGTCACCGGTTCTGTTCATTACCTTTATGGACAGAATTTCTAGGCACAGCCGTGGTGTGGAGTGTGTCGAGTTTGGTGGCAGGAGAATCTCGTCTCTGCTTTTTGCGGATGATGTGGTCCTCCTAGCTTCATCCAGCTCTGACCTTCAGCTCTGGCTGGGTAGGTTCGCAGCCGAGTGTGAAGCGGCTGGGATGAGGATCAGCACCTCCAAATCTGAGACCATGGTTCTCGACCGGAAAAGGGTGGCTTGCCAACTTCGGGTCGGGAGAGAGGTCCTACCTCAAGTGGAGGAGTTTAAGTATCTCGGGGTCTTGTTCACGAGTGAGGGTAGGAGGATCGGGAGATCGACAGGCGGATTGGTTCGGCGTCTGCAGTAATGCAGACGCTGAGCCGATCTGTCGTGGTGAAGAGGGAGCTGAGCCAGAAAGCCAGGCTCTCGATTTACCGGTCGATCTACGTCCCAATCCTCACCTATGGTCATGAGCTTTGGGTAATGACCGAAAGAACGAGATCGCGGATACAAGCGGCCGAAATGAGTTTCCTCCGTAGGGTGGCCGGGCTCAGCCTTAGAGATAGGGTGAGGAGCTCGGACATTCGGGAGGGACTCGGAGTAGAACCGCTGCTCCTCCGGATCGAAAGGAGTCAGTTGAGGTGGTTTGGGCATCTGATCAGGATGCCTCCTGGACGCCTCCCTGGGGAGGTGTTTCTGGCATGTCCTGCCAGCAGGAGGCCCCCGGGTCGACCCAGGACACGTTGGAGAGGTTACATCTCCAATCTGGTCTGGGAACGCCTTGGGGTCCTGCGGGAGGAGCTGGTGGAGGTGGCCGGGGAGAGGACGGTCTGGAGCTCCCTAGTTGGGATGCTCCCCCCGCGACCTGGACCCGGATGAGCGGAGGAAGACGACGACGAGATCATCTTCCCGACCATCCTCCTTTCACATATCTCCTCAGCTGAATCAAGCTACCCAGAACGGAGCTAGCTATGTTAACCAGCTTGTTCAGTCTCTTCGTGTCTGTCTGTCATATAGATATTATTAACATGACATTTAGTTAAAATGTTTTTCTTATTACTTTTAATTTAGGATTTAATCTGATTTATTCTAGATTAACAATTGTTGAGGATTACTATTTTTTATGTTGAAACTGTTTTATAAAACTGGATTTGTGACACACCTACAGATCAAGAAACTTAGATACGATTAAATCATTTAGCATCAACACTTTAGTGAAAACACTTGAACACTTACATAATCCATTTGGTCTAGACGGAAACTATTGTTGCCCCGCCCACTCGCTGTTTTCTTCGTTTGGTCGAACGGTGGCTCGTTTCAATAGACGATCTTCGGAGCAGCTCAGGGGAGAGAGAGATCCGCTACTTTGACCCGCTATCCTTAGAATAAAGAACTAACTAACTAACTAACCAACATTACATTATTTCAATTGGCATATTTAATTATATATATATAACATATATATTATATATATGTTTTATATATACATATAAAATATAATATATATTATATTTTATATATATATATATATATGTATATATAGTGTTTAAATCTTAATGTTTATATAAAATTTATAAAGCGCCATTTATTCAGACAGGTTTGAAATTAATTTGAATGAATTGTGACTAAATTGCTGTAACTTGTAAAATGTTTACTTCTCCACTAAAGGCTCCGTTCAGGCTGATTATGAGTCAGATTGTTTATGCAACATCTTTTATAAACCTTATCAGTTTCTGTTGCATTATTTAAAATTAAAATATTCACCAAATTACTTTTGTCAGGTGTATAAATTCCCCAAATAGGCTGCAGCCAACAGGGAACGGCACAACAGCGCCACCTGGTGGCATTCAGTGATTCTTACCCAGAAAAGAGAGAGATGGAGGTTCTCTGCCCTGCAGGACCTCATGGTGACCCCAGAGGAGGCGGTTCAAAGATTAATAGACTTTATTCAGCTTTCTTGCAGATATGGAGACAGCTGTCCACCTGAAGCATGAGGGCCACAAAGAGAGGAGGAGGTCTAAGGTTTCTTCTCTCCTGAAGCTGAATCCCAGACCGGTCTGGAACACCAACATGCCACAGAACCCACCAGAGGGAAGATCAGGGCTTTGATTTGTAAACGCACAATGAAGCTCTACAGGTTAAAACTAGTTTTCTGCTTAAATTGAAGAAAATGTAAAATGATCAAGAGGCAAAATCCCAGGAACCTGCTGGGAAACATCAGATTGTCATGACTCGAGGTAAGTGCCTAACCCAAGACATGCAGAATCAGACTCGACGAGCAGGTTGAGTAAAAGAAAAGTTCTTTATTCAAAAACGGGAACAAAAATAGCACAGGGAAGTCCTGTGGGAAATGAGCGGTACAGTTGGTGTTCACGTAGTACTCGGGGTGAACGAGGGAGGTGGGGAAGCCGAGGTGAGCGCTGGGCAGAGGGTGAGCAATCTGGGATGGGTGAGGTAGCAGAGAGGGACCAGACAGGAACAACGGAGGAGGATGGGACATGGTGCATGTAGTAATCCAGAGTCAAACAGTGAGGGTGAGGCAGGTTGTGTGAGGATCCTGAGGGAAGGCAAACAAACACCAGGTGTAAGGGGTAATCCGAAAACGTAATCCACACATCAGTCCGAGTTCAAAATCCAAGTAATCCGAGAGCGAGTCAAAGCGAACGTGCAAGTGCAAGTGCAAGTGCAAGTGCAAGTGCAAGTGCAAGTGCAAGTGCAAGTGCAAAGGGCTTTGGCTACCTAAACTGGTGCAATCATCCAGCATAGTGAGGTGTCTCCATCGTCCTTTTAAACCCGAGTTCCTGATTGGGAATCTCCTGCAGCTGCCGCCCCCTCCGCTCCTCACCTGTGGGAAATCAGCTCAATAACGGTTAGACTGGAGATGTGTCACTCACCTCGACTCGGGAGCATGACACAGATCCAACCTGGAGCTGCTCCTCAGAACACCAACAAAGCAGAAGAGGCAGGAGATTAATATTAACTAAATAATAAATGTCCAATCCGAAATCTGAAGTTGAAATAGTTTTGTGAGCAAACTATAAAATAATCTGATTACATGTTGCATTGGGATCCAAAACCAATAGGAAGAGCCTTTTTCTTTATTCCTGAGAAAGTTTGATCAGTTTTTTTATTTCCCCCCTAATTCTGGTTCCACCTGTAGGACTCACTCAGCCCCAGTAGCTCTGTGAGTTTTATTTTACGTTTAAGATGCTTCAGCGTGACCATGATCAAGTTTCCGTTTAATCCTAATCGGGTTTCTGCAGCTCCAGATGTTGTGATGTGAACAACCAGGTGGTTAAGTGGCTGAAGGAGAAGCTTCGTCCTCGTTTCTTCAGGTAACACTGAGCTAGACAGAGCTGCAGCTTTTGGATATTAATTTAAAACACAAACTGTGTCCCTTAGTGATCAGGTTCTGAACAAAAACACATTTTAGCAATAGCAATCTTGGAGTTCTTACTGATGAAGACTTGACATGGAAATCCCATATTAGTTACATAAAAAGGTAAAATTGCCAAATCCTTAGCAGTATTACATAGAGTTAAGTTTTTACTGACTAGTTCTGGTTTGTTGGCATTGTACAATTCACTGATTGTTCCGGTCACGTTGCAAGTCAGGAGGAAGTTTGGACCCAAAATGCAGACACCCAGAACGACACGAGACAGGAGTGGATGTAAATGAAAACAGTCCTTTATTAGGAAGTAGAACAAAAAAATTCCAAAGGGCAGGAAGCCAAAAACCAAAGTCCTGAACACCAGGAGAACGAAAGCTCACATAGAGCACAAACCCAAGAGACGAGGAACAAACCAACGCTGACACCCAACAATGGACTGAAAGAATACTGAGACACAGACAGGGCTTTATACACTGGTGAGGATGAGAGGGAGATGACCTGCAGGTGTGTGGAGAGAGACCAGGTGAACTGAGTTACTAATCAGGGAGGAAAACTAACATGACCTAAGAATAAAACCTAAAGACAAGCAGAGCAGGAAACATAACTTAATATTCTAAGGGGGGAGAAAAACCTCAAACACCGATGGGAAAAACACACTAGAGAGAACTAATGATACAAAATAATGAACTAAAGTTGAAGTAGAACTAAGCTCTGGCGCCCTCAAGTGGCGGAACAAGAAAACAAAGTAAATAAATTTCATTTCTCAGGATTTACCCAAACCACAGAAACCAGCAATCATGTCTTCAGGTGGGCTTTTTATTGTCCGTTGTCAAAAATAACTGGATTATTCCTTCATTCAAGATGGTTATAAATGATTTCTGCTGCTTTTGTATTCAACTTAAATTAACCCTTTGATGCATGAATTATGATATCTTCAACCATGATTTTTTAAACAATTTTTTTCATTCGTCTTTAGGTGTGAATGAAACAAATTTCAACAAATATTTTTTGTAACATTTTGTTAATTTACAAATAATTTATTACATGTCCACCTCAGTGGACAGCGTGCATTCTGAACATGAAATATGTTGGCTTGGCTTACTGAAGCCCAAATGGAGAGGCTCACATGCAATAAAGTCTTCAACAGCTGTGCTTAATAGCAAAAATAAATAAATAACAATTTTGAGTACCTGTCCACTGTATTGACCATTATGCATCAAAGGGTTAAATAGTAAAATAAAAAAAGATTTATTCTCCAGCAGCTTCACTGGCTCCCAGTTAAATTCAGGTCCATCTTCAAAATTCTCCTCCATACCTTCAAAGCCAGCCTCTCTCCTCCATATATCTCAGACCTTATAAGTATTCACACCCCATCCCGTTCTCACAGATCTTCTTCCTCCATCCATCTTGCTGTTCCGTCTGCCCGTCTCACTACCACGGGGAGCAGAGCTTTCAGCCGCTCTGCTCCCCATCTCTGGAACTCACTCCCCCCAGACATCAGGAACATCGACAGTTTCACCCTTTTCAAAACCAAACTCAAAACACACACGTTCAAATCTGCCTATGACCTCTGATTTAATTGAACTGTTTGTTTTTTCTTCTTTGCGTTTTATTGTGGTTTTAATGTATTTTCTGTCAAGTGACCTTGGGTGTTCTGAAAGGCGCTTTTAAATAAAATGTATTATTATTATTATTATTATTATTATTATTATTATTATTATTATTATTATTATTATTATTATTATTGTCTGATGCTCTGGTTTCATCCATTTAAACGTTTTAATTATTTAATTCAAAATTCGGTCTTTAGGAGCTGAAACTGATTATTTTAAATGTAAATTCATTTGAAGTTAAATTGTGAATGCTCCCTTGTTAACGATCACCACTTTAACAGTTTATGTAAAATTAAAGAGCAAGTCACCCCCTGCCAGAGTCTTACTCCACTCCCACTTCCTGTTTGAAAAATGCAAAAAATGCTGTTGCCTGGCAGACTGAAAGGGCGGAGCCACTAACAAATACACACACACACACACACACACACACACACACACACACACACACACACACACACACATCGTTGTGACCTCATAATGTACCAGCTGACATCATAGTGTACTTCTTAGCCTATAGCAATGGCAGATTAAATTTAAATGCAATGCAGAGTTTTTACCTGACAACTGTGCAACAATGACAGTTTTAGGCAGAATATTTAAATTTGAACTAAGATGCACTTAAGTGCCAAATGATTTACTGCATGTGTCTACAGCATGGTTAGACACTCATTTATATAGTTAATCAGCAAAATGGAAGTGGATTTGGGGGTGACTTGCTCTTTAAACTCGGAAAAGTTTGTGCCGCTCAATAACTGCAACTCACATTTTTCTTAAGGGATTCATGTGTGTGACGAGGCATGTCAAATGTGATGTTACACGGCCATAAACCAGCAACTGTGTTCTTATCTGGGTATTTAAGTTGACCTTTGACCTTCTAAACACAGCTTATAGACCACTGCTGTGCTGCGCTTACGTTCAGATTTAAGAAAGTATTTTACATGTGTTTAAAAACTGCATTTGTCACGTTTTTATGATGGTTTTCCAGCTGTTGTCTTGTGTCTTTGCCACTCCGAGTTTGTCCTCTGAAAGCTCTGTTTCTGTTTCATGGTTTAAACGGAGCTTGTGCCTTGTAGGCCACCTCACCCGGTCACAAACATACCGGTACACGTGTTGAACAGGAAGCAGCAATGCAGAACGCTTCCTTCATGTGTTTAAAATGAGTAAAGAGCTTTAGGGGGCTACTACAGCGTAGGCCTGTATTTTAAATCCATCAGAGGGAATAGAAACTCAACATATCCAGTTTCAAATCCAAGCAAACTTTATTAGAGCGCTGCCGTAAGACAGCAGAAGGTGTGTGTGTGTGTGTGTGTGTGTGTGTGTGTGTGTGTGTGTGTGTGTGTGTTGTAAACCCTGTTACATCCATCATCATCCAGCACAAACACACACCTGCTGTGTTTCTGGCTCCCACCAGCGGCTCTTCAGCTTCATTCAATAACAGCTGATTTATTCTCAGGAGATCAAAGAGAAAAGTTTGTGTTTTAGCGCCAAAATTCAACGATTCGCCACGAATCTCTGCAGGAGGTCTTGAGCAGATCCGATGCTCCTCCAAATCATCCAGAAGGGTTAAATTAACGTCTTCAGCTGCTGGAAGACGTGTCATATTTATG
>SSNQ01034622.1:502213-515325 GCA_006942095.1 Nothobranchius kuhntae
TTATATATATATATATATATATATATATATATATATATATATATATATATATATATATATATATATATATATATATAACATATATATTATATATATGTTTTATATATACATATAAAATATAATATATATTATATTATATATATATATATATGTATATATAGTGTTTAAATCTTAATGTTTATATAAAATTTATGAAGCGCCATTTATTCAGACAGGTTTGAAATTAATTTGAATGAATTGTGACTAAATTGCTGTAACTTGTAAAATGTTTACTTCTCCACTAAAGGCTCCGTTCAGGCTGATTATGAGTCAGATTGTTTATGCAACATCTTTTATAAACCTTATCAGTTTCTGTTGCATTATTTAAAATTAAAATATTCACCAAAATACTTTTGTCAGGTGTATAAATTCCCCAAATAGGCTGCAGCCAACAGGGAACGGCACAACAGCGCCACCTGGTGGCATTCAGTGATTCTTACCCAGAAAAGAGAGAGATGGAGGTTCTCTGCCCTGCAGGACCTCATGGTGACCCCAGAGGAGGCGGTTCAAAGATTAATAGACTTTATTCAGCTTTCTTGCAGATATGGAGACAGCTGTCCACCTGAAGCATGAGGGAGACAAAGAGAGGAGGAGGTCTAAGGTTTCTTCTCTCCTGAAGCTGAATCCCAGACCGGTCTGGAACACCAACATGCCACAGAACCCACCAGAGGGAAGATCAGGGCTTTGATTTGTAAACGCACAATGAAGCTCTACAGGTTAAAACTAGTTTTCTGCTTAAATTGAAGAAAATGTAAAATGATCAAGAGGCAAAATCCCGGGAACCTGCTGGGAAACATCAGATTGTCATGACTCGAGGTAAGTGCCTAACCCAAGACATGCAGAATCAGACTCGACGAGCAGGTTGAGTAAAAGAAAAGTTCTTTATTCAAAAACGGGAACAAAAATAGCACAGGGAAGTCCTGTGGGAAATGAGCGGTACAGTTGGTGTTCACGTAACTCGGGGTGAACGAGGGAGGTGGGGAAGCCGAGGTGAGCGCTGGGCAGAGGGTGAGCGATCTGGGATGGGTGAGGTAGCAGAGAGGGACCAGACAGGAACAACGGAGGAGGATGGGACGTGGTGCATGTAGTAATCCAGAGTCAAACAGTGAGGGTGAGGCAGGTTGTGTGAGGATCCTGAGGGAAGGCAAACAAACACCAGGTGTAAGGGGTAATCCAAAAACGTAATCCACACATCAGTCCGAGTTCAAAATCCAAGTAATCCAAGAGCGAGTCAAAGCGAACGTGCAAGTGCAAGTGCAAGTGCAAGTGCAAGTGCAAGTGCAAGTGCAAGTGCAAGGGGCTGGGGGCTGGGGGCTGGGGCTACCTAAACTGGTGCAATCATCCGGCGTAGTGAGGTGTCTCCATCGTCCTTTTAAACCCGAGTTCCTGATTGGGAATCTCCTGCAGCTGCCGCCCCCTCCGCTCCTCACCTGTGGGAAATCAGCTCAATAACGGTTAGACTGGAGATGGTGTCACTCACCTCGACTCGGGAGCATGACACAGATCCAACCTGGAGCTGCTCCTCAGAACAAAAGCAGAAGAGGCAGGAGATTAATATTAACTAAAGAATAAATGTCCAATCCGAAATCTGAAGTTGAAATAGTTTTGTGAGCAAACTATAAAATAATCTGATTACATGTTGCATTGGGATCCAAAACCAATAGGAAGAGCCTTTTTCTTTATTCCTGAGAAAGTTTGATCAGTTTTTTTATTTCCCCCCTAATTCTGGTTCCACCTGTAGGACTCACTCAGCCCCAGTAGCTCTGTGAGTTTTATTTTACGTTTAAGATGCTTCAGCGTGACCATGATCAAGTTTCCGTTTAATCCTAATCGGGTTTCTGCAGCTCCAGATGTTGTGATGTGAACAACCAGGTGGTTAAGTAGCTGAAGGAGAAGCTTCTTCCTCATTTCTTCAGTTATCACTGAGCTAGACAGAGCTGCAGCTTTTGGATATTAATTTAAAACACAAACTGTGTCCCTTAGTGATCAGGTTCTGAACAAAAACACATTTTAGCAATAGCAATCTTGGAGTTCTTACTGATGAAGACGTGACATGGAAATCCCATATTAGTTACATAAAAAGGTAAAATTGCCAAATCCTTAGCAGTATTACATAGAGTTAAGTTTTTACTGACTAATTCTGGTTTGTTGGCATTGTACAATTCACTGATTGTTCCGGTCACGTTGCAAGTCAGGAGGATGTTTGGACCCAGAATGCAGACACCCAGAACAACACGAGGCAGGAGTGGATGTAAACGAAAACAGTCCTTTATTAGGAAGTAGAACAAAAAAATTCCAAAGGGCAGGAAGCCAAAAACCAAAGTCCTGAACACCAGGAGAACGAAAGCTCACATAGAGCACAAACCCAAGAGACGAGGAACAAACCAACGCTGACACCCAACAATGGACTGAAAGAATACTGAGACACAGACAGGGCTTTATACACTGGTGAGGATGAGAGGGAGATGACCTGCAGGTGTGTGGAGAGAGACCAGGTGAACTGAGTTACTAATCAGGGAGGAAAACTAACATGACCTAAGAATAAAACCTAAAGACAAGCAGAGCAGGAAACATAACTTCATATTCTAAGGGGGGAGAAAAACCTCAAACACCGATGGGAAAAACACACTAGAGAGAACTAATGATACAAAATAATGAACTAAAGTTGAAGTAGAACTAAGCTCTGGCGCCCTCAAGTGGCGGAACAAGAAAACAAAGTAAATAAATTTAATTTCTCAGGATTTACCCAAACCACAGAAACCAGCAATCATGTCTTCAGGTGGGCTTTTTATTGTCCGTTGTCAAAAATAACTGGATTATTCCTTCATTCAAGATGGTTATAAATGATTTCTGCTGCTTTTGTATTCAACTTAAATTAAATAGTAAAATAAAAAAAGATTTATTCTCCAGCAGCTTCACTGGCTCCCAGTTAAATTCAGGTCCATCTTCAAAATTCTCCTCCATACCTTCAAAGCCAGCCTCTCTCCTCCATATATCTCAGACCTTATAAGTATTCACACCCCATCCCGTTCTCACAGATCTTCTTCCTCCATCCATCTTGCTGTTCCGTCTGCCCGTCTCACTACCACGGGGAGCAGAGCTTTCAGCCGCTCTGCTCCCCATCTCTGGAACTCACTCCCCCCAGACATCAGGAACATCGACAGTTTCACCCTTTTCAAAACCAAACTCAAAACACACACGTTCAAATCTGCCTGTGACCTCTGATTTAATTGAACTGTTTGTTTTTTCTTCTTTGCGTTTTATTGTGGTTTTAATGTATTTTCTGTCAAGTGACCTTGGGTGTTCTGAAAGGCGCTTTTAAATAAAATGTATTATTATTATTATTATTATTATTATTATTATTATTATTGTCTGATGCTCTGGTTTCATCCATTTAAACGTTTTAATTATTTAATTCAAAATTCGGTCTTTAGGAGCTGAAACTGATTATTTTAAATGTAAATTCATTTGAAATTAAATTGTGAATGCTCCCTTGTTAACGATCACCACTTTAACAGTTTATGTAAAATTAAAGAGCAAGTCACCCCCTGCCAGAGTCTTACTCCACTCCCACTTCCTGTTTGAAAAATGCAAAAAATGCTGTTGCCTGGCAGACTGAAAGGGGGGAGCCACTAACAAAAACACACACACACACACACACACACACACACACACACACACACACACACACACACACACACACACACACACACACACACACACACACACACACATCGTTGTGACCTCATAATGTACCAGCTGACATCATAGTGTACTTCTTAGCCTATAGCAATGGCAGATTAAATTTAAATGCAATGCAGAGTTTTTACCTGACAACTGTGCAACAATGACAGTTTTAGGCAGAATATTTAAATTTGAACTAAGATGCACTTAAGTGCCAAATGATTTACTGCATGTGTATACAGCATGGTTAGACACTCATTTATATAGTTAATCAGCAAAATGGAAGTGGATTTGGGGGTGACTTGCTCTTTAAACTCGGAAAAGTTTGTGCCGCTCAATAACTGCAACTCACATTTTTCTTAAGGGATTCATGTGTGTGACGAGGCATGTCAAATGTGATGTTACACGGCCATAAACCAGCAACTGTGTTCTTATCTGGGTATTTAAGTTGACCTTTGACCTTCTAAACACAGCTTATAGACCACTGCTGTGCTGCGCTTACGTTCAGATTTAAGAAAGTATTTTACATGTGTTTAAAAACTGCATTTGTCACGTTTTTATGATGGTTTTCTAGCTGTTGTCTTGTGTCTTTGCCACTCCGAGTTTGTCCTCTGAAAGCTCTGTTTCTGTTTCATGGTTTAAACGGAGCTTGTGCCTTGTAGGCCACCTCACCCGGTCACAAACATACCGGTACACGTGTTGGACAGGAAGCAGCAATGCAGAATGCTTCCTTCATGTGTTTAAAATGAGTAAAGAGCTTTAGGGGGCTACTACAGCGTAGGCCTGTATTTTAAATCCATCAAAGGGAATAGAAACTCAACATATCCAGTTTCAAATCCAAGCAAACTTTATTAGAGCGCTGCCGCAAGACAGCAGAAGGTGTGTGTGTGTGTGTGTGTGTGTGTGTGTGTGTGTTGTAAACCCTGTTACATCCATCATCATCCAGCACAAACACACACCTGCTGTGTTTCTGGCTCCCACCAGCGGCTCTTCAGCTTCATTCAATAACAGCTGATTTATTCTCAGGAGATCAAAGAGAAAAGTTTGTGTTTTAGCGCCAAAATTCAACGATTCGCCACGAATCTCTGCAGGAGGTCTTGAGCAGATCCGATGCTCCTCCAAATCATCCAGAAGGGTTAAATTAACGTCTTCAGCTGCTGGAAGACGTGTCATATTTATGGCATCAAGGCAAAAATGTTTCATTAGAATCACGAAAAAAACGACTAAACCTTAAAAACACACAGAAAAGGCTGTAATTATTCATGGAAACCCAACAGCGTTTAGCTTCACAAACTCTGAATGAAAACGAGCTTCCTTGACTAAACTTGCTGAAACAAAAAAAAAACATCTGAAAACTAAAAGGACAGAAGTGGATCCGCTGATTCCAGCGATGACTCGTTCTAAACGTCCTGCTTCGGCGGCTTGGATTGGGAATTCTGGTGAGTTTTGGTTGGAACTGATTTACGCGACTGGAACAGGAACGTCTGGGCTCGGCTTGGTTCTCCATCTTCAGGCTCAGTAGCTGAAAGGAAACAGAAAGCAGGTGAGTCACAGAAGGATCCAGAAACAGGAGTTTCCTCTGCTTTTTCTGCTCTGATGAGTTTGTAGACAGGATTTATCTACGTTCTGCTGAAGAAGGTCTTCAAACCTGTCGACTCAGCACATCCATTAGATCAGGGTGTGGCAAAGCGTGGCTCCTGGGCCACTTGTGGCCCTCGGACGCGGTTTGAGGACGGTAGACTTTTGTCCTTCAGCAGGATGTTGCTGCAGGGTAGGGATGAGCGAGTACGCCACTATCTGTATCTGTATCCGTACACAGAGTGGGTGTGGCCTAACCCGGAAGTGGGTGTGGTTTACATCAATACGTTATTTTAGGTCTGATCAGAAGTTGCTATGTGTATTGTTTATTTGAAAACTATTTACAGAGCAGCCTCAGAGTTGAGATTAAATGTTTTTGATCACAATAGTAAAGGAACTGTTACAGAACACGTTTTTAAATAAAATCTGTGTTTCTTTAAAGATAGCACACACTGCTGTGTTTTTATACTTCCTGCCTTGCTGTATGACGGCTTTTTTAGCTTGATGTTTGCAACGTACAAACCTCTCACTTCCTGAGCTGATTTAGAGTGTTTTTAATATTAAGTGGAACGTAGTCATTGTCTGAGACTACATTTCCCATGATACTTTGCTAGATTCAGCCACACAGGTGTTTTAAATCAAATGACCTGTTTAACTAAGGACTGTTTAGCGTGAACCTCCACGATTCCTGAAGAAGGTCTCTGACCGAAAGCTTGACCGATAAACTCCTACATCGCAGATTGAAGTGTGCGGATTCTCATTTTGTTTATAGATTAACGGTAAAAGTTCTTTTTAATCCAGTCTTTCATTATTTTTATTTTTATTTGAACACATTTTCTTCATATATTCCAGTCAGCTGAGTCTTTTTTACAGGTAACAAAAACATTTAATTAGAACTCAAGACAGCTGGTTCAGACTAGAGGCCGTCTGATTTAGATTTGTGAAATACCGATACCAATACCGATACCGGCGTAGGGTCGTAGTCAGCCGATGACCGATATGTGCTGCTGATTTCATGGCCGATATCCAGATGTTTTCTGTCTTATTTTCATGCTAAAATATCATTAATACCATTTCTGAAGCTGAATCAGTTTATGAACACAGAATTTAACCAGACTCTTAACTCCATTAACATGTCTGAAGTTCAGATAAACTTAATCTCTGTGATCGTTTAACCAGGCTAACCGACTCAAACGGAACAGCAGAACGTCTTTTACCCGGTCAGGCTGCAGCCGGAGACGTGTGCGGCGTTTCCCGTGTACTGAACGTCGCACCGAGCGATGTTATTGTTGAAGTTGGACTCTGGGACCTGCTGCCTGGGATTTACAGTCACCTGTTGGGGAAAACCGGGAAAAGGAGTCATCATCACGATGGAGCTGGAGCTCACACATGGGAGGAAAAATCTGACAGAAGCTTGATTTCTAAATAAAACCTGATCTGCATGTTAAAAAAATCCCTTAACAAAAAAAATCATCTTTAAATTGGACGTATGTCCATGAAAAAGGACGTTTTATTAGTATTCAATATTAATCCTTGAATGTTTGTAGTAACACTTTCCATTATTATTAGGTTCAGTTGTGTTATAACTCTCATTCTCTCACATGAACAAAAATAGTAAAAAAAAATAAAACTTTTCATTGTTTTTTCTGCAGAGAATTTAAAAGGATAAAAGCAGCTTCAGGGTGGATGGATGGATGCATGCATAGATGGAGGGATGGATGAAGGATGGATGATGATGGAGGGAGGGATAGATAGATTAAGGATGGATGATGATGGAGGGAGGGATGGATGGATGGATGGATTAAGGATGGATGATGGATGGAGGGGTGGATGGATGGATGGATAGATTAAGGATGGATGATGGATGGATGGATGGATGGATAGATGAAGGATGGATGATGGATGGATTAAGGATGGATGATGGATGGAGGGATGGAGGGATGGATGGATAGATGAAGGATGGATGATGGATGGAGGGATGGATGGATGGATGGAGGGATGGGTGGATGATGGATGGAGGGATGGATGGATGGATGGAGGGATGGATGGATGATGGATGGATGGATGGATGAAGGATGGATGATGGATGGAGGGATGGATGGATGGATAGATGAAGGATGGATGATGGATGGATGGATGGATGGATGAAGGATGGATGATGGATGGAGGGATGGATGGATAGATTAAGGATGGATGGATGATGGATGGATGATGGATGGAGGGATGGATGGATGGATGGATAGATTAAGGATGGATGGATGGATGGATGAAGGATGGATGATGGATGGATGGAGGGATGGATGGATGGATAGATTAACGATGGATGGAGGGATGGATGGATGGAAGGATGAATGATGGATGATGGATGGATGGAGGGATGGATGGATGAAGGATGGATGATGGATGGAGGGATGGATGGATGAAGGATGGATGATGGATGGAGGGATGGAGGGATGGATGGATGGATGGATAGATGGATGGATGGATGGATGGAGGGATGGAGGGATGATGGATGGAGGGAGGGATGGATGGATAGATTAACGATGGATGGAGGGATGGATGGATGGATAGATGAATGATGGATGATGGATGGATGGATGGATGGATGGATGAAGGATGGATGATGGATGGAGGGATGGATGGATGGAGAGATGAAGGATGGAGGATGGATGGATGGATGGATGGATAGATTAACGATGGATGGAGGGATGGATGGATGGAAAGATGAATGATGGATGATGGATGGATGGAGGGATGGATGGATGAAGGATGGATGATGGATGGAGGGATGGATGGATGAAGGATGGATGATGGATGGAGGGATGGATGGATGATGGATGGAGGGATGGATGGATAATGGATGGAGGGATGAATGGATGATGGATGGAGGGATGGAGGGATGGATGGATGGATGGAGGGATGGATGGATGATGGATGGAGGGATGGTGGGATGGATGATGGATGGAGGGATGGATGGATGGATAGATGAAGGATGGATGATGGATGGAGGGATGGATGGATGGATGAAGGATGGATGGATGGATGGATGGATGGATGGATGAAGGATGGATGATGGATGGAGGGATGGATGGATGGATAGAATTAAGGATGGATGGATGAATGAATGTGTTCTGTTGAACCCTCCGATTCTGCTCTTCTGACACAAACTGAATCAAATCTCCTGATGTTCTCCATCCTGGTGGAGCAGCTTCATCCTCAGACCAGCAGCTTCTCATCTTTCAGGACGATGAATCTAAAACATCTGAACAGGTCCCTGAACCAATCAGGTCTTCTGACCGATGGATTACCAGGAGAGCCCGGAACCTGACTGACCCAGAAGGCTGTGTGTGGTCATGAATCATGAAGATAGGACTCTGAGACCTTTCAGGTCAGACCTTCAGGATGTATTTTCCCGGCGCGACGTCGGTGATGTCGATCCACTGACAGTCGATGTCGGCGTTGTAGGTGTCGTAGCATCCGGGACTCAAACCCTGAACACAAAAACAACGAATCAAACAATCGACTATTGATCCAGTTATGTCTGGTTTCCTCTCTGAAACCGTCATTTACTAAAAGTTAAAGAGGACGTTTACTTTCCTTTTCCTTCATTTAACATTTTTATTTTACTATTTTAAGTTTTTCAAATATACAGTATTTAATTTATCAACTCTTTCTAGTTTTTAAAAACGTCACGGAGGCTTAAAGCCTATTAAACAAGCTGCTTCCTTCAGGAAGAGGAGATAATTTTATCATGAATATTTGTCTTCGTGCATCTAAAACAGAGCGTGAATGGATGAATGTTTCACTGGTGTAAAGCTCTTTGGAGTCCTCTGATTTTGTGTGTGTGTGTGCGCGCGTGTGCGCGTGTATACCTGAGTGTGTGAGGTACAGGCGAAGCGGCGGTAGTATCCTGGGTCACAGGAAGTGTCCTCCAGACAGAAACTGGCTTTGTGACCTTCAGCGACTTGACTCTGAGTCCGAGCGTCCAGCAGCTCATAAAGACTGAACTCATCCATGCTGTGGAAGTGACTGAACACACACACACACGTAACACACAACCCCAAAACACAACCCTAATACACACGTTTCTAACACACAACCAGTGGTTCTCACACTCATCAACCTCCAAATAAAAAGTCTGAGACTCGTGACCCAAACAGCTGAAGTTCAAAGGTAACAACGACCTACTGAGAACCTCATTAATAAAATAATCACAGGTTTAAAATATTCTAGGAAACATTAAAATTCTAGCAAAGTAACATATATTAAGCAGAAACGGAGCATTTTAAAGCTCCCATCAGCCTCCGTTACCCGAGGTGTGCCTCAGGGCTCTGTATTCGGGACCTTTGATTGTCAGAGAGAAAAAAGGTTGTTCATCCAGAAAAACTGGAAACAAAAATTTTCCAGTGAAAGAAAAATGTCAAAATTTAATTTACCTCAGAAAGTTGACTTCCATCATTTCATCTCTAATCTTCTGATTGTAAATATTATTCATTAAAATTGATGCTTACTTTCATTTTTTAAGTTTATAATAAACAAAAAATGTATGAAAAACTTTTTTGAAATTTTTTTTTACTACATTATTATGACTTCTTAACGACTACCGTGTTTCCATCGGTGATGTTTTGAAACTGCAGATGTTTTTGGAGAGGCCCTGGTGTAGGACACCTACTTGTGACAGCTGTGCCATTCCCAGGCATATCGGGGTTTACTGGGCAGGAAGTCGGCCGTTCCCTGGTTCTTCACCCTCTGAGTGAACCTCAACAGAACCCTGGTTTCGTAATCCTGAGCGTACCGGGCCGTGCTGCAGCAGGAGACCAGAGGAGAGTCAAACTTCTGATGGTGGGATTAACCTACAGCAGATGTGAGGAGATCCTTACGACGCCAGGCAGTTCTCCTCTGCAGCACAGCGCAGGTTGTACATGGGCGTCCGTTGGACATAGGAAGCGATCTGGATGTAGTACGGATCGGGAACCAGATCAGGGAGACCTGCAGGCAGAACAGAACCTGCTCACATAAAAGAGGAAACAATTAAAGCTCATCCAGGTGTTTAATAATCAGGTGAATCCAGATGATGCTTGGTCATGTGCACCACGTGGAGGAGGTGTTTCAGGCTACACAGTTTGTTCCTCCCATTTCTCCGTTTGAACCAAATTAATTCAAATTTTATCTGGTTCTTGTTGATTTGGAACTTCAGGGGTTGAAGGAGAGCAAAAAATGGTAAAGGACCTGTATTTGGTATAGCGCCTTCTAGAGTCCTGGAACCCCCCAAGGTGCTTTACAACACAGTCATTCACCCATTCACACACGCATTCACACGCTGGTGGTGATGAGCTACGGTGTAGCCACAGCTGCCCTGGAGCGCACTGACTGAGGCGAGGCTGCTGAGCACAGGCGTCACCGGTCCCTCCGACCACCACCAGCAGGCAAGTCGGGTTGTGTCTTGCCCAAGGACACGACGACAGCGACAGACTGAGTGGGGTTCGAACCTGCAACCTTCCGATTACAGGGCGAGCACCTAACTGCTGTGCCGCCATCGCCCCCGAAACAGATGTCTGACCAGCAGAGGGCGCTCTACATCAAAATACCAGCCGCGCCCCCTCACTCTCCTCTTCTGTGTTTCATTATAATAAAAAAAAAAAAGCAAAATGATGGATGCCTTCATTCGTCAGTTACCCGCTGATCCCCGGATGAAGTTCAGTTCAAATAGTTAAAAAGTTAAAGTCCCCCTAGTCGTCACGCGCTGGTGTGTGTGAAATGCGTTCTCCGCATTCGACCCATGTCCTGGGGGGAGCGGTGAGCTGCAGCGGCGGCCGCTGTGGCTTAAACCATTTGGTGGTTTAACCCGCCAATCCAACCCCTTAATGCTGAGTGACAAGCAAGGAGGCGTCTCCCAGTCCCAGGATGGACACTCATACCACTGAGCTGGGCAAAGAAGGGAAGGAACTCAATATGGCTGCCTTCAGATAAGCTTTGAATTGTTTTACACATTTGTTATTTATTCCCTCTTTGGTTTTTTCTGGAAAGAAGAAAAACCGACAAGCCCCCAGCCGGCTGACAAGGAAATCTGTTGTAACGTGACCATTAGACAGTTTTTGACCAGTTTACTGTGGAATTCTTACATATTGCTCCTTTAAAGATTTTTGGTCTTGTTTTGAAAAGTTCCCCCTGGAGACTTCTTCCTAAATGAGTTACGGAGTTAGTGGATGTAAAGCTCAAATTCATCTTAAAGCTGCAATGGCAAATCTACAGAAAAGACTGGCTTTTAAACACAAACACAGTCATGTAATAGTCACTCCTCCGTCGGCTATCGGCCTTCCGCCATGGGGTCGTGCACCATTTGAGAAGCAGAGACAGCCGGCTGCTACCACTTCAACTTTAGGACAAACTACCAGAGTCCCGAAAAGAAAAACACCAAATGAAGTCGCGGACAAGAAAAGATGTTCGGACCTAGATAATGGCAACAGATGTTTGACGCCATCTTGTTTCCTCTGGCATTACGAGTTTCTGGTTCTGGCAAAAGCGTCTCGGGGAAGACACATGAGGAGGGGGGTGAATGTTCCACGACCATGTTTGCGTTTTAAACCTAGCTTGTTCTGTAGATTCGTTACAACAACTTTGAGCTAATTTGTTCTGTGTGTCTTAGGGCTGCACGATATTAGGAAAACCTGCGATATTCGATAACAGTGCTTAATATTGCGATATCGATATTACTCACGATAAATGAACAAATACTAAAGTATGCAGTGTTGATGTCGTCTGGCGTGTGACGTCTGCTCTGGGTTCAAAGCAAACAAAAACTAATGCATGAATTCCATTACAACATAACATTTTTATTGCAAAAACATGCAGCTGCACCTGCTATTGTACTAGCAGCTGCACCTGCTACTGTATTAGCAGCTGCACCTGCTACTGTATTAGCAGCCGCACCTGCTACTGTATTAGCAGCTGCACCTGCTACTGTATTAGCAGCCGCACCTGCTACTGTATTAGCAGCCGCACCTGCTACTGTATTAGCGGCTGCACCTGCTACTGTATTAGCAGCTGCACCTGCTACTGTATTAGCGGCTGCACCTGCCACTGTATTAGCAGCCGCACCTGCTACTGTATTAGCAGCCGCACCTGCTACTGTATTAGCAGCTGCACCTGCTACTGTATTAGCGGCCGCACCTGCTACTGTATTAGCAGCTGCACCTGCTACTGTATTAGCGGCCGCACCTGCTACTGTATTAGCGGCCGCACCTGCTACTGTATTAGCGGCTGCACCTGCTACTGTATTAGCGGCTGCACCTGCTACTGTATTAGCGGCTGCACCTGCTACTGTATTAGCAGCTGCACCTGCTACTGTATTAGCGGCTGCACCTGCTACTGTATTAGCGGCTGCACCTGCTACTGTATTAGCCGCTGCACCTGCTACTGTATTAGCGGCTGCACCTGCTACTGTATTAGCAGCTGCACCTGCTACTGTATTAGCAGCTGCACCTGCTACTGTATTAGCAGCTGCACCTGCTACTGTATTAGCAGCCGCACCTGCTACTGTATTAGCGGCTGCACCTGCTACTGTATTAGCAGCAAAACAACAAACTGCATGCATGCAGTTTCTCAGTGACTTTAAAACATCACCACCACCGTAAAGATTTTCTGATGCTCCAAATACAGAAAAACATCCCTTACCAGGGTTTTTAGGATAAATAAAAAAGTCAGAAAATAAGTTTCAATGTTAAATAATAGTTAACATCACTTAAATGCAACTTAAATGGTACCGGAGCCGATGAAACAGCGTCACTGCACGACAACCCAGTCTTTGGAAC
>SSNQ01034622.1:515351-541266 GCA_006942095.1 Nothobranchius kuhntae
GGATAGTCTCCAGGTAAAAGCGACAGGTGTTTCACAGCGTCAAAAAGGGACCCTCCTTGGGTCAGCGTGTCCAGCTTTTATTCTGAAGGCACCGTTGTTGGTTGATAACAACGGCAGGTTTCCCAGCTTGGTAGTTCTTAGCTTAAAAAGAAGAGTATGGATGGCCTTTCCATACTCCACTTAGCATGCGGTGAACTTCAGGGGATCTTGAGATCTTTTTGAATACCGAACTTGAACATGGTGTTGGAACTGTTTTATTAATCTGGATGTTTATGATTCTGGACGAATCAAAGCTGACAGATTAACTAAACACCACAGAGACTCGCCACGCTTCAGACGGGGAAGGTTCTGATTGGATCAGCAACAGCAATGTGTCATGTGATTATATACCTTAATGTATCAGCGTGTCTAGTGGCTAGAACAAGTCATTTACTTATTAAAACATATTAATCATAATATTGTGATTTCACAGATCGGTCACATGGTTATTATTGACTAACAGTTGTTTTGATTAGCTTTATTGAAAATAGAGTTCTTTGGCTTTTAATGAAAGAAAAGAAAGGAGTCTTCATCTTATGTCTTCATTGCTGGAACGTAAACAGTTTAGAAGTGAATGCATGACCTTGAGGTTGTTTCATGCACTCTGGCACTGCGTCAAAGTGGAACAGTGGTTAGAGGCTAATAACCCTGAGAAATGGCTCCTTCATCCCGTTACAATGGTGAAGGACTTCATTTGTAAAATAGTTTTCAACAAACTCCAAAGCACTTTATAGCGAGCCTAAGTCTCCTCCCTTTCCGGTCGGCTCACGGGTTCCCGGAAGAACAAAACAACGAATGCAAGTCAACGAGGCTAAAAACGCTATTTTCTAACCCGCTTAAGCCTGATTCATGCTTCTCGTCAGCTCCAAAAGGGAGAGACACGCACGCACGGATGGAGATGTTTTACCCTCATGCTTCTCCGTCTCCTGGGGAGTGTTGCAATGCAATTGCCCGGCAGGACAGCAGAGGGCGTAGCGCTGTTTTGTGGTATCCTGTCATGTATCTGGTCCAAGATAGTGTGTTTATATTGTTTTGTTTTTTTTTTGTATATAAGAGACTATTTAACACAGACAAATTTGTCTCTCATCCTCCTCCACCTCTTCATGCGCTCGCCACCTCTAAACCCACATTTCCTGTCATTTCCGTCCACAAATAAAACGCTTGCTGCGCATCTTTTCACTCCTCCAGTCACGGGGAATTAAACATTCATATTTTTGTTTTTTCGCGAGGTATTCTTCAAGCTGCTCCGTGTCTGCCGCTAGTTATCCTCGGCTCTCTTTATGTTTTTGAGGGCTCAATGGCGGCCAGTGTTGGGAGTAACGCGGTACAAAAGTAATTAATTACTGTAATGCATTACTTTTTGCTGTAATGTGGTAATGTAAGGCATTACAGGGAAAGAAAATGGTAATATTTACTCGGTACAATTGTCAGTAACACGGTAATTACAATGCATTTTTAAACCCAGAATCAAGATGTGGGTTTCCTAAAAATTCAAATAGCAGGAAGCCTGAAAAAAGATCCAGTATCCACATATATGACGTCATTTATGGACTCAGCTTTGCGGGCATTCTATGAGCAGAGAGGACGCAGCGGTAACGGCTCAAATACTCCAGCTGCGTCCTGCGCGCGGCCGCTGTTATATTCACAAAATCGCTCCACCACAACAAAGTCATTCGTTTCTGATCGTTTATATCAGCCCATATTCTCTGGTACTTCATGTACTTTCAGCTGAGTTCATAATCTGTGCCCCGGTGATTTCAACTCATTGCTGCTGGAGCGCAGCGCAGATTAAGCATTTTTTGTGTTCGGTAGATCCCTTTGGCTGATTAGTTAGAAAGTAGGAAATCTAGGAAACTGTTTTTCTGGAAGACGGAGAAAACATGCAGCATGCAGGAAGGTTAGAGAGAGAAAGGGCCGGAAATTATTCACATAAAATCAAGAAAACAAAACAAAGTGCTTGAAAGGAAAAAAGTAGGTAGATTTATCCCCATTACACATTTTTACCAGTGAAAAGCAATAATATATAAGCATTTAATATTTATACATGTGATAGAATCAGATCACCCCGGAAGTCAGTCCCACATCCAGGGCTGTATCAAGGCATTTGGGGACCAAGGCAAATATAGGCTTGGAGCCCCCACCACCCCACTCCCTGCTCAGTTAATCTAAGATGGCAGCGTGCTGAGAGTACAGATTGTTGTTGCTTTTATTTGATAAACAATCATTTTAAAGCACTGTTATTATATCTGACTGTTTTTAACAGCAACCCTAGCTCAGACACCACATCACCTTCCACATATGTGTCATGAGCTCACTGAGCGTCACATGACCAGATTCAAGGGGGGGGCGGGGAAAGCAATTTTCTAGGGGTGCCCTTGAAGGAAGAATTTGAAGTTCGCTAAATTTACAGCCATTTTCCCCTCCGTTTTCTCCATGTCTGGTTCGATGACGTCACATTTGTGATGCGTATTTGTAGTCCTAGACTTATTTTCACACAAAACCTATAACAACGTTTCCGCTCCGTTAGAAAAGAAGTGAGCTCCAGCTCTGATGGAGGGAAGCTCCTGGAGCTCTGAATCGTTCCATTTGACCATCTCAGCTGATTCTGGTTGCAAAAGCGAGACATTCTGCCCATGTTTATGTTTAATTTCAATAAATAAGTGTTGGCAGGAACTTGGCGGTAATCCCATGTGATCATGACATCACCCTCTGTTGCACCAAGGCGTAATCTTCATTCAGTTTTGCTCCCAAGTGTGGCACAAAAGGCTCTAAATTATCGCACCACCATGGCGCTTTCATAAGACACACTGAGGCGTGAAGCAGCTTTTGAAATTAATTTCTGATTTTGGTTTTTGAACACCACCCAAAGGTCCCCCCTGCCCCCCTTCTGCAGGCCCCACTTACCTTTCTGGACACGGCCCTGGAGGAAAACTCCTGGTCTTATAGATTAATGTTTGTATTTATGAACCTAAATAGTTTAATTTCAGCATGCGGCTTTGGAACCTGACTGATCGTCACAAAGAGAAGGAATTTTGGGGGATGAAACCCAGAATAACCATTCAGATTAAACAGAATTATTAATTTTCTAGGTGATCAAAGCAGAGAAGTGGTGACCTTTACAGATGTGTGCCCTGAAACATCTGTCTTCCTTTAGCTTGGCACGAAGAGCTGACTGGGCTGCAGGATTAACGAGCCAATAAAATCTGGGATTTTTATCACCCAGAAATTCAGAAGCTTTAACAGCTTAATGAGGAAAATTATATGAATAATTAACGAGCTTTGCAGCCGCCGTGGTTTGTCTCTCAGGGGCACCTGTAGATACCGGGTTTTCGTTCCTCCTACCCTACCGTTCTGGTGGTACCGGGTTCCGTATCCGTGCCGGGCTGGAGTCCGAGGTCTCGGTCGGTAGTAGGTGTCAAAGTAGTTGTAGTACGGGTCGTCGTAGCCGTGCAGCTTGTACGGATTATACGGGTCATCTCCGACCATCATGTCCTCCCGGTTTACCGGAGCAGACTCCTGGTCACTGGGCTGCTCCCCCCGCGGCTGCTGTCGCGCCATGGCGCGTAATTGCGCGGATCCGCTGGCAGCGGGGACTCTCGGGTGTCCCCGGGCCGTGACGGCCGTGTCGTTGGAGCTGCTGAGGACGAGCACGGGGTTACTGGGGCGGGAAGCCGGCGTTTGCCTCCTCCTGGATGGTCTGTACTGGGACCCCTGGCTCAGGATGCTGAAGACCTGCCCGTTGTGTTGCCATGTCAACCCCCGGCGGAGCGCATCGGAGCCCGCGGCCTCCTGAGCGCACGCCGGATCCAGGAAGCAGCCGAGGAAACAAACATGAGCAAAACACAGCAGCAAGCGTCCAAAGCAGAGCTGCTTCATGGTTCCAGTAAATAAGAGCTGCTGCTGCTGCTGCTGTGAGGAGCTGGAGGAGAAGTTGCTCCTGCATCAGGAGGGAGGAGTGAGGAGCTCCAGCAGGAGTCACGTTCCCAACACATCAGGGGATTAAAGGCCATAATTACAGCGACGTCAGGGAGACTTCAAAAAGTTAATAAAAGTCAATCATTTGACTTTTTCAAAATGTAAGAACAATGGTGAAGCGTGACGTCATAACTCCGAGATACAAAACTCTAAAAGGAAAACACGAAATAAAAATTCAGACTTATGAAGTTTTAGAGTATGAGAGAAACTCATAATTGTGGCTTTTTGCATCTCTAAACTTCAAAGATCATAATTTAAAACGTGACCTCGTGACTCTCTTGTGGCGTGAGCGGGCTTCCGTAGGTATGGAGTCATTTATAACTCTTCTTAAAACAGGAGTTTTAGGTTCATTACCCTGCTCATTTATCTGTGTGGCGCCGAGGGCACTTGTCGGGATGACCCTCATGCGCTCCGGAGGAAAAGTAATACTGAGGCGGCCATCGTCCAGTGCAGACCCAAGTGTATTTTATTTACATTTTACAAAATTAAAATCTAGGCAGCACAAATCCACGCCTGCCACTCCATCCGTCACTCAACCCTCAACAAAAACTCCCTCCAACAAACACAGAGCTGTATTTATAACAGGTGCGACTAATTGGATTAATCCTAAAACCCAGACACAGGTAAGTACAAAAAATACAATACTCTTAAATTATCCTTAAATCATCATCTCTAAGATCTCCTTAAATAATTACAATACAAAAATAGAAACATCCTTAATCAATCCTAAAAACATTCAATGAAACTAATCCGCCTTCCTAGAGCTATTTCACAGGTCCCCCCTCCCATTCCTCCTGAATGGAATGCTCCGGAACCTTCTTTAGGTGCTCCAGCTCCCTGGGGACTCTTTTAGCTGGAACACTTCCAGAAGCACAAGGGAAACAGGAAAGTACAAACATTCAATCATTTACCACTTTAAATCCTCAATATTCATACCAGCTCTTCTTACAGGTCCAGACACTTCACCCCTTCCAAATAAACATTAAAACAATTATTGAGTCTGGTTTCATTTATCCTACAATCATAGCAAAAGCCGGTGTAATGGACTTGCTACGTTACAATCTGTTTAGCTCAACTTAAAAAAAAAAAGCTAATGGATTTGCTGCTTAATATAAACATCAAATGAGGTTTTCTGAGCTAATTCACCACGTTTTAGCCGAGACTTCTAAAAACCCAAGAACCTCTCTGGTCCTGACCCATTGTCTCCTCTCCACAGTCCGAGGTGTTCTGATGGAGTCTAATTACAGCGTCTCTGTGGTCAGAGCTCTTCTCCAAATGTCCTTCTAAAAGGCTGAATTCTGACTCGGAACAACACATAAAGGGTTGGCGTGCAACAGGAAGCTACGTCCAACATGAGATATTTCATATTTACCCGTTTGGTTTTGTAGATTTATGAGAAGTAAAGTAAAAGTCTCTCTTTGGCTGCTTTAGAACATCTGATCTGTTTCATGAGACGCTTTTGTTTGGGTTTACTGGAAAACGACTGACTGGGTCCTGCTGGGAGCTTTAGGACGCTTTAAAACAGCTGAAGTTCAAACTCACCAGCTGAGAGTTTCCTCTCCTGTAAAACATGAAATCTGCCACCCAGAGCGCCTCAGCGCTTTCTCTTTCCACAGATCCACGTCAGTCTGGTCAATGCTGTTATTTACATTCTTACAACCATCAATAACAGAAAAGCCTTCTTAAAAGGTGTGGGAACGTTTTTTCCCCCCAGGAAAGAACTGGAAGGAGAAACAAACATCCAGGGATAATAAAAAACAATGAGGCACCTATCATGAATTTGACTGAAGAGAAGTGTTATAAACACTCCACCGAACCTCTGACTTCTTAATTAAAACAGCAAACACAGAAAGACACCGCTGTTCATCAAAATGAGCACGGGTGTTCCTCAGGGATGTGTACTCAGTCCTTCACTCTTTACTCTGTCTCATAAATTTGGATAAATTCAAGGTGGCAAGGCTCATCCGACAACCACCCGTCTTCTAATAGCAGCAAAACTAAAAAGCTGATTAGTTAGTTGTTAAGGTGGCTAACTTTGACTCTTTTTCAAGTACAATTAGTAATCCTCACACGCTGGTGAAATTGTATCTCCGCATCTGTTCCGTCCTGGTGGGGAGCTGCAGCAGTGGCTGTGCTTGGGAACTATTTGGTGGTTTGACCCCCCCCCCCAATACAACCCCTTAAAGAGGCGTTTGGTATGACCCGACCCGGATTTCAACCTCGACCTCCCGGTCCCTTGGCGGACCCTCACACCACAGGTTAAAGTGCTTTATTGGCTTTTGAAGTTAAAATATTTGATCGTTTCACATTTCAAATGTAAAACAATAAATAAAGACTGCATTGAAAATATTCAATTAGACACCAAATGAAGCCAATTTAAGCGACCCACTGTGGTTTAGATGTCCCACAGACGAGTTCTACATGGTCTGCACGTCCGTGTGACGTCGACTTTTGCAGGAGATATCCAACAGTCGCCTTTCTCTGAGCGGAACTTCGTCCCCGATCATCTGGTTGCTCAGGTAAACATCGAGTCTTCTAACGCATTTTATTTCCTCACCTGTTGGTTCCTGCTCAGGGTCGCTGACAGCTGCTGTCTATCTGCTGAGGTCACTGTGTGAGAGGCGGGGTTACACCTGGACAGGTGACCAGTCCACCACTCACACCCGAAGGAATCCTAAAAAGCATCGGCACGTTTTTATGTTTGGTGTTTCTTCTCGTCAGAGAACTTGTCTCAGTTCTAAATAGGAACTAAAGTCCAGTTTCCTTTTCCCAAACCCTTTAGGATGTGATAACTTTTGCTTTCCTTGACGTTGGATGTGCTACTACTAGTTTACCCGTTTAATTATAGATCCACTAGGATAAATACAATAAAGTTTATCTCTCACCAAATAGAATATTTACTAAGAAATCACAATGTAACCATAGAAACATTAGTGTGTGTGTGTGTGTGTGTGTGTGTGTGTGTGTGTGTGTGTGTGTGTGTGCGCGCATGCGCTCTGTCTTCTCCATCCCCAGTGAGTCGTGGAGGATGGCTGCTTATACTGAGCCTGGATTCTCTGGAGGTTTCTTCCTGTTAAAAGGGAGTTTTCCTCTCCACTGTCGCTTTATGCTTGCTTAGTATGAGGATTGCTGTAAAGTCACTGACACTAGTCAGTGACTTGATGCAATTTGCTGGGTTCCTTGTATAGGAAACATTTTTCTGATTGGCTTAATGAACTGACCTGAATTGGAATGTTTATTATGTGAAGTGCCTTGAGACGACTCTTGTCGTGATTTGGCGCTTTATAAATAAAATTGAATGTTTCTGAAAATCTACCCGTTTCCTGATGAGGAGTCCAGCTGTTTGATGGAAACAGACATGGAGCCACATGCTGTGTCCTTCATGCGTTTTCAGCTCTAAACCAGAGAGGGTGTCCTATGTGGACTGAGAAGATCTCGATCTGGTGGCAGGAGCACTAGACCTCTCTGATGAAACTACCTCCTCATCTTCACGTTTTGCTTTCCTGACCCCTAAAAAGCCCCAAGAGCTACTTTCACTTGTTGTCCCGTTGCTTTATGAGCAGAACTTGTTTCCATTCCTCTAATGACCCATTTTCTGTCTGCCCTGAAGGAACAGCTGGAGCATCTGTCAACCATCCGCCGCTTCATCATGCCACTGATCCTGTGGAGGTTTCACGACAATGATGATGAAGTCTCCAACGGACGAGGAGCTCAGAGAGGATAGAGGCACGGAGCTTCTGGGGTTCTTTGTTGTGAAATAACTCACAAATCATCAGCTGTAGCTGAGCTGGTGACCACATCTGAAGTTTCAAACCTCACGTCGGGGTTCAGACTTAAGCTGCGTCAACATCTCCTCACAAGAAGTTGGAGGATTTTAGCTTGCCCGACACGTCCTGTTCTCCGCAAGTTCCTTCTGTGTAGAGACGAACACCCAGCAGCTCAGAACTGGGCTGCTGGGTTTGGTCCTACAGGAGAAGTGCTAGGGCGTCACTTTTTTTATTTGTTGTGAGGAGCTGCAGGCTGCAGCAGCAGCTCCACATGTGGAGAGGAAAACGTGATCCGTCTGAACGAGAGCTGCTTTTAACAAGGTTTGTGTAAAGATCAAAGCTGGTCTGACTTTATCGCAGGAGAGGGAGGCAGCAGCAGCTCTGGTTCCAATGAGCAGCAGGCGTCGGCCCGATCCCAGCTCCATAATGAGGGCAGGCTACCTGGAGGGGCCTCCTGCACACAGGACACATAAACAGCCCCAAACATCCCATAATGAGCTTCAGTTGGTCAAGAAAACAGTGAAACAAAAAAAGTTTGTCCTGCTGGTTTGAGATGATTTCAGGTTTAGATGTTTGAAAAACTAAAATGACCCAGCAGAAGGAGATTGTTTACCTAAAAAGACCTGAACAGCTTTCAGGTTTTTCTCTGGTAAAAAAAACAAACGATGAAGTTCGCCTTCTGGATCCTTCATGTTTGACCATCCCAAACAGAACCCAGGTTCTGGACCTGCTGATACCAGTCTGGATGCTCCTGGAGCACTCTGAGATGGTTCTGGTTGATCCCAGATGGAGCCCACGAGTCAGTACTGCCTCTAAACCTGCTAAAGTAACTAGAACCTGATGGAGGTTCCAGTGCCCATATGGCTTTGTCACCTAGTGGTGAGAAGAGGTTCTGGATGTGGTCCCGTCTGTGGGATCGAACTTGCTGAAGGTCCTTCAGAAAATCTGCTTGTATTCACCGTCTGGGTCCGGGTTCAGGTCTGGGTTCGGGTCCAGGTCCATGTCAGGGTCCAGGTCTGGGTCCAGGTCCAGGTCCAAGTCCGGGCCCAGGTTCGGGTCCAGGTCCAGGTCTATGTCAGGGTCCAGGTCCGGGACCAGGTCCACGTCCAGGTCCAGGTCTGGGACTGGGTCCAGGTCTGGGTCCAGGTCCGGGTCCAGGTCCGGGCCCAGGTTCGGGTCCAGGTCCAGGTCTATGTCAGGGTCCAGGTCCGGGACCAGGTCCACGTCCAGGTCCAGGTCTGGGACTGGGTCCAGGTCTGGGTCCAGGTCCGGGGTCCAGGTCCAGGTCTAGGCCCAGGTTCGCGCCCAGGTCCAGGTCCAGGTCCATGTCAGGGTCCAGGTCCGGGTCTNGGGTGTGTGTGTGTGTGTGTGTGTGTGTGTGTGTGTGTGTGTGTGTGTGTGTGTGTGTGTGTGTGTGTGTGTGTGTGTCTCTTCTCCATCCCCAGTGAGTCGTGGAGGATGGCTGCTTATACTGAGCCTGGATTCTCTGGAGGTTTCTTCCTGTTAAAAGGGAGTTTTCCTCTCCACTGTCGCTAAATGCTTGCTTAGTATGAGGATTGCTGTAAAGTCACTGACACTAGTCAGTGACTTGATGCAATTTGCTGGGTTCCTTGTATAGGAAACATTTTTCTGATTGGCTTAATGAACTGACCTGAATTGGAATGTTTATTATGTGAAGTGCCTTGAGACGACTCTTGTCGTGATTTGGCGCTTTATAAATAAAGTTAAATTGAATTGAATGTTTCTGAAAATCTTCCCGTTTCCTGATGAGGAGTCCAGCTGTTTGATGGAAACAGACATGGAGCCACATGCTGTGTCCTTCATGCATTTTCAGCTCTAAACCAGAGAGGGTGTCCTATGTGGACTGAGAAGATCTGGATCTGGAGGCAGGAGCACTAGACCTCTCTGTTTACTGATGAAACTACCTCCTCATCTTCACGTTTTGCTTTCCTGACCCCTAAAAAGCCCCAAGAGCTACTTTCACTTGTTGTCCCGTTGCTTTATGAGCAGAACTTGTTTCCATTCCTCTAATGACCCATTTTCTGTCTGCCCTGAAGGAACAGCTGGAGCATCTGTCAACCATCCGCTGCTTCATCATGCCACTGATCCTGTGGAGGTTTCACAACGATGATGATGAAGTCTCCAACGGACGAGGAGCTCAGAGAGGATAGAGGCACGGAGCTTCTGGGGTTCTTTGTTGTGAAATAACTCACAAATCATCAGCTGTAGCTGAGCTGGTGACCACATCTGAAGTTTCAAACCTCACGTCAGGGTTCAGACTTAAGCTGTGTCAACATCTCACAAGAAGTTGGAGGATTTTAGCTTGCCCGACACGTCCTGTTCTCCGCAAGTTCCTTCTGTGTAGAGACGAACACCCAGCAGCTCAGAACTGGGCTGCTGGGTTTGGTCCTACAGGAGAAGTGCTAGGGCGTCACTTTTTTTTATTTGTTGTGAGGAGCTGCAGGCTGCAGCAGCAGCTCCACATGTGGAGAGGAAAACGTGATCCGTCTGAACGAGAGCTGCTTTTAACAACGTTTGTGTAAAGATCAAAGCTGGTCTGACTTTATCGCAGGAGAGGGAGGCAGCAGCAGCTCTGGTTCCAATGAGCAGCAGGCGTCGGCCCGATCCCAGCTCCATAATGAGGGCAGGCTACCTGGAGGGGCCTCCTGCACACAGGACACATAAACAGCCCCAAACATCCCATAATGAGCTTCAGTTGGTCAAGAAAACAGTGAAACAAAAAGAGTTTGTCCTGCTGGTTTGAGATGATTTCAGGTTTAGATGTTTGAAAAACTAAAATGACCCAACAGAAGGAGATTGTTTACCTAAAAAGACCTGAACAGCTTTCAGGTTTTTCTCTGGTAAAAAAAACAAACGATGAAGTTCGCCTTCTGGATCCTTCATGTTTGACCATCCCAAACAGAACCCAGGTTCTGGACCTGCTGATACCAGTCTGGATGCTCCTGGAGCACTCGGAGACGGTTCTGGTTGATCCCAGATGGAGCCCACGAGTCAGTACTGCCTCTAAACCTGCTAAAGTAACTAGAACCTGATAGAGGTTCCAGTGCACATATGGCTCTGTCACCTAGTGGTGAGAGGAGGTTCTGGATGTGGTCCCGTCTGTGGGATCGAACTTGCTGAAGGTCCTTCAGATTCAGTTAGAAAATCTGCTTGTATTCACAGTCTGGGTCTGGGTTCGGGTCCAGGTCCAGGTCCAAGTCCGGGCCCAGGTTCGGGTAAGGGTCCAGGTCCGGGTCCAGGTTCGAGTCCAGGTCCAGGTCCAGGTCCGGGACTGGGTCCAGGTCCGGGTCCAGGTCCATGTCAGGGTCCGGGTCCAGGTCCAAGTCCAGGTCTGGGTCCGGGATCCAGGTCCAAGTCCGGGCCCAGGTTCGGGTAAGGGTCCAGGTCTGGGTCCAGGTTCGAGTCCAGGTCCAGGTCCAGGTCCAGGTCTGGGTCCAGGTCCATGTCAGGGTCCGGGATCAGGTCCAGGTCCAAGTCCAGGTCTGGGTCCGGGGTCCAGGTCCAGGCCCAGGTTCGGGTCCAGGTCTAGGTCCATGTCAGGGTCCAGGTCCAAGTCCGGGTCCAGGTCCAGGTTCGGGTCCGGGTCCAGGTCCTCGGTCACTTCCTCTGCCTTTTCCTTTCCGCACAGAAAAATACACACCAGGTGAGAAAGTTCAGTCTGCTGATTGGTCAGGTTCTGTGGAGGCGGGGCTACCAGAAAGTTGTATGTTCTGCTCAGTGATCTAAAATTGACGAGCCCTCCGCGCCGTCACCCGTAGTTTTCTGAAGATCAGAATTTAAGACCAGTAGGCGGGTCCCACCACCGCCATCTTAGCCGCGTTTCGTTACTCCTGGAAATGACAAAAATAGAGCTGAGAGTGGAGCTGTGGCGGTGGGGGCAGATGATTTACGCCCTTCAAACTCTGAGCCGAAGTAGCCACAAGCTAACTGAGCTAATCAAAGCTAACGGAGGTTGGCTAGTGCCAACCACGGTCGAGCGCCTCTGTCTTCTGTGACACTTTTAACAAGAGGCCGAGGCCTTCCCTGGAGTAAGCCGCTAGCGCTAACGGCAATCTGCCACCTGTCATCCAAAAGGACACGCCCCCAATTGTTCCTAATAAACCTTTACCAAAAAGTAATACTTCATCATTGTAATGTTTTAGCATCCCAGTATATTTCTGTTACATGTCTGTTGTTCTTGGCCCCCGAGCCAGTTATCACCTGTTTAACCTCTACAGTGTTTTTATGAGCTGATACATCTGGTCATCTACCCAGAACCTACCCAGCAAAGCTTTACCTGACTGTGGAAAGGCATCTAGCCCACATTTACAGCGCACACCTGGTCGTATGTCAGAGGTCAGATCACGGTACAAGCGAACCGGACCGAGGCTGCTTCCTCCTCTGAGTCTTAGTGGCGTGATTCATGTGTTCATATCTACCAAAAACAACAAAGTTTTATTCCAATAGCCCAAACACCACAGGTGGGAAAACCTCCATCGTGTCCTGGGTGGATCCCAGGGTCTCCATCTTTAATCCCAAACATCTCAGACCCAGTCTCATGGCTCAAACTCTCTGATGACGCTTCACCTGGAAATCGTTGGTGACCACAACCAACATTCTGTTGTTCTGTGAGCCGACTCAGGCGTCTGCACCCAGATCTGCAGACTCACATGATCTTTAAGCTATTTTTCTTTCACCCTTTGGCCTCCTTTGAAAGCAGAGTCAAGCTGATGTTTTTAAGTGGGGTTTGACTTGTTGAAGAGGCTGGATCGGTCCTATAGGATGTGGACGTGACATTTTTCACTGTGAGGAGATAAAAATAGTCCTGAGTGTTGCCAAACCTCTGCACAGGACAACAGGAGCCGCTACACCAGCAATTAGGCAGGTCTGGTTTGGCCCGCTCCATTCCAGCAGCACACATCTGGAATAAAAACACAGCAAAACATCTGCAGAGTTACGAAAGCCTTCATCAGCTGCCGACTGAGTCTTTAACACTTTTGTTCTTTAACCTACAGAATTTTGTCACCTTCTGACCAGATCTGAGCCCAAATGGAGCCCAGAACCTTGGTTATGTCCCGGGGACCGGCGCTTGGCGCAGAACCATCCTTCTGAAAGCTGCTGTCCCTCAGCCCACATCTGGACACAAACCTCTGCTTTAGTTTCTTTGTCTGTTAAATTTAGCTTCAGCTGAGCAGAAAGTACAATTACACAATCTGTGGTTCCAACGTTCCATCCCAGGTTTCATAACGCCGCGATAAAACGCTCCGATGGTGGTGGAGGGGCTCTGGGTGTTTTTGTCACGTGGTCGGAAATGCACTGACCTTCCCTGTCCTCCTCTGTCCCTGAAACTCGTTCATCGCATCACAAATCGACTATAGCAGGGGTTCGGGACCTAAAGTCTCTGATGAGGTAAGCAAGAATTCATTTGTAAAAAAGACATTAATGTCCCAATAATACATAAGTTACAACTTTCTGTGTATGCCTGCATGGCTCCCCTGATGGTGTTTCCTTATCCTTATCTTAGCTGGTCTGGCTCATCTGATCTCAGTCAATCGTGTTTTTTACAATGGGGAAGGGGGAATGTATGTGTGTGTGCGTGTGTGTGCTTGGGTGTGTGTGTGTGTGTGTGCCGGAGGATGAGTGTTGTGAAGGGTTTTTTATTGTCGGACTGTTTTTTAAATTCTGGGGATGGGAGGGAATGTGGGTATGCGGGGCCTTTTTAATTTATTTAAAGGGACTTTACGGAGTTTTGAATTTTTATGCTCACGATTGCCCCCTCAGGCCAAAAGCGTAACAGCAGCTTCAATAGTAGGCTCGTGCACGAGGCGCGCATGCTGTAAGTGCACACTCCTTAACGAAAATAACAGCTGAGACAGTCCCGTGTGTGTGTGTGTGTGTGTGGCCCGGAGGACAGAGGACAGGAGAACGCGCAGCTAATTAATTAAATAATTTGGTTCTGTACCTTTCTCTTCAGCACAGCCGACAAAGGTTTATGATGGGTCAGTCCTCCTGCATGCTCAGATCATTCCCTTCCCTTGCTTGAAAAATTGTTCCAAAATCTTTTTTATATGTGAATTCAATGCCGTTCGGCGAGTCTCAAATAAAAATTTGGGCATCTTACTGTAAAAAAAATATACCATTAATGTAAAAACAAAACTCTAAATGAACTATGTTCACATCTGCAATCAAACCCAGGTCTTCTGCACGAGAGTCTGACGTCTTACAAGGTGAGCTACACTCTAGTAACATTCACAGTATCTGTAACATTTATATCCTTGATGACAGCTGAAACAACGTCAAACCAAAGAACGGTTCGGAGTGAAAATGGCTATTTTGTTGCTAATTAGCAGGAAATATCTAGAAGAAAGTTCTACAGAAAGTAGCTAAGGGTCCTCAGAAATGTAGCTAGCTTTGTCACTAGGCGTTAGGAACAGCGACAAAGTGGCACTGCCTCTCTCTCTGCTGCTAAAGCTACGGATAGCAAACGCTACGGGCGATGCCTGAGCGTGAACGTGCATGAAGCAGCCTGCTCGACCCGAGCATCTCTCTTTTTCTGTGATTTTACAGAAAAACAAGCAATCACAAAAATGCCAGGGCTCATTCTACAGGACCAGGGCATTGCAGGAGAATGTATGAAGACATTTATTATTTCTATACATGTTTTGGCTGTCAAACCTCCATAATGCCCCTTTAAGCACTTTGAGTTGCATGTATTGTAGGATAAAGTGCTGTATAAATAAAAGTTGGTTGATTGATTGATAGTCCATATTACTGACCAATTAATATTATTTATTGTATTCTCCCAATAGAACTGACATTTAGGAATTGTTTGTGCCTGAACTAAATATCTGAAAAATCTATTATTACAATTTTTTGTCCAGAATATGGATTCCATTAATTAGAAGATCTTCTTTTGGTGATAGCTGTAAATTTGGTTCTTTGTTGTTTTGTAATAGTCTAATATAAGCAGGTGGAATTGCATCAAAAACTATCGAGTAATCTTTCACAGAGATTGGAATATTATAAGTACTGAGAAACTCAGAATATGTAAACATCAGGCCGTTTTTATTCATCAGTTGAAATAAAAACATAATTCATATTATTCTGCGACAAATTTTCTTAGTATATTGATTTATTTTTATATTTAATGAATTTGTTATTCCAAATCAGGTGTTTGTGTGGGGGAAATTTATTTTTGTGTATAAGAAGCCAACATAACGCCTGCCTATGAAAGTTAGATAACTTAATGGGAATTTTGTTAACATCAAAGTCACAATGTAAAAGAAATTATTTTCCTCCCACGGTTTTAAAAACAAGGCTAGGTACAAAATACCATAGTTTATTTTTGTTTTTATATAGTATTTTATCCAATTCTCTGATTGATCTTGAGATGAACGTCACCGGTCGACTTTTGTTGGCTTCTTTCCTTCCAATCTGATGGCTAACATCTATGTAGCTTCGTGGATCTTGACCAGAGTCTGGTGTGATCACCTAGCATACTTCCACGATACTTTTACATCTCCTCCTTCCTGTTCAGGCAGCCCATACAGACGAAGGTTCCATCTTCTATTGCATCGCTCCATCTCATTTACCTCATCACCGAGAGCCGTCGTGCTCTCTGGTGTTCTTCGTTAGCTGCTTTAATGCTGGCTACTGTGTTTTTCGTGTCTTGTACTTCTTTGTACAAGAACTCTGAAGTTTCCTTTAGATCTTCGATGGTGTAAGTATTTTTTTAAATTCAGAGCAGCAAGATTTTCAGCACTCTCTTTGATTTTTTTCAGCGATAAGTCTCACACTATTATCTTGTAGCTCAGACATTGTTGGCTCTACTTTCCCTTTCTTGGATAAGGGTGTACATGGGGCAGACTCCAGAAGAGGAACGCTGTCCGCACCTGAGTCAGCAGCGTAGGTATGCATCTCAGCCGTAGTAACAATGTTCAAACCAGTCTTGGGAGATTTGGTTTTTTAGGTCCAAGGGGAAGCCATTTGTTTACTTTTTTACCTTGTTCTCTTGGTCTTTTATCAGCCATATTTCCTGGTGTTCCAAACGGTCCAAACACGATAGTCCAAATCACCCACCAATCAAATGCGCAACCAGAAGTCAAAATTGGAGAAGCTGGCCTTCCTAACAGTAATATACAACTTGAAAGGTACTTGAGGGTTTGTTTAAGAGAAAAATAGTCCTTTAGAGGTGAGAAAATCCTTTTGTTGCGCTAACCGCGAACTCCTACAACCTCACCGGTCGCCATCTTGGCTCCGTCCCGTCTCTTTGTGACATCCACTGGCTTCCTCTTCCTCTGTGCATCACACTGAAGGTCCTCCATAACCCGGCCCCCTCCTACCACTCTGCTACATCCCTCCCCCACAGGACCAAGCTCTGAACTTGGGGAGACTCCCGCTTTCTCCATTGCTTTTCCATTGCGTTCCGTTGTTCTCGAAGGGGAATTTTCAGATATTTTCTTTTCGCAGAAGTTTCGGAGTTAACCGGTTTCGGTTCGTCTGACCCAGTCAAACCAGAACCGCTGAAGATGCAGCTGCTCACACTCATGTCTTTAGTCTATGTTATGTTTGCCATCAGAACATTTGAGCAGAACTAAAAGGCTAGCTAGCTTTTCTCCACTAAAAAGTTAGCTAAACTAGATGGTTTGTCAGTGATGGCGTCTGATAACAAATAAACTTGAATGGATCAACGGATTTCCCAGCATGCTTTTGTCGTTTTTTAAAGAGCAAGTCACCCCCTACCAGCCTTACTCCACTCCCACTTCCTGTTTGAAAAAGGCAACAAATGCTGTTGCCTGGCAGACCGAGAGGGCGGAGACGCTAACAAATACACACACACACACATAGGCTCACAACAACATTGTGACATCATATGGTACCAGCTAACGTTCTAGGGTACCTCTTAGCCAATAGCGATGGCAGATTTAAATTCAAATGCAGTGCAGAGTTTTTACCTGACAACGGCACAACACTGACAGTTTTAGGCAGAAAATTACAATTTTAACTAAAACGCACTAAAGTGCAAAACTACTAACTACACGTGTCTGCAGCACGATTAGACACTCGTTTATATAGTTTATCAGAAATAACATGTTGATCTGGGGGTGACTTGCTCTTTAAATGTTGAAAATTAAATAAATTAAACGAGTTTTCATTCATTTCTGCTGGCAGCAAATGTGACATTATCATTACCGAACCAACAACGGGAGGTTGGGAGGACTGGCATGATTGAGATGGTGGAGATGGTAACGCAGTAGAAATAGCAGGAAGTTTAAGTTTTAAACTGAAACTTGTCAACAATTCACGTCTGTGATCAGCTCTGTGTCAAGCACAAGAGGATGCGTTAGAGCCAGATCTGTTTGAGGGAGCAACGGAGCCGGCCTCGATCCCGACCCTCCACCGCCGGGACCGGAGCACCCTGGGACACCCGCAGGATCCGCTAATGCTAGCATGACTTAGCATTTAGCATTGTTGTGTTCACAGATGAGTTAAAATTTCACTTTTCTGATTGTTGCACGGTGATTCAGAAAACAGAGGAATCAGAATTTGGAGCTTCACATCTGAGCTGAAGCATCAGCTGATTACAGTTTTTAAACATTTTAATGCACCTCTAGTTTATATTTCCATATTCATAATTATAAGTTTCTCCAAAATGTAAAAGGAGAAATTATTTTTTTTATTCTAACAGGTCAGACAATCAGAAACCGGTATCGGCCTTCAAATCCACAGTCAGTGCATTTATTCCGGACCTCTACAGAGATGTAGAGAACAGTTTCATAAAAACCCAAATCAATTCTTTTAGAGTGTTTATTATAAGATCAAACCAGAAACATCAAGAGTACAACGTAAAAAAAGACTTGGGACCCCAGGAAACACCATCATCACCTCCCAATATATTAATATAGACAGATGAAAGTTTGTTTTATTACAGAAAGTCTGAATCGTACAGGAGCATCAGCATCCAACACCTTCCCCGTACATCAGTTATTAATCACACCTAATCTGCATTCACACACTCAGATTCATAGAGCTCTCCCAAACAACACAGGCTCGCGGTAGCAAAGGATTCTGGGACATTGAGTTCACCGGTTTAATCCGCAGTGAACCAGGGTTATCCCAATCAGCTCCCAGTGATCAAAGGAATGTCAAATTTTACCACACACACACACACACACACACACACACACACACACACACACACACACACACACACACACACACACACACACACAATACAGTACAGACAACAAAACTCGGATAAAGTTCACTTCCTGTTTAGTTTTCAGATAAAAACAAACATTTAATAAAAGATCTAAAATGTATTTTTTTCACTTTTTGGTTAGATCTTTTAATCTTTATTATCAGAAAACAGCTGATGTAGTTAGACCTTCCCGTCTTTAACGTAGGAGTAAAAACCCAGCAGCCTTCTGGGCTGAAACCATGAAAACTAAGATAAAGCATCTTTAAAGGGTCAGTGTGTGTCGTTTACTGACACCTAGTGGTCAGACTAGAGATAGCAACTCCATGTTGGTGCAGGAATTTCCTTCAGAAGATGCTAAATTTACATTTTCCCTCTCCCTACCGACCTAATCAGGCCTGTTATTATCGTATGTAATCATCATCATCATCATCATCATCATCATCATCATCATCACTCTTACAACCTGCAGAAGCAACTTGATCTTTAATAGTCAGTTCTGAACTTCAGACACTGATTCTAAGATTTAAAAAGCACGGACAAATACCAAAAATAAGGAGAAAACCTTTCAAAATAAAACTTTTCAGTGTCTCCAGCTGAAGAAATGGTCACATGACCACCAGCACCATAACCATGACCTTTATCGTTTTGTGTGTTGGAGAGAAACTGGAAACCATCAACTGACCTGCATTAGTTTAAGCTAATCTGACTTTTATTTTGTTAGCTCTGAACATCACCTGCATGGGCAAGGAATGGGGGGGGGGGGGGGGGGGGGGGGGGCTGCAGATCATCGTAAAAATATTTATACTGGTATATTCTATTTAGAAGACATGAATGAAGTTAGAATCAATAGTAAAAGAATCAGTGATAAAAGATTTTATAACCTGCTAATAAAAACAGTTTCTAACAGTAAAACTGTACTTTTTGTTTTTACGAAGGAACTTTAAACACGTTTCTGTTACTCAGAGATAAAAACACAACCTGTTCATGATTTAGCTCAAACTCAGATTAAAGGGGACCTTTATACAGTTTTCTTTTCTCGTTCATGACATAAAAACACCAAAACATCCGTTTTTAGTGCCTGAGACGTTTTGTAGCTCGACGAAACAACGTTCGTTTGTACGGTGTCTCTGTTGGGACATGAACGCTGACGCAGATAAACGAGTCTGTAGCGTCTTTCATCACACGTCAGGACACAAACACGAGTTTTAAAGTCCACCTGTTGGTTCCTGCATGTTTTGACTCTTTCCATGAGTTTTTTTTTTGGATTTAAACGTCCCACAGCGTCTCTCTGATGGGTTGTCAGCCTCCTGGCGCCGCGGCACCAACCAACAACGACCACAGCAGCAACCAGGAAGTGTTCAAACACTCCAGAACAAGAGAAAAAACACAAACCAACACGTAGAAGCCCAGACTTTGCTACACTTTGACCTCAGCTCCAGTGTGGGTGGATCTAGACGAGCGACTGAGACACGGACAGTGCTTCAAAAGGAAGATCCACATGGACAGAAAGACGGAGACGTCTCTGGCTTTAAGCGTCAGAACAGGATGAAGGTCTGGGCCGTCCGGCACCAAGCAGAAAAGTTCTGACATGGAAGGTTCTGGGAAACGTCGGCAGCAACAAAGACCTCCGATCACCACAAACTGATGGGTTTTTTCTCCCTTTGTCTCGTCTCTCAGGCTGGAGAGGTTTCGCCAGCGGCTCCTGCACCATAAACCATCAGCCTGTCAGAACCGGACCACTCACGGGTTCACCTGGGGCCTCAGGGCTTGGTAAAGTCCCTCAAAGGTGGGCCGGTCCAGGATGTTTCGGCTCCAACAGCGCATCATCAGCTCAAAGAGAGAGGGAGGGCAGAGCGGCGGGGCGTAGAGGAAGACCTAGGTGAGAAATGGCGACAGACATGATCAGCTGATGCCAGAGCAGGAACTAAATCAACATCCGATCAGATCAATCAGAGATGCATTTGATCATCTCCAATGACTCAAACGGGTTCACGCGGCCTTCTGAAATCTGAACTTTAAAGTCCTGACGTGGTTGAATAAAGATCAAACAGCGCCCTCTAGTGGAAGACGACGAAGATGCAAAACCCACGGAAACGCGTTAAAGTTGGAGTGTTTTCTGGATTAGTGAGGATTTGGGGGTCTTGGTCCCCGGTTGGGCGGTCCCACCTGTCTGCCCTGGTTCCTGAAGAACTCGCCCGAGTTCTCGATGACTTGTTCGTCAGACAGCAGGCTGTAGGGCTGCTCCTTGCACAGCGTGAAGACCTCCCACAGCGTCACTCCGAAGGCCCACACGTCGCTCGCTGTCGTGAACTTCCCCTGGAAACAAGCGTTAAGGTTTAGCGTTCATAAATTTCACCTGCGGGACAATAAAACCAGGACACGTCCTCCCAGCTGACCCAAGATCAGACCCAGGAGGAAAACTTGGAACTCCTCCTGGGAGGTCCCCAGGCCTGGAGGCCGCCTGACCAGCTGACTCCTTCTGATGAGGAGGAGCCCGGCTCGTTTTCACATCCTGGTTCTTTTGGTCCTGATCTACATCTCATGACCAGATGAACGTTCAGAGTGAATCCAGCTCCGTTTTCACCACAACAGACCGGACCGACCTCCTCATCACAGCGGATGAAGTTCCCCCTCTCCTCTAACGACACCAGGATAAAACGTGCTCCTGAGGGTTCTCTCCTCACCAGCAGGATGCTCTCCCAGGCCATCCATCGTATGGGCAGCACGGCCCGGCCCTGGATCCGGTAGTAGTCGCTGCTGTACAGGTTCCTGCTCATCCCGAAGTCGGCGATCTTGATGGTGAGGCGGCGGTCCAGCAGGCAGTTCCTGGTGGCCAGGTCTCGGTGCACGAAGTTCAGCGACGCCAAGTACTTCATCCCGGAGGAGATCTGCACGGCCATGTGGAGGAGGTCAGACAGGCTGGAGGGAGGAGGAGTCAGAGGTGAGAATGAGGACGTTCAGATAGAAACTGATCCGAGGCCTGCGCTCCTCCACCCACCTGACTGACGGGATGTTGTTGGCGTGCGTCAGCGTGCTCTCGATCTCCCGCTGCGACAGGAACATGTTCAGGTCTCCGTTCTCCATGTACTCGGTCACCATGCAGAGCGGGTCGGACGACACACACACACACAGCAGCCGGATGATGTTCGGGTCGTCCAGGCGAGACATGATCTTTATCTCCTTCAGGAAGTCGTTCCTGATGGAGAACAAACAGATCAGACCCGGAAGGCCTCAGTGGGTCCAGACTGAGAGTGAAGCATCAGAGAAAACTGAAACCACCAGACCAGTCCTGAAACGGGACGGATCCTCAGCTAGGGTTGTCACGGTTATTGTGACCAAAGTTATCGCGGTATTTTCTTAAACTTGTTACATTTTCAGACAAATAAATGAACCCTGTATATCAGGAAAATATTGTCCTCAGTCTGTGTCTAAATTTAGCCTAAAATGTGTTATTTTGTAATTATGTTGTTTATTTGTTTACATTTTCCCCTTTAGTCTTTAAAATAGCAATATTTTCCCATAACTTCTTATTTTATGTCTGTTTGATGTCATCATTTTAAAATATTACATCAGATGATACTCAGTACTCGAGTATACTTCTAATCAGATACTTTTTTACCCTTACTTGAGTAATAAACCCTATATCAGGAAAGTATTGTCCTCGGTTTGTGTCCTTCCAGTGAGCTTTGCAGATGTGGGAAAATGTCATCAGGCAGTAATCGTTGTTAAATTCATAATTATTCTCGGAGAGAGACCAACTCTTATCTGCCCCTGGGAGCCCCGTAATGCATAGCGTCATTTCAACATGGGGGTGTCCACGACACGGTTTATATGCAGGTAGCGGCGCTGCGGCTGCTTTATATAGCGACTCGTTGCATTCTCCCTCAACCCAAATCCTCGGATCACACATTTTAGCTAAAGCGCTAACGTTAGCTTGCCTTGCGTTGACTGTAGAGTTGTGGGCGATGGTCACGCAGACGTGTCATGAGATTTGAAGCGTTGCTGCCTTTCACACACACTTTTTCTGCACGTGCTGCAAACAGGATAGCCGTCTTCTATCAGCTGTCCCTCGGCATTCTTCAAATATCCAAAAGATGTTCGTACTTCCCACTTTGTCTTCTTTGAGGGATAATAAATGTCCTGAGTGCTGCCGTCTCCTCCTTTGGCCATTATTTCAGCTTTAGCTTCAAGAAAGTTTTGGTTGTAAACAACAAAGTGCACATGTGCCGCCGGCAACTTCAGCAGATGACACGGTGGCTGGTAAGGGTCACCGCGCCTACACCGCAGCCACGCTAATCCACCGAGATAATATAGTTTTAAAAAACAAGACGGTTATTATTATTGTCAACTTTTTTACCGGGGTTTACCGCTACACCGGTTACCGTGACAACACTATCCTCAGGTAAAGTTTACCTGAAGGCGTGGTGGAGTCTCTTTTATCACCCCCACTAGTTTCAGGTTTTCACTCATCAGAATTGTTAAAATCAGTGATTTTAAATCCATGAGCAGAAAAACAATCCTAATTTGGTCTAAAGCTGTGTGATGCTTCTGGAACACCGAGTCTAAACCCGGCCTCCATCCCTGACCGGGTTTCGTGTACCTGGCCTGACTGGTGGCGTCGGCTCTCAGCTGTTTAACGGCCACCAGCACCGAGCGGCGGTCCCTGTCCTGGAGGGGCGACCCTTCCCTGAGGAAATCTGGGAGTCCCTCAGCTTCACACAGGTGGACCTGCAGCAGAAGAACATCAGGTGAGTTACCCGCAGAGGCGTCCCTCCTCAGTGACGCTTAGTGACTCCGCCCACCTCTCCAAACTGCCCCTCCCCCAGCTTCTCCCTGAAGATGAGCTGTTGCCGTGGGAACTCGGCAGCAGAGATGTCCTTCCTGGTGAGGGAGTCCACGGTGAGGGCGGGGACGGCGTACATGTTGCTGCCGGTGACGCCCTGCAGCCGCACGATGTCGGTCTCGGCGTAGTGCGGCGCGCTGCTGTTGAAGCACTGGTGGGGGGTGCACTGGGTGACGTCTGGCTCAGCGTAGCCCCCCCCGCATGCTGCCAGAGACAGAAAGGTTCGTTTGCTTTAAAAGCCACAAAGATTTCATCCTGAAAGAGACGACGCCCGGCCTTTTATCTGGTTTTGCTCCTCAGCGTGAAACCCGCGTTCACCTCTCGGCTCTTACCACGAAGCCAGCCGGACATCTTGTGACAGGAAGTCAGCAGGAGGAGGTCATAGAGAGGATTACCCAGGAGGAGGGCTGGAGGAAGAGGAGACATGGAAAAGGGCAGAGAGAGCTGGGAGGAAAAGAGGAGAAACACTTCAGAATGAATGAGCATGCAGGAGGAAACAAGAACATCCGGAAGGTTCTTTCAGCTCCTTCCGGAGCTGCAGGAGAGATCCTCCTTCAAAGACGGAGCAGCTGAAAAGGAGCGACAGAGGAGGAGATTCACTTTAACGGCCAGCAGGGGGCAGACTCCCGCACTACAGCAGCATGTTGTGCATAGAGCTAACAGCTGACTCTGAACAGGAACTGAGGCTTGATGGGAAGACTCATGCATCACCTCCAGCTTCCAGACAAACTTCCGGAAGATTTAGAGACGTGTGACATCATCACTGACACTCCGGCATCAGGGAGGAGGTCAAATCTGTTCTGGTTCTGTTTGAAAGAGGATTCCCAAGTGACAGCACTTTTGACTCAGGTAGATAAAACTGTTTCCCACCCGCAAGCTCAGTTGGTTCTAAATAAAAAAGTCAAAGGTCACACAACGCCACAAGTGTACAAATCCCATGTAAAACATACAGATCGTTAAAGAGCAAGTCACCCCCTACCAGAGTCTTACTCCACTCCCACTTCCTGTTTGAAAAATGCAACAAATGCTGTTGCCTAGCAGACCGAGAGGGCGGAGCTGCTAACAAATACACACACACACACAGGCTCACAACGACATTGTGACATCATATGGTACCAGCTAACATTCTAGGGTACCTCTTAGCCAATAGCGATGGCAGATTTTAATTCAAATGCAGTGCAGAGTTTTTACCTGACAACGGCACAACACTGACAGTTTTAGGCAGAGAATTAAAATTTTAACTAAAATGCACTAAAGTGCAAAACTATTGACGACACGTGTCTGCAGCACGATTAGACACGCATTTATATAGTTTATCAGGAAAAACAAGTTGATTTGGGGGNGACTTGCTCTTTAATGAGTCAGCTGAGTCCGTCCAATCAGGGGAACAGACAGATGTGAGGAGATAAAAGTGTTCACCTGAAGCCTCGGCGCTCTGAGGCAGCTCTGGTAGCTTGTTCCTCAGCGCCACCGGGTTCTGGTACTGTGGGTCCAGCAAGAAGATTCTTTCATAGTGGGGGTCTGCATGGGTGGTACCTGTTGATGAAACAGTCATGATCCAATCAGAACAATAAAACCCAGGATTTTCCACCTCCTTAGTGATTTAAAGCAAAAACACCTGAAGCTCGAGGTTCATGTCGCTTGCTACTAGACTCAAAATATTTTTGTTTAAGTGTGGATCTTTCTACTTCCTGGCTTATTTTAGTATCAGTTAGCTTGTGTTAGCAATAGCTTGTTTTCGGAGCTAGCCACAGCAGGATTGTTTACGACAGCTGTAATTCCGCTTTCCACCAGAAGGAACCAAAAATGTACTTAGTGTTGTTTTAAATACATGAAGATATCTTGAAGAGATGCACTTCTGCAGAAGAGAAGAGCTGCTACGGTCACCCGGAGGTTCAAAAAGGAATTTTTAGTATTGGTGATTGGAAGCAGCGCTAGATGGGGAAATATTGGAGGGGCATTTTTAATGTGTGCCGGTGTGTTTTGCTCTTCTTCTGCCATCTGTGCTCGTGCTTTTGGAAGTTTGTACCATTCAGAAGACGAAATCAGTTCACAGCAGTTTTAGTTTTATGGTAAATAGTAAATGGTCTGTATTTGATATAGCGCCTTCTAGATTCCTGGAACCCCCCAAGGTGCTTTACAACACAATCAGCCATTCCCCCTATCACACACACATTCACACACTGATGGTGATGAGCTACGATGTAGCCACAGCTGCCCTGGGTTGCACTGACAGAGGCGAGGTTGCCGAGCACTGGCGCCACCGGTCCCTCCGACCACCACCAGCAGGCAAGGTGGGTTAAGTGTCTTGCCCAAGGACACAACAACAGCGACAGACTGAGCGGGGCTCGAACCTGCAACCTTCCGATTACGGGGTGAGCACTTAACTCCTGTGCCACCATCGCTCCCTTTATGGGAGTCTGGAAAAAAAAAAACGTGAAAAACAACTTTCTGTTGGTACCTGCTGGAGGGTGCCTAGAGCGGGGGGGTACAGGGGGCGTCTGCAGGATGATGGTGTCGCTGCAGGAGGACAGTCGAACCGTTACCTCCTCATCAAGGATCCGTCGCGGAGCCTGGAGAATCAAATGGATGAAAACCAGACCTGTAACCTCAGATGTCTTTGTCACAGATCTGGACTTCCGTCGGACCAGAAGGAACCTTCTGTAGGACCACCAGGACAAACAACTGTTATCCTCTCACCTTCTCCAGAACTTTGCAGACACACTGGCACCACAGGATGAGGAAGATGATGACGACCAACAGCAGAATGATGGTCACCAGGCAGCCAATCAGAATGGGCATGTTCCCCTCCTCTGAAGTGTCGCTGGATGATGGAACAGCTGATGGAGGTCAAAGGAGAAGGAACAGATGGGTTTGAGAGACACAGAGTTGTCAGAATCAGTCGAGCAGTTTTAAATATTACATTTTTACTCTCGACCGGAAAAGGGTGGCTTGCCAACTCCGGGTCGGGGGAGAGGTCCTACCTCAAGTAGAGGAGTTTAAGTATCTCGGGTGAGGGTAGGAGGGATCGGGAGATCGACAGGCGGATTGGTTCGGCGTCTGCAGTGATGCGGACGCTGAGCCGATCTG